>CM038147.1:110081549-110597113 GCA_021437245.1 Aegilops speltoides
AGACCATTTGCTTGTTCCACTTGACCGTTGGTTTGAGGATGATAGACTGAAGCGTAATCGAGCTTAATGCCCATATTTTTGAACCATGACTTAATCTCGTCGGCCGTGAAGTTCGTGCCGTTATCGGTGATGATGCTGTGGGGGACACCATAATGGTGTACTACCCCGGATATGAAGTCTATCACTGGTCCGGACTCTGCCGTTTTAACTGGCTTGACCTCTATCCATTTGGTGAATTTATCCACCATGACCAATAGGTATCTTTGCTTGTGGGTTCCCCCTTTAAGGGGTCCAAGCATGTCAAGCCCCCAGACCGCAAACGGCCAGGTGATGGGTATAGTTTTGAGGGCGGTGGGTGGCATATGGCTCTGATTAGCAAAGAGCTACAACCGACGCATCTTTGGACTAAGTCCTGAGCATCTGCTCGGGCCGTCGGCCAATAAAATCCTATACGGAATGCCTTTCCTACAAGGCCCGAGCTGCGGTGTGGTGTCCGCCTAGTCCGGCATGAATTTCAGCCAGAAGGTTTCGCCCTTCCTCTTCGGAGATACACCTTTGAAGAACTCCGGTTGTGCTTTTCTGATAGAGTTCTCCCTAATGGACCTTGTAGGCTTTGGATCGCCGAACTATGCAGCGGGCCTCATTTTGGTCTTCGGGAAGTTCCTACCTAAGCAAGTAGGCTAGGAATGGCTCTGTCCACGGGGCGATTACTGCCATTATGTCGTGGGCTAAAGGTGTTATTTCGTCGGCTGAATCGCCGATTATGTCAGATTGCTCTGTGTCGGTTGGTGCGGCTGCTTCCGGTTTGTTATTTCCGGACTCCTCTTCCCATAGTACGGATGGCTTAAACAGCCGTTCCAGGAAGATGTTTGAGGACAGCGCCACGTTTTGCGCCGATGCGCGCTAATACGCCGCCGCTTGGTTATTATCCCTGGCTACGTGGTGGAATTCAAGTCCTTCGAACCGAGCTGACATTTTAAGGACAACATTACGATAGGCTGCCATTTTCGGATCCTTGGCATCAAAGTCTCCATTTACTTGGGATATTGCAAGGTTTGAGTCCCCGCGCACCTCTAGGCGTTGAATGCCCATGGAGATTGCCATCCGGAGGCCGTGTAAAAGGGCCTCAGATTCGCCGCGTTGTTGGAGTCCGTGTACATTATCCGGCACGATGGACTGTGTCCCCGGTTGGGGACGTCAATACGACGCCAACCCCCAATTCGGCCAACATTTTAGAGCCGTCGAAGTGCATAATCCAATTGGAGTATGCGCCGTATTCTTTAGGGAGTTCGGCTTCGGTCCATTCAGCGACAAAGTCAGCCAAAACTTGTGACTTTATAGCTCGCCGAGGTTTCTAAGTTATATCGAATGGTAAGAGCTCAATGCCCCATTTTGCAATCCTGCCCGTCGCGTCGCGATTGTTTATAATGTCATTGAGGGGTACTTCGGAGGCCATTGTTATCGAACACTCTTGAAAGTAGTGTCGGAGCTTCCGGGATGCCATGAACACCGCATACGCTATCTTTTGATAGTGTGGGTAATGGGACTTGCAGGGGGTTAACACAGTGGACACGTAGTACACTGGTTTTTCAAGAGGGAATTTATGTCCTTTTGTCTCTCGTTCTACGACGAGTACCGCGCTTACCACTTGATGTGTTGCCGCGATGTATAACAACATTGGTTCGCCCACATTAGGCGCAGCCAGGACCGGATTTGTTGCCAATACGGCTTTTATTTCTTTGAGTCCGGCAGTGGCAGCGTCCGTCCACTCGAAGTGTTCGGTGTGCCTGAGGAGGCGATAGAGGGGCAATGCCTTTTCTCCTAAACGGGAGATAAAGCGGCTTAGAGCCGCCACGCATCCAGTCAATTTTTGTATTTGTTTGAGGTTTTTTGGAATATCTAGCTGTGACAAAGCTCCGATCTTGGCTAGGTTCACTTCGATTCCTCTGCCGGATACAATGAAGCCCAGGAGCTTTCCGGCTGGTACGCCGAAAACGCATTTTTCCAGATTCAGCTTGATGTCATATGCTCTGAGGTTGTCGAATGTGAGCCTCAAGTCGTCTACTAGAGTTTCGACGTGTTTGGTTTTCACGACTATGTCGTCTACGTATGCCTCTAATGTTTTGCCGATCCGGGTGGCCAGACATGTTTGAATCATGCGCTGATATGTTGCGCCGGCGTTTTTAAGTCCGAAGGGCATCGTGTTGAAGCAGAATGGTCCGTATGGAGTGATGAATGCCATTGCGGCTTGGTCCGCTTCTTCCATCTTGATTTGATGGTAGCCGGAGTATGCGTCAAGGAAGCACAATGAATCGTGTCCTGCGGTAGCGTCGATTATCTGGTCGATGCGGGGGAGGGGGAATGGATCCTTTGGGCAGGCCTTGTTGAGGTCTTTAAAATCGACACATAGGCGCCAGGATTTGTCCTTCTTTGGTACCATTACCAGGTTTGCTAGCCAATCCGGATGTTTGATGTCTCGATGAATCCGCTTCCAATAGTTTGGCTAGCTTTTCTCCCATTGTCTGTCTTTTGGGTTCGAAAAATCGTCAAGAGCCTGTTTGACGGCTTGAATCTTTTAGGATGTTTAGGCTGTGCTCGCTAATCTGCGGGATTCCCGGCATATCTGAAGGGTGCCAGCGAAGATGTCCCAATTTTCCCGGCGAATTTCGCGCGGCGGCGCCTACATCAGGTTGATTGTGCCCCAATGGAGGCCGTCTTTGACGGGTCCGCTGGATGGACCTCGAATTTTACTATTTCGTCCGCTGGTTTAAAGGAGGTGGACTTGGATCTCTTATCGAGTATCACATCATCCCTATTCACCGAGAGCGAAGCGCTGTGAGTTCTTCTCGCCGCTAGGGCTTCGATAGTGCCTGTGGCTAACGCGGCTGTCTTGTTTTCGCGCGAGTGCTATGTCCGGATCACTAACGAGAGTGATTATTCCGCCGGGCCTAGGCATTTTGAGCTTCATGTACCCGTAGTGGGGTACGGCTTGAAAAATTGTGAATGACTCTCGTCCTAATATAGCGTGATATCCGCTGTTGAACGGGGCCACTTGGAACGTGACTTCTTCGGATCTGTAATTGTCCGGCGAGCCGAACACCACATCAAGTGTGATTTTTCCGGTGCAGCGCGCTTCCCGGCTAGGGATTATTCCTCTGAAGGTTGTGCTGCTTCGCTCAATGCGGCTCCAGTCTATTTCCATTTTTTGAAGAGTTTCCTTGTAGATGAGGTTTAATCCGCTGCCGCCATCCATGAGGACCTTGGTAAGTCGAAAACCGTCCACTATTTGACTAAGTACCAGTGCGGTTGGTGCTCGGGCTGTTCGGAATTTAGGTTCGTCGCTGGCGTTGAAGGTGATGGCTGTGTCGCTCCATGGATTTGTTGTTGGTACTTGGTAGACTTCGGCGAGGCTGCGGATTGTTCGTTTCCGCATGTTATTTGATGCGAAAGTCTCGAAGACTGTTGATACTGTACCGGTATTGTTGGAGTGGTTTCCCGGGGCTAGAAGCTCCTCGCCACTTTTGGCCACCTGCCGTAATATCCAACATGCTCGAAGGTTATGTGTTGGGGTGGCGCCCTCTGTACTGTGAATTTTACAGGGTACGCTAAGCCACCCCTCCAGTACAGTTCCGTGCCCTTTATGGGGCTTTTGCTTTTTGGTGTTTGTACCTGGTGCCTGAGTGTAATGCACCCTTTTGTTGCGGACTGGGGTTGTATTCGGGGCTGGATTGTCCCAAAACTTATTTTCGGTTTTCCGGAAACTCTCTATCGCACAGTACTTTCGTACTATGGACGCCAAGTCGGTGAAGCGTATAACTTTACGACGGCTGATGGCGTTCAAGATTCCCTCGTCCGTGCAATTATTGCAAAAAATTGAGATTGCGTTTTCCTCTCGGCACTCCTTTATCCTGTTCATAACCAGGAGGAATCTGGCCCAGTATTGATGTACTGTTTCAGCGGGATCTTGCCGGATTATAGATAAATCGCATATGTCTGGGCGGGTGGGTGGAATTAAGTCCAGAACCCTACCCATCTCGAGGCTCAAGGGCCGAGAAGTTTCCAAATTTGGAAGCTTGGATTGCTGGACGTTGTCCAACGAGTCCAAATCCGATGCCCGACTTTAGGTTGAGTGCTTGATCAAGTCCGCCCCTCCGCGGGAATCCGCATGGAGTGTTCAGAGCCCGGACATGACTAGTTTTCAACACAAGAGAAGAGTCGCCAGATTGTTCCTCTACCACCGCAACGTGGTGGGTGACCGGGGAGTTAATCTCTCAGATCGGTTTTAAGCCCAATCTGATTGTAGTCCAGAAGCGACTCCTGTGGCGGCGATGCAATCCAAGAGCTCGTTACTGGACGAGAGCTCTATTGATCCAGCCGCCGGCGAATTCCGAGCTGACATGAAGATTGCTTTTGACGACCGAGAGGTCATTGTCAAGCGGTGGCGGACAAGCGGTCATAAGAAAACCACCGAGCCGAATAGTTTGACCGGCGCCAAGGCTCCTTTAAGCGAAAATACCGCCCTTGAAGACGGAGGAGGCATCCTTCCTATCGGTGACGGCACGAGAGGAACTCTCAATGAAAGCACCAATGTCGGTGTCAAACCGGCGGATCTCGGTAGGTGGTCCCGAACTATGCGCCTAGGCGGATGGTAACAGGAGACAAGGGACACAATGTTTTTACCCGGTTCGGGCCCTCTCGATGGAGGTAAAACCCTACTCCTGCTTGATTGATATTGATGATATGGGTAGTACAAGAGTGGATCTACCACGAGATCAAGGAGGCTAAACCCTAGAAGCTAGCCTATGGTATGATTGTTGTAATGGTTGTTCGTCCTACGGACTAAAACCCTCCGGTTTATATAGATACCGGAGAGGGCTAGGGTTACACAGAGTCGGTTATAATGGTAGGAGATCTACATATCCGTATCGCCAAGCTTTCCTTCCACGCCAAGGAAAGTCCCATCCGGACACGGGACGAAGTCTTCAATCTTGTGTCTTCATAGTCTTGGAGTCCGGCTGACGATGATAGTCCGGCTGTCCGGACACCCCCTAGTCCAGGACTCCCTCAGCGGTGAAGACTTAGCTAGCACGAGCCTGGCAGTGGCCCCGCCGGTGCGCTTAGCGAGGGCCTTGTCGGGTGGCCCGGCAAGAGTCTTTCCATGTGGCCCAGCAAGGGTCTTGCCGTGGCGCGCTGGCCTCCCCGGCAAGGATCTTGCCGGGGGTCTTGCGGGTTTCTTCGGTGAGGACGGTTGCCTTACTATCCTCACTTGATCTTGAGCATTCTATGTCTTCACAAAGATCTGCATGCCACCACAGAGGTGCTTCCCGAGCCTTGTCCCAATGCGTTTGTCAAGCGTTGGTGGGCTCAAGGGTAGCTCACTTCGGCTGGCGTGGGCGAGCTGCCCCGGCAAGGATCCTTGCCGGGAAAACCTGCTATGCATATCTGATCTTTGTGGCCTTGGTCCTTGTTGTTGTTTCGTTTGTCCTTGTGGCTTCGGCTTCTCTCCGGCTTCCCTTTCCTGTCATGTTATGCGCGGCCGTGACGGGAGGATCTGACTACCCGTGCACAAGTAAAGGGGTCAAAAGCAGTGCCCCTACTTTTGTACACCGACACGATTATCGGTGAAGAGTCCGTTCAGCTTGGTCCAAACGACGAGATCGTCATCGCCGTCCTTAACGACCATGTGAAACGGATCCGGCGAGATGGTGAGGAAGAACCACCGGATGAGTGTGGCATCGATGGTGGACCACTCATGATGCGCGGGCAGGAGGCTGGACTCGACGGAGCCGTCCACGTGGTCTAGAAGGTTGTACCACCGGAACACGAGGGAGAAGTACGCTTTCGATGCATAGTAGGAGGAGGCCGTCTGAGCAAGGCGGACCGGAACCCGCTCGTAGATGTTGAGGTTACGGATGTCGGCAGCATCGGGAGGGGAGGGGGGTTGGCGTCGGCGAATGGGTTGGAGGCTGAGGTGACGACATAGCGGAAAGATTAGGGTTAGGGGCAGCGGCTAGGTTTTAGGGAGCGGCGGCTGCAGGGGGTGCGTCTGCAGCTTGTAGCGGCGAGAAGAGGGGTCACGGCGGCGCCGAGGGTGGGAGGCTGCGGCGACGCTAGAGGAAAACACGGTGGCGGCGAGAGGTCGCGGCTAGGCTAGGCGGCGGCGGCGAGGGAGGATCTCGGCGGCGGCGGCGCGAGGGAGGAGCGTGGCGGCGGCGGCTGAGGCGGCGGCAGCAGCGGTGGGAAACACATGTTTATGGTTAGGTAACATAGTGATCTTTGATTAACGAGCTAGTCTAGTAGATGCATACTAGGGACACTATATTTTTTCTTTGTATTCACACATGTACTAAGTTTCAGGTTAATACAATTCTAGCATGAATAATAAACATTTATCATGAAATAAGAAAATAAATTATAACTTTATTATTGCTTTTAGGGCATATTTCCTTCACTGCTTGACAGCCATCACATCCCGTTGCTACCATAACAATATGCATATGCAGGGGGATCATGACTGAACCAACGAACATGCTTACCGCGGACAAGCTGTGGATCTTCACGTAGTGACGAACTGATCGACATGATGCAGTAAGGATGGTAGGCATCTAATATATCTCAATGATCGGCAGCCGTAGTAAGAGCGGCTCCAGTCAGCAATCGGCGATTCGGCGTCCAGAACATCTGTCCACAGAGAGAGGAGGGAAGGAGAGAAAGAGAGGGCATTTTCCTTTTATTTTTTATTTTTTTTTCATGGGTGCCCAGTCAGCGGTCAATGTGGTCAAAACCACTTGATTTAGTCAAAACCGAGACCAGGGTAGATTTTTGAACCACGTGGTTAGTTCGAGGTGTATGTTGACCGGTTTTGAAGTTCAGGGTTGAATTTTAAACCATGTAGTTAGTTTGGGGTTGAAATGTGAACTTTTCTTATATAAGAACTATTACATAGTTATATTTATTGAATATGTGTAGCATGCATGGTTGCATTTTGTAGTAGGCATTTTCGCAGGCATTGTGGATATTAAAGGTTCATGGTTCTACAAACCAAACAAGCAGTTGAAAAATTCCTAAGAAACGGAGGAATTATCCAAGATTCCTATGGAAATTATTTGAACCAAAGATAGGTCGGTCCTTACCGAAAAAGGCATCTACTGGGTAACAAGGACGGTACAAAGATCTCTATTGTAGCCTTGCAATTCCTGATGCCTCCTACTTCTAATCTTGTAACTTCTACCACCGCATTTTGTGAATATATTAGATCGGCACCAATCGGAACACACCAAGGAAAGCATCGTCCATACACATCTTCCTTCACTTCCTACTCACTAGTGAGTTGTGTATTTGTTGTGTTATGAAGAAGTAAGTACCCTAGCTTCTCTCCAAATTTTAAGGAGGGTAGCTACGCCTTGCATTGAGCAAAGTGCTGGGACTGTGGGAAAAAATAGCCAAAATTACTCTTTAGTGGTCGACCGATCTTACTAGCTAGTAATAGTATATTGAGACACTGCAGATGTATATATAGGTCCATGGCATGCCTATTATTAAATGCAGGACATGGTTGGTTGGAGGATTTGGATTCTCTTTAAATCAAGGACTTCGGCATGATTGCATTTTGCAGCATCTTATGAGTTGTGCTGAAAAATGTAGAAACTGGAAACTATACGATCTCTAAATGGCCAAAGGACTTTTTTTTAGAACGGACACGCAAGAAGCGTCCGGCTTTAAATTAATAAAGCCCACCAACAGGCAGCATCCAAGTTCGAGACGCACTTAACAAACCACAGGGACAAGACCCAAGTCATAATACATGCAACCGGTCGAAGCCTGAAATGAAAGCTAGGTAGTCTAAATAGCCGGCAAGAAGGAGTCCAACTCCCGCAAAACACCCATGGGATCAATGTCGAGCAGCAATCTGGATGGCGCGGATCCTCTCCATGGCTTCTTCCATCCGCTCGGCGTCCCGCCGTTTCCCCAATGGCATCCAGGCCTGAAGGAACAAATGGCATTTGAAAATAATGTCAGCAGGATGGGAAGGGATCTTATGTTCAATAATAGTCTTGTTACGCGTGGTCCAGAGAGACCACAACAGCGCCCCTACGCACCGCCGAAGGATCCGAGCGAAACCACCCCTATGGGTGCTGAGAATGGTGCGTAACTCCCCACCGGAGTGAGGGTTCCAGTTTTGTCCAAAGGTTACCCGGACCGCGCTCCAAGCAAAACGGGCTAGGAGTCCGTTGAAGAAAATGTGGTTGGCATCCTCGTGGACCCCATAGACCGCACAGCAGCCGTCTGACGGTTCGTTTCTCTTGGCCACGTTGTTCGAAGAGGGGAGCTGGTCGCGAAACATTTGCCACAAGAACACCTTGATTTTGAGGGGGATGGCCACTTTCCACAGCCCCCTAGCTATATCAAGTGTAGGGCCCTCCGTTACGCCATGTCATCAAATACATGTCACACATGTCATAATCATGGTTAAAATGCTTAAAACAACTGATTACTGTTTTCTACAAAAGATTAGACCGAGAATCAGTGTTTTTTGTCCCAAATTCGTAAATGTGTGTTTTCTACAGACCTACGTGTTAATGGGGTGGTTTTCTGCAATTCACTCATATTTAGTTATTATGATTCATGTTTCTACAAACCAAAGAAGCACTAGAAAAAAATCCTAAGAAATGGAGGAAATGTCATAAATTCCTATGTAAATCATTGGAACCAAAGTGAGGCCGGCCCTGATAGCTATGCAACTCAACAATATGACAATTATAGTTGTTCTGGTCTGGATGTTAAACACCACAACCATCTAGATTAGATCGTAGACCTTTACGGCAGTAACACAAATCAGGCATGTTCTTCACATTTTTCATGAACTATTTATGATTAAATTGAACGGCACTGTATATGCACGACACGAGTAGTAGTAAGTACAGCAGGGGGTTTCGAAAGTGCCAGTTTTGGAAAATAAGTAGGCAAACTTTCATGGATAGATATTCTTTTTAGAATGACAAAGGTGTTCCATCACTAGAATGAAACCAAAGCATCTCACACATCAGGTCAGAGACCAGTCCGTCATGTAAAACTAGCTACCAAAATGTAACTGAGTGGTGCCAGAGTCCTAATGCAACGATACCAGTTGGTGATTAATGCTGCAAAGCACCATGTCATCAGAGCTGGATGTGTTCATCCGGTGGCTTGGCGCGACAAGCTGAGGCGTCTTGACCTCGTCGGACACTGTGCTAACATTCCGCACTTTCACAAACGGCCAAGAGCAGCGCGTCCCAGTGGATCCAGAGGAATCCAACCGGTAAGTGGGGCAGTTAGCTTCGGTGGCGCTGAAGCTGCACCGGAGCACCAACCGCGTGACCAGGATGCTACAGGCTTCCAAGCTGTAGGCTTGCAATCCCTGATGCCTCCTATTCCTAATCTTGAAACTTGTACTCCGCATTGTGTGAATATATTAGCTTGGCACCAATGGAAACACATCAAGGTAAGCATCGTCCATATACATCTTGCTTCACTCTGCCTACTCACAAGTGAGTTGTGTATTTGTTGTGTTATGAGGAAACACATACCCTAGCTTCTTTGATCCAATGTTTAAGGAGGTTTAGCTATGACTTGCACTGACCACAATTGCTAGGACTGTGGGACAAAGTAGCCGAAATCACTCTCTAGTGGTCGACCGACCTTACTACTAGCTAGCATAGTATCTTGAGATAATGCAGATATATATATATAGGTCCATGTCATGGCTATTCACTAGTAGAAAAAGGGTCAAATGTGAAGCACATTAGTGCCGGTTTGTATTAGAGCCGGCACTAATGTATACATTAGTGCCGGTTCCAACGGCTAGCCGGGCCGCTCTCATTATTACCGGTTCGTGGCTAACCTTTAGCACCGGTTTGTGCCACGAACCGGTACTAATGAGAGTGGTGGCAGTATGTTGTCGGTCTGGGCCCCCTCTAGCACCTTTAGTACCGGTTCTTGGCACGAACCGGTACTAAAGGTCGTCCTACATAAACCCTTCGTCCACCCGAGCTCGCTCTGTTCTTCCCCTTTCCCCTCTCCTCTCAGTTCTTCCCCTCTTCCTCTCGAGCTCATCACACATTTTGCCCAAAATTTGTCAAGATTTGAAGGCCCTCATCCATTCAAATGATCACAAAGGTTAGCAACTTTGTCCTTTCATCTCTCATTGCTAGATTAGCTCTTGCAATGCTTTATATAGTTACTAATTTGTGAGTTTAGTAATTTGGGAGGAAATATATATATGTGCTAGTATTTGATTTATATGCAATTTGAGGTCAAAATAACACTTAGTTTGCATATGTAGGTGTGGTTTACTTAGTGCCTTCTAAATCTCCGTCAGAACCACCGCCGATCGCTCAGCACCGTCCGTCACCGCACCACCTTGTGGTGAGCCTCTTGTTCATGTAATTTTATATAAAAATTGATGTTTGTGTGATTTGGATATATAGTTAATCATGTAATATTTATCTAACCCGACGTTGTTTGTTATACATAGTGCCATGGTTTTGATATCCGCCCCGTCGGCCCTCGCCCTTGTTATGATTCGGATGTGGTATATTCTCTTTAAAACTATTAGTTGCATTTCGTGTTTATGACCAATTATGCCCATCAAGTTGACATAGATATTTTTATCTAGGAGGTATGTGAACGGAAATTCCTACCGACCCTATTGTCGAGAGGTTAAATTTAGTTGAAAGAGAAAACGAGTACTTGAAAGAAAAATTGAAAAGAATTCAGGGGAGAAGATGGAATTGAGTTGCATGTTGCCGATGTCGCCGATGATCACAAGATCAAGATGGAGAAAATGCGCTTGAAGAATAGAAAGATTAGAAAATATGCCATCGATAGTGAGGCTTGGTATCATTATGCTGTTGGATCAATTGTTACCTTAGTTGCGATCTTGATCGCATTTGTTGTTGCATTTAAATGCTTTAGCTAGAGAGTTATTTGTTTGTTGCATTTAAGTGTTGTATGAACTTTATGTATGAACTTGTATTAATTTGGTCTATTCGGTGTTGTGTAATGAAGATGAGCCGCAATGGATGTACGATGACCGATGCTCACCCCAGTTCGTTGAGGGCGTGCATACTTTTTCGCTATGGCTGAGGCAAACAAGCGGGCGGATGGTTTTATGCCTTGTCCATGTGGTGTCTGTAAGAATGGTCACAATTACTCTACGCCAAGAACCATTCACGCCCACTGCTTGAGTCCGGTTTCATGCCCCACTATAATGTTTGGACCAAGCACGGAGAAAGAGGGGTTATGATGGAAGACAATGAAGAAGAAGAGGACGACGACAGCTATCCCGCCATGGGTTCCCTGAATACGATGATACAACAATGGGGGAAGAAGCTGAGCGGTAATGCGGAAGAAGCTGAGCCGCAATGCGGAAGAAGTGAAGAAGAGGCATCGATGAGCCCGCTGATGATCTAGGTCGGGCCATTGCCGATGGAAAGAGAAACCGCGCAAGTGATTTGGAGAAGAAGAAGTTGCATGCATGTTAGAGGATCACAAAAATTGTTGTACCCAATTGCGAGGGTGACAAGAAAAAGCTGGGCACCACATCGAATTGCTGCAATGGAAGGCGAGAATGGTGTATCCGACAAGGATTTGGAAAGTTGCTGGTAATGATAAAGGATATGCTTCCAAAGGACAACGAATTGCCCGAGAGTACGTACGAAGCAAAGAGGCTGTCTGCCCTCTAGGGTTAGAGGTGCAAAAGATGCACGCATGCCCTAATGATTGCATCATGTACCGCGGTGAGTACGAGGATTTGAACGCTTGCCCGGTATGTGGTGCATTGCGCTATAAGATCAGCCGCGATGAGCCTGGTGATGTCGAGGGCGAGCGCCCCAGGAAGAAGATTCCTGCCAAGGTGATGTGGTATTCTCCTATAATACCACGGTTGAAACGTTTGTTCCAAAACAAAGAGCATGCCAAGGCGATGAGATGGCACAGAGAAGACCGTAAGAAAGACGGAAAGTTGAGAGTACCCGCTGACGGGTCGCAGTGGAGAAAAATCGAAAGAAAGTACGGGAAGGAGTTTGCAGATGACGCAAGGAGCGTATGGTTTGGTCTAAGCGCAGATGGCATTAATCCTTTTGGGGAGCAGAGCAGCAACCATAGCACCTGGCCTATGACCCTATGTTTGTATAACCTTCCTCCTTGGTTGTGCATGAAGCGGAAGTTCATTATGATGCGGTGCTCATCCAAGGCCCTAAGCAACCCGCAACGACATTGATGTGTACCTAAGGCCATTAGTTGAAGAACTCTTACAGCTGTGGAATGGAACAGTGTGTACGCGTGGGATGAGCACATGGGGAGAATTTGACCTCAAGGCGTTGCTGTTCGTGACCATCAATGATTGGCCTGCTCTCAAGAACCTTCGTGACAGACAAACAAGGGATACCGCGGATGCACGCACTGCTTGGATGATACCGAAAGATATATTTGAATAGTTGTAAGAAGAATGTGTACAGGACATCGCCGATTTCTTCCGAGCAGGCATCCGTGAAGAAAGAAAGGCAAGCATTTCAAAGGTGAGGCGGATCACCGGACGAAGCCTCGCCATCGCATCGGTGCTGATGTACATGATATGGTCAAGGATTTGAAGGTGATATTTGGAAAGGGTCCCGCGGACAACCTGTTCAAGGACGCAGACGGACGCGCACCCATGTGGAAGAAGAAATCTATATTTTGGGACCTGCCATATTGAAAGACCTAGAGGTCCGCTCCGCAATCAACGTGATGCACGCCACGAAGAATCTTTTGCGTGACCCTGCTTGGCTTCTTGGGCGTGTATGGGAAGACAAAAGATACACCGAGGCACGGAGGACCAGCAACGATGCACGGAGAAGATGGCATACATCGAGGTCATGCAAGCTACGCCTTACCAAAGAAGAGAAGGAAATCTTCTTTGAATGCCCGCTCAAGATTAAGGTACCGTCCGCTTCAAATCGAATATAAAGGGAATAATAAACATGGCAGAGAAAAGTTCCGTAACCTAAAGTCTCATGACTCGCCACGTGATTATGACGCAAGCGCTTCGGTTGCATTGAGGGGCTTCTACCGAAAACGCTCGATTAGCCATTGTGAAGCTATGTGCATTTCTCAATGCAATCTCTCGAAGGTAATCGATCCAGAAATCATACCAAGGTTACGTAATGATTTGGTGCAATGTCTTGTCGGTTTCGAGTTGGTGTTCCCACCATCCTTCTTCAACATCATGACGCACGCCCTAGTTCACCTATCTTGAAGAGATTAACGTTTTGGGTCCTGTATTTCTACACAATATGTTCCCTTTGAAAGGTTCATGGAGTCTTAAAGAAATATGTTCATAAAGTGCTAGGCCGAAGGAAGCATCTCCAAGGGCCATCAAAATGAGGAGGTCATTGAGTTTTGTATTGACTTTATTCTGACCTTAAGCCGATTGGTGTTCCTGAATCATGCATAAGGGCGATCGATGGAAAAGGCACGCTAGAGGGGAACAAATAATATGTATGGACGGACATTCTCTCACCGAAGCACACTACACAGCTTCTCTGTAAATCCACCTTGGTGGCTTCAGATATGGATGAACACAAGAATTTGCTACGCCCAAACACCCGGAGCGGTCTCGATGAGTGGATTACACGTGAACAAACCAGAGTTTCGCCAACTGGTTGCGCACACGCACCATGCATGCCACCTCTATTGAAGATGACTTGTACTTGCTATCCCAGTTACCATCTTCGAATATAATGACTTTCAAAGGGTACGAGATAAATGGTAATACATTTTACACGATTGCCCAAGATAAGAAGAGCACCAACCAAAACAGTGGTGTCCGCTTTGATGCGAGAAACCAAGACGGAAAGGAAACATATTATGGTTATATACAGGACATATGGGAACTTGACTATCGACGTGGTTTAAAGGTCCCTTTGTTTCGTGCAAATGGGTCAATATGACACGAGGCGGGTAACGGAAGACCCGCGAAGACGGAATGACAACAGTGGATCTCAACAATCTTATGTATGCAGATGAACCATTCGTCCTAGCCAATGATGTGGCACAGGTTTTCTATGTGAAGGACATGTCTACCAAGCCAAGAAAAAGAAAAGATAAGGAAGCTAATGCATCGCACGATGAGCCAAAGCGCCACATAGTTCTTTTCGGGAAGAGAAACATCGTGGGAGTGGATGACAAGACAGACAAGTCAAGATTATGAAAAGTTTGATGAAATTGCTCCATTCACAGTGAATATTGACCCGAGCATCCGTTAAATGATGAAGATTTTCCATGGTTACGGCGCAAAGGGACACACTTGAAGAAAAAGTTTCACACCCAAAGATCCGGGATGTGATCGGCTTCAATATCATCACTTTCTTACGTGTTTCACACCCGGAGGGAATGTCTGTAATAGTTAGGGTAGTTATGTGTTTTGGCATTTGAAACGCGAAGAAATTTTATGTGCAAACAAATTCTTTTCATGCATTTACTGATTTTTTTTCCAACTAAATGACCCTGAAATTGAAAAGCTATTCAAATGAACTCAGAAAAGGTTGAAAGTTGGCATGGTATCATAATTTCATATAAATAGCATGTGCAAGAAAGTAGAGTGGGTTACGACAAAAACTGGATGCACTTCATGTACAAAATGGACAATCTCTTTCGAAGTATGAGGGTTTCATTTAAAACTGAACTGTTACAAAGGCATTTCTTTTTTTAAATAACCTAAGCATTACTAAATTGAATATAATGATAAAACACACTAATATTGAACATAAGAAAAAAGAATCACTGGAAAAACTTTTTTCAAAGTTAAGTTATTCACAATCTAGTGATTCACACAAATTTCAAATAATTCAAAATTTAAACTATTCAAATTTGAAATCTACCGGCACTAAGAGAAAGTTTGTAATTTTTTGTACCTAAAGCAAAAATATTCACAAAGAAACTCTAAATACAACAAAGAACAACTCAAAAATAAATAAAACAAAAAAAATAAAGCAAAAAAAAAACCTGCCTACTGGGCCAAAGCGGCATGCATACGACCAGCGATACAACCTTTCATTGGGCCAGAATGCAGGCCCGCGAAGGCCCAGTAGGCCCACAAGGCGAGGAGGACAGGTAGGCCCAGTAGGCCTAAATAGGAGAGGAGCTCGAGAGAGCTACCGCACTGGAGCTTATAAACCAGTGCGGTAGCCCCTCGACTAGCGAGGTGGGACTAAACTTGCAAGATCGCATCGGCGCAATAAGACCCCTTTAGTACCGGTCGTGGCACAAACCGGTACTAAAGGGGGGCCTTTAGTACCGGTTTGTGCCACGACCCGTACTAAATGGGGTCGCTTCCGCCGCTTGGCCTGGTTAAACAGACCTTTAGTACGGTTGGTGGCACCAACCGGTACTAAAGGTGCCTTCTATATAACTAAACACTTCAAAATTTCGCCTTCTCATCTCCTCTCGCTTCTTCTCCTCTCGCACTGCCGCCGCTTGTCGCCGCCCGACTTCGTCGCCGCCGCTTCGCCGCCCTTCGCTCGTCGCCGCCCTTCCCGTCGTCTGCCGCCGCTTGCCGCCGCCCGTCCCGTCGTCGCCGCCCGCCCCCGTCATAGCCGCTCCTGTCGCCGCTTCGTCGCTGCTTCCTGCCCGTCACGTCCGTCCCGTCGTCGCCGCCGCCGTCGTTGCCGCTGCGCCGTCGCCGCTGCCGTGCTGCTTGCCGCCGTCGCCGCCTTAGCCTGGCCGTGAGTGCTGCACACACACACACATACATTGTTAGACATTTTTGTTTTTAGAAATAGTTAGAAATGTTAGAATTGTTAGATTTGTTAGAAATGTTTGAAATTGTAGAAATTTTTCTGTTTTTAGTTATAGAAATATATAGTTATAAAAAGTTAGAAAATTTAGAAATTTTTCTGTTTTTAGTTATAGAAATAGTTATAAAAATGTTAGTTATATATATAGAAATGTTATAATTTTTTTTTCTGTTTTTTAGTTCTAAAATATTAGAAATGTTAAAGAAATGTTAGTTATATATAGCATTGTTAGAAATGTTATAAAAATGTTAGTTATATATATAGAAATGTTAGAAATTTTAGTTATCAAAATCCAATCATTAAAAAAATGATACTTTTTGCGGGCATATAGCTAGTATTTGTTCTCGACGATGCCCGGCCCGCATCCTCGCCGATCGTCGGTCGCGATGACGCCCAGCCGACCCATGTCCGGACTGGCTCACTGGCTGGCTTTGGGAGGTGCTGCTTGAGGGCGCGCCGCTTGACGAGAACCCGCCATGGGTCCGATCGTCGACCCGATCTCGTTTGGTGGCGTTCAGCGTGGGCGATTTGGTGCGGAGGGACCCGGCCCCGCCGGAGGTGGTACGTCGCCGTGTCAGGGAGGAGGACGAGCACGTCCATCGCTACATGGTTGCGTTAGAGGGCGGCAGGTTCTCCAATATGTGGCAGTATCTTCGGGGATCTCACTTCAGCTATGATCCTGTGAGGGTTCCTTCTCTTTGGGTGTCCACTGCCCGCGCCGGAGGAACCGCGAGTGTCCTAGATTCTTTTGTAGTATTCGATCTTTATTAGCTAATAGCCAGTGATGTACTTTTCAATATTATATATTATTCGAGACGATGTATTCGAGATTATGTCTATTATTCTGGACGATGTATTCGAGATTATATCTATTATTCTAGACGATGTATTCGAGATTATATCTATTATTCTGGACGATGTATTCGAGATTATATCTATTATTCTGGACGATGTATTCCAGATTATATCTATTATTCGAGATTTGAATACTAAATTGTTTTATATTTCTTTTGGATTAGTTAAACAAAAGCTATGGCAGACAATACCGACAGAGAGGGAGAACAAACCATGTTCGATATGATACGCGGGGCAGATGATAATCAAAATGAAGAAGATTATGACGGCTCCGAATTTCTAAACAACACCGGAGAGGGTGATATGATATTCGATCACGACGAAGTCATGAATGATCATGACGATGACGAAGAACATGATCCTGAAACAACAAACACCGACGAGGTATATATATATTTATATAAGCAGGCATCTGGTGATCATCACATGTTTTAAATGACTTGAAGATATATTAACGAATCGATCTTTGTTCTTTTAGCCATCCGGATCGAGCAAATCTTCAGAAAAAAGGACGAAACGAGGCCCGAACAAAAAGTTGAAGCCGGGCGTAAAGTACAATATCGAGGCATGCGACCCTACTGGCAAACCAATAGCGCCTAAGAAGATTGCGAACAAGTTCATTCGTCAGTGTGGAGTTCTTGTGAAGGACCAACTCCCGATCAAACTTCAAGAATGGAGGGCGCCAGCAAAGCCACGTCCAGATGTTACTTATGTCGACAAGAATCAAAAAGATCTGCTTTGGGATACTCTCATGGAACATTTCACCCTACCAGATCATTTCACAGAAGCAGATGTGTAGAATGTCAAAGAGGCTGCTCTTAAGATGATGGCGAATGCATTCAAGAACTATAAGAATGGTGAATGGAACAAGTACGTCAGCGGAGGAAGGAAGACTCCAGTATTCAAGGGAACACTGGAGAACCAACGTGATCATTGGACCGATTTCGTGAAATTCAAGGATTCAGAATTAGCTAAGGAACGGTCGAGAATAAACAAGAAGAATGCCGAAAAGAAGGATAAGTTCCATAAGCTGGGGCCAGGTGGCTATGCGGTGGCAATGCCTAAGTAGGATAAGTCTGAGAAAGAGATGGAGGATGCAGGTGTCACTCCGGTTACTAAGAGTTGGCCCGTCAGGGTCAGGACTTGGTTCTATGCGCATGGGGGGGAGTTGGACCGGGAGACAGGAAAAGTTTCGACGAGGGCAAGTCTGAAGGGAGCCGACGATGCGATACTTGTTGCAATAGAAGAGGCACGAACGGGGGTGTTCCAGCCCAACAGAGAGAACGACGAGCTTATGCGTGCCCTGGGAAATCCTGAACACCCGGGAAGAACACGAGGCAAGGGCGCTATTCCGTGGTATGAGTGGTTTTCAGACTGGAACACCGACTACAGAACCCGTGCGAGAAAGAAGATTGTGGAGGAGAAGAAGACGAAGATGGAGGAGGAGTAGAGGAAGCGGGACTATGAACGCCTTCAAGGCCTAGAAGCAAGTCAAGCGGAATTGGCAGTCAAATTCCAGCGGCAGCAGGAGCAGATCGACTCACTTACCCATCAAAGGGGGTCTCAACAGCTGCAGCAGCTAGCGGATGATCCAGCATTTGATAGCACCGGCCCATCCATGCCGAGAAGCAGCGTGGGTTCCGTCCCGGACGACCCAATGCTGGGTAGATACCCCGTGGATGACATCACGGAGAACACTAACTGCGAGCTACACTACAAAATGAAGAACATATCCATGAAGGTGGCGGACGGCTCGCTTTCACAAATCCCCGAGGCAACCTTCCATGGCAACCCGATTCAGCGGGCTATGCTCGTGTCGTGGTTGATGATGTGCTGGACCCATATTCGGGCTACAGCTTGACATTGCTGGAGGTGATGGCGGCGCTTTCTCGGAGAGGCCGAACATCGATCATCCTATGGAAAAGGATTGCATCATCTTTCCAAGGCCACCCACACCGCGTCACCCGAGTCCTCGTCGAAGTCCGCCACCGAGTCAGCAGACTCCCGCTCCTCCAAGTCCGCAAAGTGTCGGGACAATCCTCCTCCTCAAGTCCGCAAAATGTCGGGACAATCCTCCAAGTCCGCCACAGCCGACGCCCACTCCTCCTCCAAGTCCGCACAACCTCAGCCCTCCTCCTCCTCGTCCAACTCAGTCCGTCACCATCTCCGCCGCCAAGAATCGCAAAGACACCCCGCAGCTCAGTGCGAGCCGACGAGTCGAGGTAGTACAGCTGGAAGTAGAGGCGAGGCAAGCGTATAAATATGGTCCAAGCTCAAGCATCTTCCGCATAGGTCTTATGACAAGTCCGAGGAGGAAATCACAGCCATATCGAAGGCCGAGGTGGAAGCCCATTTTGCACCGAAACCGCCACCGCCGCCAAGGGAGAAAGTGCCTGAGGAAACGATTGACCACTTCATTCGTATGGCTCAACCACCAGCTTCCAAGCCTGTTGACACAGACTATGAGCGCCACATCAGGAAGTTAAATCGAGCACGTCTACAAAGGGAGGCGAGCACGTCTACATCGGGATCGAGCAAACAAGAAGCAGCTGCCAAAAAATGCGGGAAAACCATTCCCCAACTGGGAGAACAAAGTATAATCGATCCCTCGCTTCTTGTGCCAACAACAAAAGATGCGATCGCGCCTCAATATTATTGTGGGCAAACAGTGCATGTTCCCGAGGTGGGCAATGTGGTAATAACAGAGGAGCATATAATGCAGGCTGAAGTTCTCAACATCACTGTTGGACAACTCCTCGAGATCGAGCCCATGCCTTTGCTTAGAGAGGATGAAGTAAAACGGCAATATGTCCGGGGCCAACCTTTGGTCGCATGGACAAGGTCAAGAACCTCCCAACGAGAATGTATGAATTGCATCAATGGTACATGAACATGACCAAGATTTCAGATCGAGTGTCCCTCATGGTGAATGTCAAGGAGGACCATTACTACCATGAGAAAGTTGGGTCCGTTGAGTATTTAGAACTGTTTCAGTTATACAATAAGGAAGCACTCGACAAATCTATAAATCGGTTGCTATTGTGCGTAAGTGATTTCTTTCTATAATTTAAGTCTCAAGCTAGCTGTAGTGATCCTTTGAGATCAATCATTACCTGTAATTATCCTCACTATATATATTCTTTTCTGTGGTATTATGCAGGATGAAGATATATGAAATGAGAAAAGGTGGACACTATGGCATTGGGTTCATTGACCCAAACACCGTTAATGAATTCACATGGAAGATAAATGAACATCATGCAAAGGAAGTAGAGGACAGCACGCTAGAGTTCTTGAAGCGCCTCAAATACAATGAAGATATACTACTTCCTTACCACTTTGGGTGAGTCACACTGTCTTGTACTACAAATTCTCTGTTTTTGCCTACTAGCTATAGCTACATGTTTTTGCTAACATATGCCCGCTTAATTAAGACATGTAAACGTGTGTGCATATGCAGATTTCACTGGGTCTTGTGTATCATTAAAATTGACGATGGAACAGTTGAAGTACTCGACTCACTAGTCTAAAAAAAACTGACTTTAACATCTTGTATGGGATAGTCAACAGGTAATTTCAATCATTATTAACTATATATCTCGGCCTATTTAGTTCGTCATTTCATGGTATGAACTATTTAATAACCCCTTTATTCATTTTCTTTGGCGGCGGGCAGGGCTTGGGCAAGATTCATCAGCGTCACGCCCGGCCCATGGAAACAAAAGCTTGAATGGTTACGACCCAAGGTAAGTAATTAAGTAGTACTATAGCTAGCTAGCTAGCTAGCTGCCATCTCTTTAATTATCATGCTTGATTAATTTTTATCTGATCAAATTCCATTCTCGTAAAGGCCCTGAAGCAGGCGCAGGGTACTGATCTGTGTGCATTCTGCGTTTGCGAGAATATTCGCATGATGGCGTCCGAAAGGAGCAGATCTCAAAGACAGCAATGGGTACGCTTGTCAGAACACTATTCACAATTTTTACACCATTATCGATATCTAGCTAGTCACACAACTAATACACATGCATATTGATCTCCTTCTTAACAGTTCAAAGAGGTGCGGAGAAGCTCATAGAAACGGAGCGTGAGAAGCACTTCAAGAGGAAATAGCGGGATTTTTGCTCGACCAGGTCATAAATCCAAATGGAGAATTCTATTACCGCTACGCCCCAATTAAAACCACTTTCAATTGTCATCGTGTTCAAGGCACCAATTAGACTGGCTCAAGGCAACATTCATATGTAGGAGAAATTGTATATATCTGTACATGTGTGTATGTGTGAATTAATTAATATGGTGGTTTAATTTGTGAGACATTGATGTGATATATATATGCATGATTGGTTCTACTAGAAAATATATATATATATATATATATATATATATATATATATATATATATATAGGTAAAACTGTGTCTCTCATAGTACCATTTAGTACTATATATACTACTTTATCATTTTAAATATATTCTTATACTATATCTAAGATATTTCAAAGCAAGTTACATGAAAAATTACATATGAACCCATAGTTTTTGTTATATTTGTGAAATACGTACATATTTGTACGTAAAAAGAGCATACTCAAAACATGGTATATACTACCTAAAAATTAGTATATATACTATCTAATCATTGTTATATACTACATACTACACGTACATACTCTCAATTTTGATATATACTATATACAACATACAAAAGCGCAAGTGGTGGTAACTACCACTGCTTGTAGGAAACATTTGTCATATATATATATATATATATATATATATATATATATATATATATATATATATATATATATATATATATATATATATATATATATATATATATAGGTAAAACTGTGTCTATCTATATGCATACCGTGTACAATGTGTAGTATCGTAAAATACCAACAAACGAAAAAGAACTAAAATGGAAACACAAAATTAAATGAAAAGAAATCATAAAACCAAAAACCCTCCAAACCTTATAGTACGGTTGGTGTTACCAACCGGTACTAAAACTCCAGGCCCCGGAGCTGGCTAGTGCCACGTGGTTGCCCTTTAGCACCGGTTCGTGCTGAACCGGTGCTAGAGGGGCCTTTAGTGACCACAAATTAGTGCCGGTTATGTAACCGGCACTATAGGTCCTTATGAACCGGTGCTAATGCCCTGTTCTGCACTAGTGATTATTAAATATAGGACATGGTTGGTCAGAGGATTCAATCCTCTTTAAATCAAGGACATGAGTGTGACCGGAAAAATGTAGAAACTGGAAACCGTAAGATCACCCAAATGGCGAAAGGGCTAACAAAGTAACCATTTACAACATAAACCCATTATTTAGATGGATTCTCCAGAAAAAAAAGCGTCCAATCTAATTTATCCATGATTGTACAAAGTAGAATTCCTTATTTACCTATAATATGCCCAACTTTACAAGGATATAATTTATCGTCACTCTTTTGGAAAAATCTGGGCCGGAACGTCTGTGTCCATGCCTCCCCAAAATTCTGGGAAAGACAAGACATACTGGTCAGAAACTGATTTCAATGGTTGGATTTAGTATATGTACAGTTATATTTGGTAGATTTAAATCACTCAGAGCATGTGATTGGTGGCACAGGTTTAGAGCCCACAAAATAGAAACATGTCTGAAATCCCTACAGCCTCTTCTCCATGAAGTGCTGTTTTTTAGTTCCTAGTCAAATAACTTGGGCATCATCGGACCATGAAGTTGCATCAGTAGACATTGACGCACAGAGTAAGCAAAAGAAAGTGATGCGCAAATGATCGAATGAATATGAATACTGTATGAAGGAGCTGGGAAAGCACACTCAGATGCATGCATCCAGTTTATTTTTCACATCGGTGTGGCGACTTGAGTTCAACAGTAATGCATATGTAGGTTCCTCTCGAGTCTCGACACACTTCACAAATTGATTAGGAATGTACTTTGCTGCACTACTTTGTTCATCTTGGAGCTAAATGCATGCCATTCGTAGTTTCTCAGTGATGCTTAATGCACCATAACAAAAACAACATAGATGGCATACAACTAATTTGACTAAAACCCTCAATGAAAACCTAATCACAGTTTCCCGCGGCAACCAGCGGGCATGGCCCTAGTAGAGTATCTATTTCTCCCATGTCCTGGTTTTTGACTCTGAAACAATGTCTATTTCTCCTATGTCCTGGTTACTGAGACATGTTCGACTCCGAAGTTACACCCGTTCTTACACGATGAAATTTGCCTTACAGAACAGAACAGAGCACCACTAAACATTAGCCCAGGCATACTTAGTACTTAGCAGGAAAAAAGAAAATGGCAAAACAAAGAACAAGAGGATTACCTCCCGAAAGAAATGCGTTACTAGAGACTTATCAGCAGTATTCTTATTCTTTGGATTTTATCAAAGTTATTATTAGAGTTCTGTCGAATATTTTTGTACAGGGTAGGTTACAGTTGGACTCTGAGTCGTATTGTGGGTAGACAGGATTACAACGTCGTGTTCTAATAGGACAATTGTTTTTTTTTTAAGAAAAGGAGGATGACCCCCGGCCTCTGCATCTGGGCGATGCATGCGGCCACTTTATTAATTATTCTCACAAGACCTTAGAAAGTCATACAACAGTAAGATTGAAGCCATCGTCTAAGCAACAACTGTCGCTACATCTATCCAATTGATGAAGGGGCGCTGATAGTCTGAGCCTAATACCAAATAGACATCGCAGCCAAACCTAAACATCTAAGACCTGAGGTCCCAACCAGGACGCCTACCTGGTATGGGGCACCTACCAGTCCGGCGCACTCCTCAACCAGGACGTCTGCCGGGTATGGGGCCGCCGCAGCCACCTGCCACGAGTCCATCTTCAGAGCTGTACTGTTGCATCTACCGTGCCAGGTCTCTCAGCCATCGATGCCACCACGACGCCAGACACCATCGTCCTCCTGCATGAGTCCATCCTCCCACATCGAACTCTGAATCTGCACTGCGCCACGCCGTCCAGATCCGTCGCCATCACTGTATGGATGAACCACCGCTCCACCAAAGAAGCCATCCGCTAGTCCCGCGAAGCCGAGTGCACCTCCAATAATGCCGCCCCAAGGGGGTTACGACACATAATTGCGGCCAGCATCCGATCAGCTGATCTAGGGTTTCCCCCGGAGGTATTGAGTGGAGTTGGGAGCTTCACCTCGATGATGCCTTCATGAAGGAAACGATGATAAGGGCATCGTCATCACCTGCTCCGGCCATCGATCGAAGATCAGGTTTTCACCCGGATCCATCCCAAGAAATCCACCCAACAACCTGTGCACCGTCTCGACCGCCTTCAAAGCACCAGATCCAGCCGCCTAGATTCGGCGACCAACCGCAGCAACAGTGCCACCGTGGGATCCCTGGCGCACCGGCCACTGCCTTAGTGTGCCACCAGTGGAGCCTAGGAGGAGGGCTCCCACCCCGCCTCGCCAAGCAGCGAGAGCCGCCGAGAAGGATCCCGCGCGCTCATCATCGTCTCTGATCCGAACGAATCCATAGCAGATCACCGTCACAGATCCTCCTTGGATAGGGAATGCACCACGCCATGCCGCCGCGGGAAGCCCGAGCTTCACCGGCCATCACCCTCCAGGGCCGCCGCCCCGGGATCCAGATAGAACTTTGCCGCTGCCACCGGCCAAGTTCCGCCGCTGCCGACCGGCCAAGCCGCCGGTCACTTCATGACCATGCGAGCACAGCCATCCGGCCGACCAACTCTGACGAAGAAGAAAGCCACCACCACCAAGCCTAGGGCCGGCGCCCCAGACATCCTTGTGTTGCAGATCAAGTCCAGGAGCAGTGCCCCGTCGATGACGATTGAGATCGGTAGCACAACGAATTAGCCCGACATGAGTCAAGGCCAGATCCACCGTTGCTGGTGCCGTCCTCCCCCACCGCCGTGGCACCACTTCCATGTCACCGCCGTTCTGCGGCACCGCCGCCGATCTGGCTGGAGAGGAGCGCCGCCTCCCAACCAGATCGATATCTGAGGAGAAACCGCCGCCGCCGCCACGCCACAAGGGATTTGCCCCGTGACGCCCCAGGCGACAGCGGCGGAGGGGAGCGGAGGAGGGGCGAGGCTGTAGGAGGAGGATGGGGGCTTCCCGATGCGGGGCGGCGCCACCGCACGGGGGAGAGACGGGAGGGACGGGAGGGAGGGACAGGACACTTGTATCCTAACTTCTTATTTATGAGGGGGTAGACATATGATGTAACATACGCCAACATAATAGCACAGGCACGCGGGGAGCCGACGGCATGTGCAAGAGCGCGTGCGGCGGGGGTGGGGTATTGCAGTCGTGTCATAGGGAGGAGCGCACGTAGTCAGGCCCCGGGGATGTAGCCATATTGGTGAACCTCGTTAACAAACTTTGGTGTCGTGCCTCATGTTATTGGTTGATTCTCGGTAGATCGATTATGCCTCTCGGATTAATTCTAACAAGTGATATCACGAGCAAGGTTCGAGAAGATCGTGTATAGTTGATTTACAGGAAGGAGCGTCAAACCAGTCGTCCAATCGGCGACTGCGAGGAAGACCGATGGT
Source organism: Aegilops speltoides (assembly GCA_021437245.1). NCBI lineage: Eukaryota > Viridiplantae > Streptophyta > Magnoliopsida > Poales > Poaceae > Aegilops > Aegilops speltoides. Next base: position 110,106,792 of record CM038147.1, read on the forward strand.
GCGGCGGGGTTTTGTTCACGTTACTTGTAGCAATAGGAGGAACCATTGAAAGCTCTGAGCGTGGTATTCGTTTGGCTGAACCATGCGGTCGGGTTTGTTTGATCTGGCGATTGTCGCGACATCGGGGTTAGACGCGGATCCCGGCAGAATCGTGTTGCATCACACATTCGTGTCGTCTTGGTGTTGACGAGATGCGATCGGTCACAGGAGGCGCAGGAGGAATTGCGTGCCAGGGTGCGCGGAACGTTGGCCCAAGCAAGGCGCCGCTGTCTTAGTTGCGGGTGTGGCCCAGGCACTCGAGGCCTTGCGGGCGGGCACGCGTGAAGCAGAGCACAGCTGCGTCACCGATTGATCTCTTCAAGATAGTCTAAAGGCAGAGGAATTTATTAGATTGGTGGTAACTCTGTGGGCGATTTGGGGAGCTAGGAGGAAAGCAATTCATGAAGGACTGTTTCGGAGTCCTCAGTCCATCAACGATTTCATAAGCTCGTACTTATCAGAGATTAATATCATCTATCCTCAGAAAGCTGCTTCGGCCAATGCAATTATAGCAAGACCACGACGATGGCTGCCTATGGCGGACAATCACGCCAAAATCAACACCGATGCTGCGGTGGGAGGTCGAGGGAATTTCACAGCAGTTGCAGCAATCTGTCGAGATGGAGCAGTTATATTTGTTGGTGCGTCAGCTATTGTCTACGGAACGATTGGAGATCCAGCTACGTTGGAGGCCCTGGCTATAAGAGAAGCTCTGGCTCTTGACGATGATCTATACCTTCAACGGGTTCATGTTGCTTTGGACTACAGAGGAGTTGTTGAGGAAATCAAGAATGGTGGTGCATCAAACTATGGTGCCGTAATTCAGGAGATTAAAATGCATTCAGGTTCTTTTATTTCCTGTAAGATAGTTCACGAATTTAGGAGCTCAAACTTTGATGCTCACAACCTTACGAAATATGCGTTGGATCTTGGGCCAGGTCGCCATGTATGGTTAGGCCAGCCTGAGGATAATCCCTTTGTCCTTGTAAACATTGTGACGGATGAATAAAATTTCGTAGGGTTGCCTAAAAAAACTGCGTCACCGATTGGCTCAAAAGAAAAAAAAAAGTTATGTCACCGATGTGTTACTAAAAAAATGTTGCGTCACTGATGTGTGGGAAGTAGGCTACAAGCTAATTTGTCTGACAAGAGCAATGGATCGCGTGATTTGTTAGAGGAAACAAAAGGTGCAAGACACAAGGCACACCAGTGTCAAGGGGCATTGAGGTGGGTTAAAAAATAGGAATGGATCCATATATGTTCTAAGGGTACACGGAAGGTTGCAGGAATATTGTGCACTGGCTAAAACTTGATTACGGTCTACTCGACATCCGAGAATAAGGTGCTCCATGGAGAATCGACGGTAGATTGGTTTATTGGACGCAAACGTTTTTCTTAACTCTGAGCGAGGTTAGAAGTAACTATGGAGCTATCAAAGCGGCAGGCACAAGTTTGAAGGGGACTTGGAGCGTGCAGAGGCATGCGGGCAATGTCCGCGTAAGGTTAGAAGGATCCTGGAGCGTGTCGCAAAGGATCATCATACATAGGGCGTCAAGCAATGAACTGAGATGTGCGGGGGCGGACATGACGCATGGTGGAGCATGGTTGCAGTTGGACGACTTCGGCTAGGGTCAAACATATAAGGCGGTTGCCCTAGACAGTCTGGCAGATTGACATGGATGTCGGTCAAACCAGAAGATGGCGACGATTTCAGGGACGACGACATAGGAGCGTGATGCTGATGGTGGTCTACTTTTGGGGCATGGAAACATATGGTGCAGGCCTGAGGGCTTGTGCGTCTTCGACAGACTATGGCGCGGGGTTGATTCTAGATGATGCACATGAGATCTTGGAGTCGATGGAGCGCAGGAGGTGGCACGTACAACCACCATAGACTCATGTTGAAGGTGAAGCTAGAGTCTGACAAAATATTTCACTCTAAGGTAATGGAGGGGCTACAACGTAAGTGCACAGAGAATCGCAACCTATTTCAGTGGGAAAGCAAGGGACACGTGGTTCAGACTGGGTACCAATGGTCCGATAGAGATGTGATACTCGACATCGGTCGATGATGAGGTGGTTCTCTGCAGTAGGGGTTGAGTAGCGTGGGTTCACGACCTTGTGATACTTGACCAGGACAACAGAAGCTGGACACGGTGATAGCGGCAAGGCGTGCGGTAAGAACGGGACACGGCGATAGGCCAAGGCACTGGTGGTCAGACATGTAGTCAGACAATGTGAGGAGAGGATGCTAAAGTAGTGTTAGCGACTGCCAGATTCAAGTTGATGACTAGATCTACTGAGTTGATATGTCAAATGGATGAGAGTGAACCATAGGGAATCTGAGAAAGTGATGGAAAGTCTGAAAAGCAGAGAGAGTAACTGGTCGTATATTTTGTGGTGTCTAGTGCACATGCCAAAGTGTGGATGACAAGATAGAAGGAAGCGGAGTGCTATAGCGGTGGGACATGTAAGAGACTATCCGGAAAAATGGTGAGACAACTGTGAATTTTACTCAAGCAACAAGACGACGGTGAAATTCCTTCGAGCTTTAGACAAGCGGCCAAAGAGAGCGATGGCATTGGGTTTGGGTAACTCTTGTATGTGGTTAATATGTGAGTTGTTCACTTCCACGCAGACAGTGGTCGGTGCGTGATATCATTGAACGGATACTCCGGAAGTTGGGAGCACAAAGTAGAGTATATAATGAGAAATTTAATCTTACTCGAGTGTTGACTGTGAAGAAGACGAAAAGGGACTACGGTCGCAAGTGAAGTCACATGGAGTCTTGGGGTAGCATGGTGCTCATGGCGTATCTCAAGTCTAATGTATATGAAGGTTCGACGCATGGATGAATCCAAGATGATGAAGAATATTTCCCAAGGTGGAGTTTTTTAGAGTTGTGTTGAATATTATTGTACATGATAGGTTACAGTTTGACTCTGAGTCGTATCGTGTGTAGATAGGATTATGGAGTCGTGTCCTAACAAGACATTTCTATCCTAGACCTCTTATATATGAGGGGTAGACATACGATGTAACCTACGTTAACATAATAGCACGGGCCCACGGGAGAGCTGGCAGCGTGTGCCGGCGGCCGAGGTGCGATATTGTAAAGGTGTCATGGAAAGGAGCGCTTCTAGTCAGGCCCTGGATGTAGCCATATCGATGAACCTCGTTAATAAATTTTGAGGTCGTGCCTTATGTGATTGCTTGATTGTCGACCGATCGGTTATGCGTCTCAGATTAATTCTAACGGTTATCAGTTATCCTGCTACATAGTGACAAAGTTCGTTCTTTCCAACCATCTAGCCTTACTTTATGTTTCTCTTCTAGTGCGACCTGTTAGACGCGTGTAACTTTTTTGCCACGGGACTAGCACTCCAAGATATTTGACAGGTCCGGTTGACATTTCAAGGAATAATTCATATGGTTCACAGTCGTACTCCCTTTGTTCGGAATTACTTGTCACAAAAATGGATGTATCTACAATGAATTACCCGTCAATAAATGAATGTATCTAGATTTATTTTAGTTGTAGATACACTCATTTTTGTGACAAGTAATTCCGAACGGAGGGAGTACAAGCCAACGAGCAATAGAATTATATTTCTAAGAAAAAGATTTTTTTTAAATTCCTACGAAAAATCCATTGACCCAAGGCTAGCTATGCAACTGAGAAAGGCGTTTTGGAGGCCGAGCTCCATGAAGGCCTTTATTTTTTTTAAATTTAAATTTAAACTTTTATGGTTCAAAAAAATCTGAAAAAAAATATGCGTGTATGTAAGGATGTAACTCACACGTGTGTAAAAATACATGATGAAATACTTTGAGTTGCGACCTGTATAAAAAAGACAAATTCATGTTCTGGGAGGATGAATAGTATCATGTGTTAAACAGCCCCAGATTTGTCTTTTTGCACAGCCCTCATTTCAATGTATTTTGAACTAAAAATTTACACACATGTGCATTATGCCTTCATGTAGATCTGTATTTTTTTCCAGAATTTTTTGAAATGTAAAATATGAATTTCAATGAAATTTCAAATTTGAATTTAGAGGCCTCACTGGAGCCGGAGCTCCAAAAGGGATTTCCATATGCAACTCAGCTATATATGGCGATTATTATTGTTCTCGTCTCAACGGACAGTTAAACACCACAACCATCTCGATTAGACCGTAGACCATTATAGCGCGATAACACGAATATCGCCGGCTCTTCACATTTTCCATGAACTATTTATGATTAAATAGAACGACACTGCACATGCGAACACTAGAATTAGTACTAGCTGGTAAAGTACAGCTTGCGGTTTCGGAGGTGCAAGCTTCTCAAGTCACGGATGAAAGCAAATACGTAGGCAAACATCCATAGATAGATGATGTGTAGCGCTGCAAACTACAGATACAGAGCCATGTCATCAGAGCTCGATGCATGTGGTGATCCCATGGTTTGACAAGAGAAACTATTTGGCTTGACGTCTTGAACTCGTCCGGCTCAGGTCTCCTCCCGTTCCGCACTTTCGCTAACGGTAAAGAGAGCGTGTCCCTGTGGATCCGAAGGCTGACTTGTATGGGGAGCTGTTAGCTTGCGAGGCGCTGAAGCTGCACCGGAGCATCTACTGGATGACGATGATTCCACACAGTGCTTTACCGTAGCCTTGCAATTCCTGATGCCTCCTACTCCTAATCCTTCAACTTCTACTGCCGCATTGGGTGATTATATTAGCTCGGCACGAATGGAAACACGGCAGATAAGCATCGTCCATATACATCTTCCTTCACTTCCTACTCACAAGTGAATTGTGTATTTGTTGTGTTATGAAGAAATACGTATCTTAGCTTCTCTCCTCCAACTTATAAGGAGGGTTGCTATGCCTTGCACTGAGCAATGTCCTTGGGACAAAGTAGCCGAAATCACTCTCTAAGCTAAGAAAGATCGGCGAAAACCGAAAAGCCAAAAAAACCTAGGAAAAACCATCTAAAAAGTCGAAAACGTGTGGGAAAAAACTAAAACAAAATCGGAGGGAGCGGCCAGAGCGCAACACGTAGCGGCGGCTGAGGGGCGCTCTCAGCCCACCCCAGGTGATCGTTGTGGAGCTCCCGAAGAAGTACTCCTCGATTAGTTGCTCTCTAATAACATGCATATGTCAGGTTGGACATGTCGAGCATGCTTTTGGCTTGGCTCACGGCCGTTATGGACCGGACCACACGGTCCTGGCCCAGTAAAAAAATCGGCCGGTTTGAGGCGTCAAATTAGGCCCGAGAAAACGCCGGTCTAGTCCGGGCTTACCAGTTCGCTCGGTCGGACCGAGAAAACCCTGAACGCACGCACGAGCACACTCTATTCGTTCGCTCGCTTAGTCCCGACGCCCTTCCTCATCCCATCCCGGCGCCGTCGCTAGCCACTTCCTCCCCTTCCCTTTCTACCATCTCGTCCCCGCCATCGGGCGTCTCCTTCCCCTCCCTTCCGCTGACACTTCGCGTTCGAGCTGGAGCACCGGCGCACGCACAGCCATCGGCGCACAGCATGTACGGCCACCAGCCTCCCCGAAATGAACAACCTTGTCTAGGAGGTCTGCAACCTTCATGTCTCCTCCCCATGCAAGAACACTACCTGATTCGCCCCAAAGTCGTCGCCATCATCCTCCAACTCCATGTCTAGGCACCGTCGTTTGTCGTCGATTACCTCACTGTCGCTGCTTCCCCAGCCTCCTCGACCTCGCCATCGAGTTCTCCAGGAGTCAACGTATCTTTTCCCTTTGTTTTCCCCTCTAATTAGGACCCGTAGTTGTGACTTGCCATCGTTACCGACGCCATGGTCACTATCACCTCGCCGTGTCCGATCTTCGCGGTCCGGCCTATGCTTTGACACCACCGGTTCGGTCCTTGAAAACAGGACCGTGAAGCTGCTCGGTTCGGTCCGGTCCACTCTGATGCATATGGAGGCGGGTCAAGACTGGACCAAAAACATGCTTACTGCGGACAAGTTGTGGATATTCACATATAGTGATGCCATGATGTTGTAAGTAGTAAGTCCAAGAAACTGAGCCTTGTAGGCGGTGGCCGCGGAGTAGGACCCCTTGTTGGCATGTTTCCAAATAATGTCATCGTCAGCTTGTTGATCCAAGCCTTCATCGTTGGCATGTTTTGCCAATGGACTTTATGATCGGGAAGGCTTGGGCCCCTCCTAAAATCAAGTTTTTTGCTTGGTTGGCTATCCAAGACCGGATTTGGACAGCCAACAGATTGGAGCAGTGCAGTTGGCAAAACTGTGGACTTTGCCCGCTTTGCAAACGTGTTGGCGAGACGGGTGCACACCTCTTCTACAAATGCCGCTGAGGGAGTCCTGGACCAGGGGGTGTCCGGACAGCCGGACTATCATCGTCCGCCGGACTCCAAGACTACGAAGATACAAGATTGAAGACTCCATCCCGTGTCCGGATGGGACTTTCCATGGCGAGGAGGGCAAGCTTGGCGATACGGTTATGTAGATCTCCTACCATTGTAACCGACTCTGTGTAACCCTAGCCCTCTCCGGTGTCTATATAAACCGGAAGGCTTTAGTCCGTAGGACACAACAACCATTACAACAATCATCAATATCATCAATATCAATCAAGCAGGAGTAGGGTTTTACCTCCATCGAGAGGGCCCGAACCTGGGTAAAAACATCGTGTCCCTTGTCTTCTGTTACCATCCGCCTAGACGCACAGTTCGGGACCCCCTACCCGAGATCCGCCGGTTTTGACACCGACATTGGTACTTTCATTGAGAGTTCCTCTGTGTCGTCACCGATAGGCTCGATGGCTTCTTCAATCAACTACAACGCCGTCCAGGGTGAGACTTTTCTCCCCAGACAGATCTTCATATTCGGCGGCTTCACGCTGCGGGCTAATTCACTTGGCCATCTGGAGCAGATCGAAAGCTACGCCCCTGACCGTCAGGTCAGATTTGGAAGCCTAAACTTCACGGCGGACATCCGCGGAGACTTGATCTTCGATGAATCCGATCCGCAACCGAGCGTGCCGCACTGTCGTGATGGGCACGATCTAGCTCTGCCGCCAGACAGTGCCTTGGAGGCCGCACATGAATCCGCTCCGACCCATAGTTTGGGGCCGATCGCGCAGATCGAGGACGGGTGGCTGGACACCGCCTCGGGAGCCGCAACATCCGCGGCGGTGGAGCCGAACACTGACCTAGTCCCCTATAAAGCTCGTGACTCTGAGGTGCCGGACTCCCTGCCGGACTCCGAACCTCCTGCACCCCTGCCAATCGAATCCGATTGAGCGCCGATCATGGAGTTCACCGCTGCGGACATCTTTCAGCACTCGCCCTTTGGCGACATCTTAAATTCGCTAAAACAACTCTCGCTATCCGGAGAGCCCTGGTCGGATTATGGCCAGGATGGTTGGGATGCGGACAACGGAGAAATTCAAAGCCGACCCACCACCCACTTTGTAGCCACTGTCGACGATCTAACCGACATGCTAGACTACGACTCCGAAGACATCGTCGGTATGGACGATGATGTCGGAGACAATCAAGAACCAGCGCTTACAGAGCACTGGAAGGCTACCCCAACCCATGATATATATATGGTGGATACCCCAAAAGGAAGCGATAACGAGGATCAATGGGGCGCGACAAAGGATAATCCGGCCGATAAACAACCAAAACGGCGAAGCAGACGCCGCCCTAAATCCCGCCTCGATAACAACAGCGCTCCTAATGACCCAGCAATAGAGCAGGGAAAACCAGTGGACGACGAACATGCAGCCAAGCAACCGTCCGAACAGGACGAATCGGATAATCAATCCATGCCCGGCGAAACCAACAGTCCAGACGACCTCACGCCGGACACAACACCGGAGAATAAGAGCCTTCGGAAAAGACTCGACGCCACTGCAAGAAGTTTGAAGAAGGAAAAACGGAAGCTCAAAACAGCAGAAGACATACTCAGAATGAGGTGGAGCAAAGTGCTCAAAACCGCAGACAAATACGGCAATGGCCATCAATCAAAGAGCTACCCGAAGCGCAAGCTGCTGCCAGAATTTGACGAGGAAGCCGTAGAGCCCCCATAGTCAAAAAACAAAGAGGCCGCCTGGCCGGATAGACGGCCAGATGATAGGCCAAAAACTACAAGCAGCGCCGCACACAAGCCGACTCATGATCCTAGGAAAACAGATGGCCCAGCCAGGTCCATTTACGGGCCAAAAAAGAGGGCCCCAGGAAGCAACACAACACGCCAAGTGTTCGAAGACAGCGGTACACCCAAATACAGGGGCGCCGCACACCCACTATGTTTCACCAATGAGGTGTTGGATCATGAATTCCCAGCAGGGTTTAAACCCATAAACATAGAGGCTTACGACGGAACAACAGACCCTGGAGTCTGGATAGAGGATTATATACTACACATACACATGGCTAGAGGAGATGACCTCCACGCCATAAAATATCTACCCATAAGCTCAAAGGGCCTGCTCGGCATTGGCTCAAAAGCCTACAGAAAACATGTTGGAAGTTGAGAAGAGCTTGAGGACGCGTTTAGAACAAATTTTCAAGGGACTTATGTCCGCCCTCCGGATCTGAGACGATCTAAGTCATATAACTCAATAGCCGGAGAGTCGGTAGCAAATTCGAACAGGTTCCTTACTAAAATAACCAAATAGTCGACTGTCCGGACGCCGAAGCCTTAGCAGCTTTTAAACACAACGTCCGAGACGAATGGCTCGCCAGACACCTCGGCCAAGAGAAGCCGAGGACAATGTCCGCGCTAACAAGCCTCATGACCCGCTTTTGCGCGGGGGAAGACAGCTGGCTAGCAAGATGCAGCACCAGCGACCCAAGTACATCCGAGATCAGAGATGGAAACGGAAAATCACGGCGCAAAAAAGATCAGCGCCGGAATAAAGAGAAAAGCCCAAAGAACGCGGCGGTCAACGCCGGATTCAAAAGCTCGCGGCCAAACAACAAAACACTGCCCCTTAAGGACAACAATGATGAGCTATCCAACTTAAACAAAATTTTGGATCGGATATGTCAAATCTACAGTACCTCCGGAAGGCCTGCAACCCACACCCACTGAGATTGTTGGGTTTTCAAACAGTCCGGCCAACTCAACGTCGAACACAAGGGGCTTGACGCACCAAGCGAGGACGACGACGAACCCCACCAGCAGGGCACCGGAAAACAAAAGACTTTCCCACAACAAGTCAAAGCAGTAAACTCACTTCATGTGATAATACGGAAAAACAATGCGGCACCCGCTAAGATGGGTCTCGCACAGTCCACCCTAGTGGAACCTCGAGATTGGATGTCAAAATCAATCACTTTTGACCACCTGGATTATCCCAGAAGTGCTCAAAATGCAGGATGGACTGCTCTGATATTGGATCCTACAATTGACGGACTACAATTTACACAAGTCCTGATGGACGGCGGCAGCGATTTAAACCTGCTAGATCCGAACACAATCCGCAAGTTGGGGATAGACCTTACTAAAATTCGACATAGCCGCACTTCCTTCAAAGGAGTGACGCCAGGCCCTTACGCCAAGTGCACAGGCTCCTTATTACTAGAAGTTGTGTTCGGGTCACCGGACAACCTCCGACGCGAAAAGCTAATCTTCCATGTCGCCCCATTCAAAAGTAGCTATCAAGCACTACTGGGACGCGAAGCTTTTGTCCGCTTTAACGCCATACCACATTACGCGTCTCTTACACTTAAAATGCCCGATCCACGTGGCATCATTTCATTACGAGGGTCACTCAAAGACCCCGGACACGGCTAGACGGGTCCGGCATAAATAAGGTAGGGGCTCCCTAGCCGCACACCCCTCCACAAGGGGCTGTGCGTATAAGCAATAATGAGCTAATATAAACTCCGCTTTATTTATTTATTAATATTTTTTACACTTTTTCGTACGATTTCCTTTCAAACTAAGTTCCTCTCTTTTTACATATGAACAACGTGCACACCCGTCCAGGATAACGGCACAACGGAGACACAGGCGCAGACGTGCAGCAGGGACCCGTCGCAAGGATTCTTTTCAGATTAAGACCCTGCATAAACCTTTCTTACTGTCTCTTGTTGCTATAATCCCCTGGTTTCTCATTATAACCAGAGTGGAGATCAGCGTTTTGGCATCGGCGCGTCGAGAGGACCTCGCCTGCACAGACACTAGGGGCTTAGGGCATTGTTCTGCCCATTATTATAAAGACCGAACACCTTAGGGAGTGTTTGGCGTCTCGAGTTAGGCCTTATATGCATCAGCTCCGAATCATGTCTTTGGTCAAATGTTGGGTTTGCCCGGCTCCTGTGTTTTGTTGCCTTACGTTTTCGTATCATCGGCTAACGCGGCACCGGAGAACTCTGCGATTGTGCCCCGATTCGCCGGGCGAGCACCTCGATAGAGAAAGCCGAAAACTGACTGTCATGATACAGCGAGAGACTGGTCAACCACTCGATCGACCACCGGAATGTTTAGAATTCCTCCGCTTTGACGAAGGACCGCTTCCCGGTCAGGCACATACGCGCCCCGAATTCGGAGAGCGCGGTGCCCCCAGAGGCTATATCGTAGTCCCACCCTCAAACTCCAATGGCTAAGTGAAAGTGATAAAGCATTATAGTCCGGTTGCCTCGTTTTCTACGCTACCACCTCCTTAACGGGACCGATATGTCGGATTAAGTGTGAAAATGCGCTATTTTTGCGAACACCCCCTCACCTTGCTGAAGCCGACGACTGCCATCTTTCAGGTTATACACACGTATACATAAACGACTGCATAGGAGATATTTCAATACTTGAAACGCACAAGTATAAAAAGCGATTATAACATAACCATTGTTTTACAAAGTAAAACGTTCATTTGAACGTGACATTTTTCAAGCACTGCGACTCTATTACACGAGCACCACGCAGAACTTCCCCAAAATAGTGCTCGGTGGGTAACCGGCTTTCGTCCGAACCCTGGGTTGCAATAGCGGTGGCATCCATCTCTGTCCAATGTGTCTTCACACGGGCAAGGGCCATCCGCGCACCCTCTATGCAGGCCGACCGCTTCATCAACTTGAGATGCGGCACCGCCCCAAGAAATTGCTGCAATAAGCCAAAATAGCTCGTCGCCTTGGGCCTATCTGGCCAGACATGAGTCACGATATCCGTCATGGCAAGTCCGGACAACCTATTCAGCTCAGCCCATTCGGCCAACCGATCGGTCAACGGAAGTGAACGATCCGGACTATGGAATTGAGACCAAAACAGCTCTTCCGTCTTGTGATCCTTCTGACTTGAAGTGCTGGCGGCATCCGCCCTTTTCGCCGCTAAGTCCATATATGGATCCTCCGGACCACACAGCTGGCCAGGCTGGGCATACTTTGGATCCGTAAACCTGCGGCGCAACAGAAAAGGCTTGCCAGCCACAATGTCTCCGGCCTGACGCAGCTCCTCCTTTATAGCCCGCATTGCAGAACGGGCATCCTTGGCTTCGGCGGTGGCCTTCCCCAGGTCTTCTCGCTGCTATAGGCGCTCCTTTTCAAGAGCCTCATTGCGGTCGGTAGCATCCTTCAATTTCACGGCCAGTTCAGCCATCTCTTCCCTGCTTCGGCAGTGTGCAGCCATTTCGGCTTCTAACTCTTCGACCGCCCTCGAGGCAGCCGCATCACTCCTTCTGGCTTGCTCCTTGGCTTTAGCAAGTTCTGCCCGAAGGCTCTCCACAGCAGCAGCACCATCTGCGTCAAGCATAAATATTGTAAGAGGTGGGTTTTGACTCCCTTAATAGGTGATTGCGGGGAAACAACTTACCTTGCGACTCGTCAAGTTGCTTGTTGACTAGCGCGATGTCCGCATCCGCAACATCGAGTTGCCGCATTAATTCAGCAACTCCATCAGTTCGGCTAGCCCCCAGACTATCCGCTACCTACATAGGAAAGGCGACACTCAATACCTGTGATTTTGATCCTCGGCACGCTGTCGCTTTCGACAACCTATCGAGTCTCAGGGGCTACTATCTATACAGGGCGCACTTTACGTGCAAAACTGTCAAAAAGAGGTGTCATTTTTATATACCTCAAACCCGCTTGACAAACTCGGCGGCATTATGCAATCCGCTTTCGGCGGACGAAATCCTTCTAATCACCATACTCATCAATGCACGGTGATCTTCTGAGATGGACGCCCTCTTAAGCAGATCCTTCAGCTCCCCCGGCCGAACACTAGTCGGCGCCAAACTCTTCGGCTCTGCCGGGTTCGGGGATACCCTCCGTGACGACACTTCAGGCTCGTCCGCCCTCTCCGACGGCGCAGCAGACGGAGGCGTCTCGCTCTCCATCATCTCTGGACGAAGATCCCCCGAAGACGAGCTCATCTGAGAAGGTCGGAGATCCGAACTACAAGGTAAAAATGTCGGTTATCCTCAGAAGCACAAATAGGGATGTTTCTTATTAATGAACTCCCCCTTTTCCACTCATGGCTCGCTGGAGGGCTGATTCTTTAGAGAAGACTGTGCGGTCGGGACCTCCCCGGACGCAGGACCCTCCGGTGAAGATTTCTTCCCCCGCTTAGGGGCTTTGGCCTCCGGGTCTTCGGAGGTGGTCCTCTTCTCCTCCTGGAGGGAGGGATTCTCGATCCCCTTCTTCAAGCGCCCCCCTTGGGCGAGGCGGTAGCTCCTCTATTTTCCCCTTCGCCTTCTTCTGAAGGCACAACCTCCAACATCCTGACCAGCACGGGATCCGGAGCGGTCTCTGGGAGGGGGGCCAGACACCGTATCAGCTTTGCTTGCACTATCCACTCCTGTTGCAGTATAACGGATTAAAAGGCGAATTGTAGAAAAGCAAACAAATGGTACATCCGAACATTGGGCTACTTACTTGAGTATCCGGGCGATTGTAGCTTAGGCCGGCATCCTCGGTCAATTCCGGACACACCGCTTGTGGTCCGAAGAACAACTTGTACATCTCCATGGGTGTCGTACCCATAAAATGTTGGAGAATCCGTGGTCCCTCCGGATTGAACTCCCATAGCCGGAGAGGAGTGCGTTTGCAGGGCAGGAGACACCTAATTAGCATAACCTGCATCACCACGACCAGATCGATCTCCCTCGCCTGGAGGTCTCGAATCCAGACCTGCAATAGGGGCACGTCTTTTGACGGCCCCCAGTTGAGCCCTTGGTTGACCCACGACATCAACCGTCGAGGAGGTCCCGAGAGGAATATGGGCGGCGGCTTCTGCCTGCTGCCCTTCGGAGCGGTGATATAGAACCACTCCTGCTGCCACAAGCCGAGCTCCTCTTGGAAGGAGCCCTCGGGCCACGGGGCATCGGCCCTCCAGCTTATGGCCGCCCCGCCGCACTCTGCTTGACGCCCCCCAATCATCTTCGGCTCCACATTGAAGGTCTTCAGCCACAGGACGAAGTGGGGGGTGACGCGAAGGAAGGCTTTGCAGACGACAATAAATGCGGAAATATGGAGGATGGACTCCGGAGCCAAGTCATGGAAATCCAGCCCGTAGTAGAACATGAGCCCTCTCACGAAGGGATCCGTCGGGAAGCCTAAACCCCGACGGAGGTGGGATACAAAGACGACGTACTCGCCGGGCTCGGGGGTGGGTATGGCCTGCCCTACGGCGGGAAGCCTGTGCGAAATCTCGTAAGACAGGTACTTGGCCTCTCACAGCTTTAGCACGTCCTCCTCCGTCACCGGCCCTGAAGATCGGAGCCGGACATTGTTGAAGGTCTGAAGCACACGAATCTGGGGCTCTGGGTGTTGGAACTCGGAGCGAGGAGAAGATTCGATGGAGGATTGAAGAAAAGAAACGAGCCTTGGTCCTATTATAAAGAGGGAGAATACCAAGAGCCGTCTCCGTGACCGTTCGGGACTTGCCTTCGATAGAGGGGGCGTGGCAACGGGCGCGGTTGGGTTACCCACGTCCGTATTGATGAGAATCCCTGAATAAGGGGAACACGATCTCTGCTTCGACAAGACGTGCCAAGGAAACCGCTTCGCTAAACGCGCTGAGGTGGTATAATAAAAAACGGTTCAAGTAAAGGCTTGGTAGTGGCGTGACGTCACGCTACAAGATACGTCAGCAGATTGAACCTGTGTATTGAAGGAAATATGCCCTAGAGGCAATAATAAAGTTATTATTTATTTCCTCATATCATGATAAATGTTTATTATTCATGCTAGAATTGTATTAACCGGAAACATGATACATGTGTGAATACATAGACAAACATATAGTCACTAGTATGCCTCTACTTGACTAGCTCATTAATCAAAGATGGTTATGTTTCCTAACCATAGACATGTGTTGTCATTTGATTAATGAGATCACATCATTACGAGAATGATGTGATTGACATGACCCATCCCGTTAGCTCAACACTTGATCGTTTTGTATTCTGCTATTGCTTCCTTCATGACTTATACATGTTCCTGTAACTATGAGGATTGTGTAACTCCGTTTACGGAAGAACACTTTGGTACTACCAAAGCGTCACAACGAATCGGGTGATTATAAAGGAGTACTACAGGTGTTTCGAAGGTACATGTTGAGTTAGCATAATTCGAGATTAGGTTTTGTCACTCCGATTGTCGGAGAGGTATCTCTGGGCCCTCCCGGTAATACTCATCACCCAAGCCTTGCAAGGATGTAACTAATGAGTTAGTTATGAGATGGCGTACACGGAACGAGTAAAGAGACTTGCGTAACGAGATTGAACTAGGTATTGGATACCGACGATCAAATCTCGGGCAAGTAACATACCGATGACAAAGGGAATAACGTATGTTGTTATGCGGTTTGGCCGATAAAGATCTTCGTAGAATATGTAGGAACCAATATGGGCATCCAGGTCCCGCTATTGGTTATTGATCGAAGACGTGTCTCGGTCATGTCTACATTGTTCTCGAACCGTAGGGTCCGCACGCTTAAGGTTTCGATGCGGTTATATTATGAGTTTATGTATTTTGATGTACGAAGTTTGTTCGAGTCCGGATGTGATCACGGACATGACGAGGAGTCTCGAAATAGTCGAGACATAAAGATTGATATATTGGGCGGATATATTTGGACACCGGAAATGTTCGGAGAAGTTTGGAGCTACCGGAGGTTCTGGAACCCCGGGAGGTATATGGGCCTTATTGGGCCCATATAGGAAGAAGGAGAAGGAACAAGGAGGGGGGCGGCCCCTTTCCTTTCTCCTTCCCCTCTTCCTATTACTACTACTAGTACTTATTCCTAATACTAGTACTCTTTCCTTCCCTCCAAATAAGATAAGGAAAGGGGGAAACCTACTTGGAGTAGGTTTCCCCTCCTCTATGCGCGCCCCTTGGGCGGCCTCCTCCTCCCTCCCTCCTTTATATACGGGGTAGGGGGCACCCTAGAACACACAAGTTGATCATTGAGATCGTTCCTTAGCCGTGTGCGGTGCCCCCTCCACGATATTACACCTCGGTCATATTGTAGCAGTGCTTAGGCGAAGCCTGCGCGACAGAGAACATCAAGATCGTCACCACGCTGTCGTCTTGTGGAACTCCCCTCGGTGCCTCTGCTGGATCGGAGATCAAGGGTGCGTCATCGAGTTATGCAGCGTGTCAAGAACTTCGGAGGTGCCGGAGTGCGGTGTGCGGATCGGTTGAACCGGGAAGACGTACGACTACTTCCACTACGATGTGTCAACGCTTCCGCTTCGGTCTACGAGGGTACGTAGACAACACTCTCCCCTCGTTGCTATGTCATCACCATGATCCTGCGTGTGCGTAGGAAAATTTTGAAATTACTACGTTCCCCAACATGTACATGATATTCTCTCTACGGTGGAATGTGGAAATTATTTTGCAGAGCTGGACACTATCCTGGTGTTCACGATCTTCTATGGATTATTCGGAGGAGGAACCCGCCTTGCAATGCCGAACATTATGCGCGCCGGATTCATCGTCATTGAAGCCAGGTTCAGGGGCTACTGAGGAAGTCCTGGACTAGGGGGTGTCCGGACAGCCGGACTATCATCGTCCGCCGGACCCCAAGACTACGAAGATACAAGATTGAAGACTCCATCCCGTGTCCGGATGGGACTTTCCTTGGCATGGAGGGCAAGCTTGGCGATACGGATATGTAGATCTCCTACCATTGTAACCGACTCTGTGTAACCCTAGCCCTCTCCGGTGTCTATATAAACCGGAAGGCTTTAGTCCGTAGGACACAACAACCATTACAACAGTCATACCATAGGCTAGCTTCTAGGGTTTAGCCTCCTTGATCTCGTGGTAGATCCACTCTTGTACTACCCATATCATCAATATCAATCAAGCAGGAGTAGGGTTTTACCTCCATCGAGAGGGCCCGAACCTGGGTAAAAACTTCGTGTCCCTTGTCTCGTGTTATCATCCGCCTAGACGCACAGTTCGGGACCCCCTACCCGAGATCCGCCGGTTTTGACACCGACAGCCGCTACACCATAAGGCTATGGAACTCGGTCATCCTTGAATTTGGTCTAGCGCTCATGGACACCTCCTCTTGGCACTTTGATGGATCCGTTTTGGAATGGTGGGAAAAGCGAACCTGCTTGCAAAACCCAAACCGACGAGCCTTGGCCTCGCTTACAATGCTTGTCTCTTGGACAATCTGGAATGAGCTTAATGATCGGGGTCTTCCGACGCAAGAGCGCGCCGCCTCCGGTCCTTCTCCGTGCTATCATCAACGACGTCAAGCTTTGGGTTCTCACGGGAGCTAAAAAACTGGGGTGTATTCTTGTGCGCGAGTAGTTGTCATGCCGGGCATGTGGGTCATTTGTAACACTCTAAAACTCTTCTCTCTTATTTAATAAATGAGGCAATCTTTTGCCTCCGTTGCGAAAAAGATGATTTTGTAAGGAAGGTAGGCATGTACAATATATTTTGATGAGATTTGGTCATACGGAATATGAATATATTGTTGGATTACTAATTAAGAACTATTCCCTCCGTTTCGAATTACTTGTCTTAGATTTGTCTAGATACGGATGTATCTAGCACTAAAATGAGTCTAGATACATCCGTATCTAGACAAATCCAAAACAAGTAATTCAGAACGGAAGGAGTACATAGTTGTAATAAACATATTCAATATAAGTAGCATGCATGGTTGCATTTTGAAGTACGCACTTTCACATGCATGGTGGCATATTAAAGGTGACATGGTTGCATATTAAGAGAAGTATATTTAGTTATAATGGTTCATGGTTCTACGAACCAAACAATCATTAGAAAAAAATTCTAAGAAGCAAATCATCCAAAATTCCTATGGAATTCCTTTGTACCAAAGAGAGGCTGGCCCTTACGTTTATGCAACTCAATAATACAGCAATTATCGTTGTTGTGGTCTCGAAGTTAAATACCAAAACCACCTAGATTAGATCTCAGACCATTACGGCAGTAGCACAAATCTGGCATGCTCTTCACATTTTTCACGAACTATTTGTGATTAAATAAAATGGCACTGTACACATACGCCACAAGTGGTAGCGTAAGTACACCACGGGGTTTCAGAGGTGCCAGTTTTGGAAAATATGTAGGCAAATACTCATAGATAGATAAAAAAATTTTAGAATAACATCGCTGCTCTCCCGGGCTCCATTACTAGAATGAAGTCAAATAATACGCATCAGCTCAGAGACCAGTCCAGGAAGTAAAACTGGCTACCAAAATGTAAATAAGTGGTGCCAGAGGCCTAACGTGAAGATACCGGTTGGTGATTAATGCCGCAAAGCAACATGTCATCAGAGCTTGATGTGTTCATCCGGTGGTTTGACGCGACAAGGTGGTGCGTCTTGAACTCGTCGAACCGCATCTACTTGTTCCACACTTCCACTAACGGCAAAGAGCAGAGTGTGAGTGTCCCTGTGGATCTAGAGGATGCCGAATTGTAGCACGAGCAGTTAGCTTGGAAGGCGTTGAAGCTGCACCGCAACTTCTACTGGGTACCGAGGACCCCACAAAGGTGTGACTTGTAGCCCTGCGATCCCTGATGCCTCCTACTCCTAATCTTGCAACTTGTACCGCCGCATTGTGTGAATAGATTAGCTTGGCACCAATGGAAACACACCAAGATAAGCATCATCCATATACATGTTCCTTCACTTTCTACTCACAAGTGAGTTGTGTATTTGTTGTGTTATGAAGGAGTACGTACCCTAACTTTTCTCCCCAACTTATAAGGATGGTAGCTATGGCTTGCGCCGAGCAAAGTCCTTGGACTGTAGGACAAAGTAGATGAAATCACTCTCTAGTGGTCCATGTCATGCCTATTATTAAAAGAAGGACATGGTTGATCGGAGGATTCCAAACTCTTTAAATCAAGAACTGTTGCATGATTGCATTTTGCAGCATCTTATGAGTTGTGTACCGAAAGGTGTAGAAACTGGAAACCATACGATCCCTAAATGACCAAATCACTCAGTAAGTAACCATTTACAACAAAACCCACCATTTAGTGGGATTCTCCTAAAAAGCCCAATCTGATTTATCTATGATTATGCAACGTAGCCTTCCTTTTTTTTTTGCATACAATATGCCCAACTTTACAAGTATATAATTTATCGTCACTCTCTTGGAAAAATCTGTAACCATAAATATCCAAACGTTTGTGCATATGCCTCCCCAAAAAATTTATTTCAATGGTCGCATTCACTATATGTAAAGTCATATTAGCTAGATTTAAATCACTTAGAGAACATGATTGATAAGTGCATGGCACCCATTTAGAGCCCACAAAAGAGAACGCCCATTTTAATGGCAGGAGAATGGATAATACATGTGCCAGTAACACTGTCTAAAATGCAGCTTCTCCATGAACTGCCATTTTCTAGCTTCCAGTGATAACTTAGGGCATCAACGGATCATGCAGTTGCATCGCCAAACATTGGCGCACAGAGTAAGTGAAATAATGCGATGCACGAATGATCAGATGAATGCTTAATGGAAATTAAGGAGCTGGGAAACCACACTCAGGCGTCCACAGATTCTTCATGTGGTGATTGGGAATGTACTTTGCTGCACTACTTTGTTGTATTCAATCTTCGATCTAAGTGCATGCCATTCCCTGTTTCTCGCCAATGTTTACTGCACCGTAACAATAGATGACATACAACTAATTTGGCTAAAACTATCAATGAAAACCTAATCACAATTTTCTGCGGCAACGAGCTGGCATGATCCTACTACACTATCTATTTCTCCTACGTCCCGTATACTGAGACACATTCGTCTCTGAAACAATATCTATTTCTCATCTGTCCTGGTTACTGAGACGCGTTGGACTCTGAAGTATTGAGTTTCATACAAAAATCAGGAAGATTTGAGTGATCTGGGTTGAAGAACAGAGATAGAGAGGGCAGAGGCGATGAATGGGGAATTTTCTGGATCTCTACCGATCCATCTCTCTCTATTCTCTATCTATATTATATGTACATTTTACACTTGAGCCCTCTGGCAGATACATAAATCTCAACTCACACCAACACTCCCCCTCAAGATGGGGCAAACACATCAGATAAACCCATCTTGCTACAAAAGATAGAGAACAACTTTTCTGGTAGACCTTTTGTTAGAACATCTGCTATCTGACTTGCTGAAGTCACATATGGTACACAAACCACTCCTCGGTCCAGCTTCTCTTTGATGAAATGACGATAAACTTCAACATGTTTAGTACGATCGTGTTGCACCGGATTATTTGCAATATCAATTGCTGCTTTGTTATCACAGTAAAGCATCAAAGGATTATTATGACATAACCTCAGCTCTGTTAGAAGAATCTGTAGCCATAATATCTGACATAGGCCATGTGCCATGGATCTAAACTCAGCCTCGGCAGTTGACCTAGCTACAACATTTTGTTTTTTACTTCGCCAAGAGACTAAATTTCCGCCAACAAATACACAATAGCCAGAAGTGGATCGCCGATCATGTAGGGAACCTGCCCAGTCCGCATCTGTATAACACTCAACTTGTAAATTCCCTTGCTTTGTATAGAGAAGACCTTTCCCTGGACACCCTTTAAGGTACCGTAGGATTCTATTAACAGCATCCAGGTGAGCCGTTCTTGGGTTATGCATGAATTGACTCACAACGCTTACGGCAAATGCAATATCGGGATGAGTGTGGGGGAGATAAATTAATTTACCCACAAGTCTCTGGTAGCGCTCTCTATTAACCGGATTCCCTACATCACTACTTAATCTATGATTCTGTTCAATGGGAGTAGCAGCTGGTTTTGAACCATACATGCCAGTTTCTTTGAGCAGGTCTAAGATGTACTTCCTTTGTGTTAGAAATATACCTTTTTTGCTACGCAAGACTTCTATGTCAAGGAAGTACCTCAAGTGTCCTAGATCCTTCACTTCAAACTCTTGTGCAAGATGGTGCTTCAGGCCAGCAATTTCCTTGGTATCATTGCCTGTCATCACAATATCATCGACGTAAACTATCAAGATTGCTACCTTGTTATTGGAATGTTTATAGAACAATGTGTGGTCAGCATTGCTCTGTCGATAGCCTCTTTTCAACATAGCTTGTCTAAATCGATCGAACCATGCCCTTGGTGATTGTTTCAACCCATACAAGGAACGATGTAGGCGTAGTACTTTTCCTGTATTACGACTGGACTCAAAACCTGGTGGAATTTGCATATACACCTCTTCATGAAGATCGCCATGAAGAAATGCATTTTTACATCCATCTGGTAGATGTTCCAATCAAAATTAACTGCACAAGATGTGAGAGTCCTCACAGAGCTCATCTTTGCAACAGGTGCAAAGGTTTCATCATAGTCTATACCATAAGTCTGAGTGTACCCCTTGGCTACAAGGCGTGCTTTGTATCTATCTATCTTACCCTCTAGGGTGTGCTTAATAGTAAACACCCATTTGCATCCCACCGGTTGCTTACCTGGAGGTAGATTCACGAGCTCCCAATTTTTGTTTTTCTCCAATGCTCTCATCTCATCTAGCATTGCTTCCTTCCATTTTGGGTCTTCCAAGGCTACTTTCCAGTTATTTGGTATAGAAACAAGATCTAGAGAAGCAATAAAACTTTGGAGGGATGGACTACAATATTTGTAGGAGATGTGATTGGCTATATCATGTTTGTAGTCTTTAAGATATCCTGGTGTGTTTCGAATTCTAGTTGGTCTTCACAAGGCAATAGGTAAATTGTCTACATGAGTAGAAAGTTGATTATCACTCTGCCCTGATGTGCTAGTAGGAGCTACAGAATTAGAAGGCATAGTATTGGTACCTGGGCCCTCACGCATTTGAGACTCCTCACCTTGAGATGGAAGTGATAAGTGTCCAGTGACATCGCCCTTGTCTCCATGACAAGAGTTATCATCGCTAACACCATCATTCTCCTCCCCCTGATTTTGAGTGTTATCAGTAGACAGAGAATCACCTAAAGTGGGAGCAAGAGCAAGGACAGGCCCTTCACTTCCCCTTTCTTGCTCCTCATCAGGAGGTGACAAGGAAATACCAGACCCAACATCTGACCCATAATACGGTTCATTTTCACGGAAAGTTACATCCATGCTCACAAAAAAACGATGCTCTGAAGGACACCAACATCTATAGCCCTTTTTTGAGGGGGAATAACCCATAAACACACATTTTAGAGCACGAGGATCTAATTTCCCAACCGAATTTCTATAGTCATGCACAAAACAAACACTCCCAAAGACCTTTGGAGGAACCACAAATTCATTAGAATTTAAAAGACATTCAGCAGGAGTTATGTAACCTAAAACACGAAGAGGCATGCGATTTATCAAGTAAGTTGCAGTTTTAATTGCCTCACCCCAAAGGAATTTGGGCACATTCATTGTAAACATCAATGAACATGCAACTTCGAGCAAATGTCTATTTTTACGTTCAGCAACACCATTTTGCTCTGGTGTATTGACACATGATGTCTGATGTTCAATACCATTCAAAGCAAGAAACAATTCAAACTCATGATTAACATATTCAGTACCATTGTCTGTACGTAGAATTTTAACAGTAGTTGCATGCTGATTTTTAATAAGGGCACATAAGTCTTTGAAAACAGATAATACATCACTCTTATGCTTGAGAAGATAAATCCAAGTGTATCGACTAAAGCAATCAATAAAGGTCACAAACCACCGGTGCCCAGAAACTGAGTGAACCTCACAGGGTCCCCACACATCAGAGTGAATTCTTTCAAAAGGTTTTTCACTTCTAAGACCAATACTAGGATAAGAGCCCCTAGTATGTTTAGCTAGTTCACAAGCATCACATACCAGTGCCTCTTTAGGACATAACTTAAATAAAGCAGGATAAACGCGGGATAAAACAGCAAAAGAAGGGTGTCCAAGCCTGCGGTGATGCAACAATAACTCCTGACATGAAGACAAACATGATGCAAGAGCCAGTTCATCACTTCCATCATCAAGATAATAAAGTCCTTCATGCTCGGTCCCAGTCCCCAATTGTTTCCCAGTCCCTAGCTCCTGAAAAGCACAACAAGTAGGATCAAACCAACTTCTACAGTTATGAGATTTATCGATAGAGCTAACAGATAATAGGTTAACTAGAAGCTTGGGAATGTGTAGAACATGAGGTAAAGACAATGACTTGGTGCACCGGATGGATCCACGCCCCGCAATAGGCACCATGGATCCATCTGCTACACAGACTTTGTCTCCTGAACAAGGTGTATAAGATACAAACAGGTTTGAATCCCCTGTCATATGATTTGTAGCTCCTGTATCAATACTCCAAGGTTTTGATTTGGTGCTGGTGTTTGCTTGACAAAGGTTCATACCTGGGTGAAGGTTCATACCTGGGTGAGAAGTGGCAATTAGATTGGAATCAACCTTAGATGTGCCTTGGGAGGAAGATGAGCTTTCTGAGAGTTTAAGCTTGGAGTTGAACTCTTCAAGAGCTCGTACATCTACCACTGGTGGCTCCCGTAGAGACGCGGTGTGGTTTGCCTGCCTTCTATTCACACTCTGAACTCCCCCTGTCCGATATTTTCCTTTTTCCCACCATGATGGATATCCATGCAGCTCAAAACATCCAACCTTTGTGTGTCCTTTTCTTCTACAGTGATCACAAAACAACTTGTTTTTTCTATCTTGCCAAAGGGCCTGGGAGTATGGCGGTATTGCACAGATAAAGCCGCACGGTCGTCTCCACATTTTAGATCCTCCTCCTTGGGTCGAGCCAACCGGGTTTCTTCCTCGAGCACACTGGAAATACTATCATCAAGACTGGGCCATTCTGGTTGAGAGAATATGAGTTGTCGTCGAAGGTTAAGCTCCTGATTTAGTCCATCTAGAAACAGCTTGGCCACAATTGTCTCAAACCACTTGTGATGAATGGCCAGACCTTTCTTGTCAACTGGTTGAAAAGGATGATAATAGTGCAGATCCCTGTACAGCCGTTTCAATTCCCCAGCATATTCTGTTACAGACTTTGTACCCTGATTTAGATGAACTAATTCCTCCATAATGCGGGTTGCCTGCATTTTGTTTGATTTCCTAGCAAATTGCTTCTCCAAAGCGGTCCATACTTCAGACACAGTTGACATTATTTCGACTTGTTGTCGCACTACTGGATCCATGCTTCCCAACAGCCATACTAAAACTCTATCATTGATCTGTCTTGTGTGAGTATCACCACTTTTCTGCTTTTCTTCATCATCTACAAGTAGGTTCTCATAGCCATGAGAACTCAGTATCAATTGAGCATGGCGTGCCCAACTGACATAGTTGCCAGGACCTGATAACCTCACTGGATTTGGTTCCAGGGCATACTTAACTGTCTCTGGGACTGCTTTAAGCTGCTGCTGCTCAAGCAATTTACTGAATATTTCATACATTTTTTCTATACTTGAATCCCCTGATTTGTCCTTAGTTTGCTCTGACATTTTCAATGCAAAAGCACACCCCAAGCACACTCAACAATTGTATTAAAGTTCACCACGGCAGTTGCTAATTTGTTGTAGCCTGTAGCACACTAGTCTGATTTAACCTGGCCTCTCCTCTGTTTGTGATGGAGACCTCACGCAAGACAATATGTGCCAAATAAAAAACTTGGAGATGAACCAGCGGCTTGATAGGTACTAGGAAGAAGTAGGACAGCACTTTGGGGATGAAGTTTACCACGTCGCAAACCACTTGACACCAAACCAGAGCAGCGCTGTAGACCTATGTCCGGGTCCAGCGGCGGTGGTGCAACAGCTCACTCCGGCGGACTGCAGAGTGCAGAGGGGATGAAGACAGGGACGCGGACAGACCACAGTACCACACACGACAGCAACGACCGCAAGCTCAAGACTACGGTGACACAACACCTCGTCGGCAGCCAATCTGCGCTCAAAATTGCAGGGAGGGCGCAAAGGAACGAACCTGCTCCGATGCCATATTGAGTTTCATACGAAAATCAGGAAGATTTGAGTGATCTAGTTTGAAGAACAGAGAGAGAGAAGGCAGAGGCGATGAATGGGGAATTTTCTGGATCTCTACCGATCCATCTCTCTCTATTCTCTATCTATATTATATGTACATTTTACACTTGAGCCCTCTGGCAGATACATAAATCTCAACTCACACCAACATGAAGTCACACTCTTTCTGACAAGATGAAATTTGCCCTGCAGAAAAGGACAGAACAGAGCACCACTAAACCTCAGCCAGACACATTTAGCAGGAAAAACCGAAGTGGCCGAAAAAAACAAGAGGATTACCTCTCGAAGGAGATGTGTTACCAGAGACTTATCAGCAGTATTCTTTGAACTGAAGAACAACTGATTCGCGTATTGTATCCTTATATTTGGAATGTTGACTCTTGAGAAGTAATCATGAAGAACAACTCTAGGAGTCCAGATTTCCATACATTTCATGACAAAGACACCGCAATCATTCCTAAAAATCAAATAAGGCACAAACATCAATAAAAGAAAATTTATTTGACAAATGTCAGCAATGAACATCAAGAAACAGATGGTTGTAGATAGCATTACCCGTTTCCTTGTCTTGGCATAGCAGGATAGACAATTCTGAAATTATCGAAGCTATACTCTGAATCAACTATCTCCTTCCACAAATGTTTGAAATTACCAACCTAAATTACAACACATCAGCATTCACATGACTAAACGTTGAAGGTGAACATACTAAAAAAAACTACTCCCTCCGATCCGAATTATATAGTCAATTAATTAGGGAGTACGTGAAATATAGAGAAAGATTTGCAAATAGAATTACTTACAAGCATCTCACTAACGACAACTTGGTAACGAGACCTCTTACGGAACAAGGAATCCATAAATACAAATTGACGGTTTTGTAGGTCGACAACAAATAAAAACCAGTGCTTACAATGGCATATAGGAAAGAATAGCTGCAACAGGAAAATATATTTGTAAGAACAAGTTCATATATTACACAAATATAAGAGACGAGAACTAGGACAAAGAGCAATACGAAACTATCATACCAATTCACATGCATCAATTTTCTTTGCTAAACTTGCACCTTTAAAAGTATTTTGTATGAGTTTAAACTGATCTTTGCTATGGTATTTTAGAATGTTTTCCTGCAAAATATATAAGAATGAGCAGCCAAACGATAACAAAACAGATTTCGGCATGTATATATGTGAAAACAGATGGAGCTTCAAATGAAGAGAATAATTACCCCAATATAAGAGAAGAAGTAATGCTTTTTAGAAACTGATGGATGGCAATCATCAAACAATTTCTGGCAGAAAACAGAAATAAGAAAGTTGTTGACATGACCCCTTGGCATCAATGACTGACCAAGAGAGAGGTAGGAGCAGCGGACTTTGCGATATATAATGGCAGTCATGCTGCTCACATAAAGATTGAATATAAATGTCAATACGATGCAGCGAAGTATTTCTTTTGCATAATGCATAATCATAAGAAAAATAATTGAGCTACAGAAATGAAACATGAAAGAGCATATATACCACTGATATCTTTCACTCTGTGCAAGTCTGCAGAACACTGCATAATATCTCCTCTCAAGAGCAAAGACTGGAAATCGATTTGTTTCAGGAACAGAAGGAGGATTGGATGGGAGAAGAACTCTCCTCGGATCATGAGGTAGTTTCTTTCTTCTAGAAGAACTAGTGCTAACCTTGATTACATACTGAACTTTGGATGCGGGGGTATAATCGGAAGAGCAATTGTCATGAGGATTTGCAGAACTGATAATGCTATTAGAAGCATTATCGACTTTATTACACAATTGACTGCAACTCATGTTGGACTTCCTTCCATTAGTAATCTGTTCATCTGAAGAATCATTAGACTGCAACAGAAAAATATTAATATGGTTAATATGATGGTGTCATGTCGGTGATTGCAGGGAACGGTTCGAAATGAGCGAGCCGTTGGAGCCGGGGTCTGGCGAACGGGCGAGCGTGGTGCGCGCGACGGCGTCGCCGGCGTCTACGGCCGGCTGGCAGCAGGTTCACAGGGGCACGGGGAGCTCGTCGGGGCGCGGCCCATCGTCCCCGGCCCTGGTCGCCGGGCGGCGCGCAGCGTGGCGAGGCGATCGCTTCGGCTCTCATGGGGTCGGAGCTGGAGGCGGAGTCGGAGTGTGAGGCGGAAGAAGGCGAAGCGGAGGACCGAAGGGCGGCGCCGGCGGGGCCAACGATTGGCGACTTTGTGGCGTTTGCTGCGAGGGAGCGGTCTGGGTCGGCACGTCGGCGGTGTAGGTTTGCGCCGGGGGGCAGGGGCCACCGGGCGTTGGCGGCGCGCGTGTGGAAGCCGGCAACGCCGAACAGTGGGAACGCTGCGGCGGTGGCGGCCGGGGCCATTAGGTCCAAGTTGGCGGGGTTGCTGGATGGCGTAGGGGAGTCGCCGGCGGAGGCGGCGAGCGACCTGGAGTGGTTGTGTCTGCCCGCCCCACTCCTCGCTGCGAGGGCGGAGGTGGTGGCTACTGCGGTGGCGGGGCTTGGGGCAGGAGCGCCTCTGGTTCGGGGGCCTAGGGTTGTGGGTGCTGGGCTTCAGGCCGGAGTGGGCCTAGGTGGTTCGGGGCCCGCTACGGCTCGTGCGGGGTCGCCCACTTTGGAAGTGGCCTTGGTGGGTGACCTAACGCGGCCCAAAGAGGGGCGAGAGAGGCCCAGCCCATCTGGCCTGCCCACTAGACCGACGCTTGGATATAAATGGGTAGAGAAGGGCAGTCGGGAACCCTGGTTAGGGTTTCCCGCAGCCAAAAGAGAAGTGCGGCGCTGGGCTCACTTGGCTCGGCGCATCAAACTAGCTCCTCCACTCTCTCCTCTTTGCAGATCCTTTGTGGAGGCGGTGATGGGGGACCGGAGGGCGGAGAAGAGGCCAATGGAGGCAGCGGATCTGGAGGCGGAGCGCAGGCGGGAACGGGAGCTTCGCGAAAAGGCGAAGCGGGCGATGCGTGGCAGGGGAGACGACAGAGGCGAGAGGGAGCCGCGTGTGGCTCGGGAGGAGCACGGCGCGCAGGCGGAGCCACATGGCCGCGAGGGGGATTGGGGTCCTCCTCCTCCATGGTGGATCCATCAGCAGCAAGATAAGAAGAAGAGGAAGAAGCCTGCCCAATGGCGTCGGAAGCTGGAACGCAAGGCGGTGGAGCACCCCTACTGCGGCGGGGGGCATGGGGATCCCCTGGCACAGCAGCAGCGGGCGCAGGCCAAGCCACGTGTGGGGGCGCCGCTCCTGACAGCGAAGGGAACGGCGGGGGAGCCCATTCCGGTGGAAGATGTGCCAGATGCGGAGTGCTTCAAGTGCGGCAGACTTGGGCACTACCAATCCAAGTGCACTTTCAAACCACTGTGTGTGCTGTGCAAGGAGGAGGGCCACGCCTCCGCTGACTGCCCTTCGCGCGGCAGGGCGGCCAAGCTGCAGATCATGGGGAGTGCAATTTTGGGAGAGGGATTCTTCTGTCTCGAATTTGCCGAAGATGCGGAGGAGGAGAGGCCGGTCGACCAGAAGGTGGCAAATGCGGCGATCCTCTCGGCGGATCCAGGCAAGCTCAATCATCTGAGGATTCTGAAGCATGAACTCAAGAACATCGTCACAAGCGATTGGGACTGGCAAGTCACGCAGGTGGGAGACGATGACTTCCTGGTGGTGTTTCCCTCAGCAGATCTCCTGCACATGGCCATGTCAAGTGGAAAACTTTTCCTCCCTTCCCACGACATCACCGCAAGGGTGCAGGACAGGCTTCATGAGGTGATTCAACCGATGATCATGCCGGAAGTGTGGGTTAAGCTCCACGGCATCCCTCAAAAGCACCGCAGGGAGGAGAGGGTCAAGGAAGGCTTTAAGATGTTGGGGCGTCCAATTGTGGTGGATGAATTGTCTCTCATTCGGTTGGGGCCGGTGAGGATGAAACTTGCATGTAAGGCACCAGAGAAGCTGAACGGCACGGTGGAAGTGTGGTTTAACCATGAAGGGTATCAGATTAAGGTTGAGGTGGAGCGGCCGAGCCAGCGTAGGGGCGTGGGTGGAGCGGGGCCAGGTGTTGGGGGATCCGGAGTGTCCAAACCTCCCCCTCCGTCCAAAGCCGGTGATCCGGCTCCGACGGCTCCTAGTGCTGACAAAGGCAAGCCGGCGGCTGGGCAGAGTGTCGGACAGCTGCGACAGGACGTGGTGATGGGAGGGCAAGAAGAGGATCTTGAAGACACCATGCAAGACACTTCCATTGACACAGAGACGTGGAACCAGCTTGGCGCGATGGAAGGGCAGGCGATGATGGTGGTGACCCAAGACACTGCCGTAAGCGGTCCGAACCTGGCGCGCGACCTGGCAGGAGCCTTTGACGAGTATGGATCCAACTTGACGCAGCTGATTCCTACGCCTCGCCCCTCCCTGGCGCTGGTATCTGGGGTCGATGATGGTGCGGGGCTGGTGGGGGGAGGACCTCAATCCCCTCCTCTCCGGTGGCTGCGTAGGGTGGGGTTGCTGAGCTGACCAAGGAAGGTGCTACTCCTGCCTCGGGCAAGCGGGGCTCAGGGGGAGCGGGCAGGCCGCCCAAGAAGACGGCGGGCAGGAAGCCGGGGCCCAAGACCGTGGCCCAGTCCACTCCAAGCATGGCGGCTTCGCTGCGTGGCGAGTTGGGGACGGAGCTGGCGGCGGGGGATGTGGGCTTCAAGGCCAAGCGCTCCAAGGCCATGCCGGTGGCGACGCGGGAGTCGAGCACAGGGTGAGGGCCAAGCTGGGAGATATTTTCATCCATGGAGAGAGCGAAACTGCGTGCGCAGACAAGAACTTGGACGTGTCAGGTAACCCCCTCCCCTCTTTTAAAATTCTCAGCGCGTTCTCGGACGAGCATCTTGCTTGGATTTTACATGATAGTGGGGTGGAGTTGGGGGCTAGCTCTGTGAATATTATTCCGTTAGTGCGCGTGCGCGAGGAGGCACAAGCTGCCTTGGCCGAGGCGGCGGCGCGGTGCCAGGCCTCGGATGCACAGCAAAACTGCCTAGGGGGTCAGTTGGTAGTGGTGGTGCCCGAAGGGGAAGTAGAGCCGAGGGAAGGTTCTGACATCCCCTCTTCCAGCCGTGCGCCGGCTAGGAAGAGAGTGCAAAAGGCGGTGAGCTCGCGAGGAGTTCGCCTTCGTAATCGGGTGCTGTAATGCGGTTCCTATTTTGGAATATTCGGGGATGTAGGCACGTAGGGCCTCGCACGCAGCTCAGGGAATACATGGCCAAGGAGCGTATCGACATTGTTGTGTTACAGGAAACCATCAAGGCTGACTTTTCGCCTCGTGATTTACTTGCGATTGATCCTTTACAGCGATTTCATTGGCGTTGGGTGCCTTCTTCGGGCCATTCGGGTGGCCTTCTCATGGGTTGTAATAATGATGTTTGTGATGTTATGATGTGGGAATGTGGGGTTTTTTGCATTATGGCCACGGTTAGGCACCGTGCTTCGAATCTGGTTTGGGTAGTCATTGGTGTCTATGGGCATGCGGATCACTGGAAGTCGGCAGGCTTTTTAGATGCGGTTTCGGCGATGGTGGGGGCCAAACGGGCAGCTAACCTCCCTGTCATTGTAGGAGGCGATTTTAACTTGATCCGATCGGGTTCGGATAAGAACAACGGCATTGTGGACTGGGCTAAGGTGTCCCTTTTCAACAACGCAATAGCGGCAGCCTCGTTACGTGAGGCTGCTCGGACCGGGGCGAGATTTACGTGGACCAACAAACAGCTCCGTCCGGTTAGGTCAGTTCTTGATCGTGTCTTCTTCACCCCGGAGTGGGAAGCTCTTTTTCCGATGTGCTCGTTAGTAGCAGAAACTAGGATCGGATCTAATCACATCCCTCTAGTCTTCTCCTCAAGGGAGGAGCAGATTCACCGTAGTAGCAGATTCTTTTTCGAAACAGCCTCGTTCGAAGCAGAGGGCTTTGAGACCATGGTGCGCGAGAGGTGGGATGCTATTGCGTCTCAGTTGGGCCCCCAAAGGGGCCCGTCTGAGTTTTGGTCAGTAGCCGCGGCTAGGCTTCGTACGTTCCTCAGGGGTTGGGGAGCGAATTTTGGTAGCGAATCCAAAAAGGAGCGTTCCAAGCTTATGGCACAAATCACGACGCTTGACGCGGAAGCGGACGTACGAGCCTTCTTCGAGCAGAAGTGGTCTCTGAGATACGCGCTGGAAGACCAAGTGCTCTCCATTCTGAGAGCGAAAGAGGAATATTGGCACCATAGGGGTGGCATCAAGTGGGTGACCAAAGGCGACGCAAATACGGGTTACTTTCACGCGTTCGCTAACGGGAGAAAACGTAAATGTGCTATACTTCGCCTTAACCATGGGGATAGGGTATTGGTCACCCAAGCGGAGATCTGTAAGCATATTTATGACTTCTTCATTGGTCTGTTGGGGACGGCTGAGGAGAAGCAGCTGTGCCTTCGGGAGGATTGTGGGGGTCCTACCGAGCGGGTCTCACAGGAAGAAAACGCAGGACTTGTCCTGTCTTTTCTCCCGGAAGAGATTGATCGTGCGCTTGCCTCCATGAAAGCGGGCACGGCCCCGGGTCCCGATGGGTGGCCGGTGGAGTTTTTCAAAAAATTCTGGCCCAGCCTGAAACATGTGTTCCATGCAATCGTTAATGGTTTTGCGTTGGGCCAAGTGGACCTGGCCCGTTTAAATTTTGGGGTGATTAGTCTCATCCCCAAAGTTAAGGGCGCGGGTTGTATCAAGTTATTTAGGCCTATCACGCTTATTATTGTTCCTTTTAATCTGTGCGCCAAAGCCTACGCTGTCCGGCTGACACCAATTGCTCAACGGGTGATCAGTAGGTGTCAGACCGGGTTCATCAAGGGGCGCAACATATTGGAGGGTCCAGTTGCGCTAGCGGAGATCGTGCATGAGCTAAAATGAACGAAAGGGCAAGGGGTTTTTCTCAAACTCGACTTCGAGAAAGCCTATGACCGCGTGAACTGGGAGTTCGTGCGGGAGGTGCTGCTCAAAAAGGGTTTTGACGCAGGCTTTGTTCACAGGATTATGCACCTGGTTAGTTGTGGGCAAACAGCGGTGTCGATCAATGGGGAGATGGGCAAATTCTTCCGAAACAAAAGGGGTCTCCGGCAGGGAGACCCTAGGTCCCCTTTGATTTTTAATTTTGTGGCAGACGCGCTTGCTGCAATGGTGGCAAGGGCTCGAGGGGCGGGTCATGTGAAAGGCGTAGTGCCACACCTCATTCCAAGGGGGTGACGCATCTGCAATACGCTGATGATACGATGTTGTTGTTCCATCCTGATGAACACGGCATTGCTACTATCAAGCTGCTCCTCCTTGCATTTGAAATGCTATCGGGGCTTAAGATTAATTTCCTCAAAAGTGAGATGATTATAATGGGTATGGACCATCACGAGTGCGTCAGGATAGCTAACCTCCTTAATTGCAAACTAGGGAGTTTTCCAATTAAGTATCTGGGGCTACCGATCTCGCATAAAAAGCTTGCCATCTCCGAATGGGAACCTTTGTATGGTAAAGTCGCTAATAGGGTTAGTCCTTGGCGGGGACGTTTTTTGTCTTCGGCGGCTAGATTGATTCGCACCAATTCGAGTCTGTCATCCCTCCCTCTGTTTACGATGGGTATGTTCTTGTTGGCAGATGGGGTGCATGGGAAGTTAGATACGCCGTGCTCCAAATTCTTTTGGGAGGGAGCGGGACTTAAAAAGAAATATCATATGCTAAAATGGGCGGCGGTGTGTCGCCCTAAGAAGTATGGTGGGTTAGGGATCACTAATTCCAAACTTATGAATGTGGCTTTGCTGACCAAATGGTGGTGGAAGTTAGCTTCTAAGGAAGGGGTTCTATGGGCGGACCTCCTGCGGGCAAAATACTTCCCGGACGGAAATGTATTTACTGCCAAGGCTGCGGGGCTCCAGGCGGTTAGGCCGGCCTTCTCGTTAGGGGCGAGATTCGAGGTGAATAACGGCAGATCGACTAGGTTCTGGTTGGACCGTTGGTTGGGCGACAGACCGCTGTGGCAGGAATTTCCGCTGTTATACCAACTGACGGCGGACAGGCAAATTCTGGTAGGCCAGGCTTTACGCTCGACGCCACCTGCAATTCACTTTCTGAGACAATTGAACGCGGCGGAAATAGCAAGTTGGGACTTGCTTCAGGCGCGAGTGGGACACACTACTATGAATCTGGAGGAGGATGTTGTCTCTTGGGACCTGTCGGCGTCTCGTAAATTCACGGTGAAGTCCCTATACAATAGGCTGACGGAGGGCCCTGCTTTAGATATTGCCAGGAACCTTTGGAAGGCTAGGGTGCCGCTAAAGATTAAGATTTTCCTGTGGCAATTATTCCGCAATAGGTTACCGACGGCCGTTAACGTGGCTAAACGCAACGGCCCCTCGGACGGGACGTGTGTGGTATGTGAGTCGCTGGAGGATGCCAACCACGCCATGTTCCAATGCGCACTGGCTCGCTTTGCCTGGAGCGCGGTGCGACAGGTTTTCCAACAGAATTGGAATCCTCGAACTGGGACCGAGTTGTTAGCTATTTTACAGGCGCAGAGGGGTGCCAAAGCCAGGATTGTGTGGATTTGCGTGGGAGCATTGCTTTGGTCCCTTTGGACTGTGCGTAACAAAATGACCATGGAACACAAGTTTCCGTCTAATCCGACTGATGTTATTTTCGAATGCCATTTATTTTTACAGAGCTGGGCACCGCTGGGGAAGCAATGTGATGCCGACCTTATGAAGAGCACTATGGAGCAGATAGCTACATGTATCCCAAGTCTGCGGCAAGCGAATTGAAGCGTCTTATGTTCCCTTTTGGGGTCTAGTCTGTGAGCTACAGTGGGTCAGGCCCCCCGCTTGCAGTTCTATTCGTTGTGTTGTGCGTGGCTGATGTAGCCTGTTGAGACTGTTTTGTGTTGTGTGTGATGTGCAAACCTTGGATACTGCCTTTGTGGCTTTATTAATTTAAAGCCGGACGCGACTAGCGTCTACGTTCAAAAAAAATGATGGTGTCATGTCATGATCAGCAGAGCGAAAGCAACACAGGTCAGAGATTTTTTTTAAGCAAATAAAATGACTTACAAGTTGAGCTTCCGCAGTTGTGTCAGCGGCAAAAACATCTGCTCGTATTAATCACACTTTTTTTACCGGAGGGGAAAGGAAAATAAAACTGACAAACTTAGGTTCTAAATAAACTGGAGGTAAACATTCAGACTCATCAGCATCACAGAACTGGAAGAATAGAGAGTGGAGATAATTTTTAGTACCAAGACCTAGATTACCTAGTATAAGTGGACAACCTTACAGAAGTCGCGTATACTATAAAGCAGGAAATTAATTAGGAGTACCTATACTGAACAGACGGAAAATAAAGGATCCAGAAATAAACACATTCAAGACAGGAGATACACAAACAAAGCTTCTTAACATAAAAGTGATAGATAGGTTCATAAAATTGAACCTTGCGGCTAATAAATTATACAATATAGACTAACCTTTTCAGTAATACTGTGGCTGGGCATCACGTAACAAACTGGATAGTTATGATCCATTTCATGGTGAAGATCAGAAAGAGGTCTATGGACATTGACCATTTACCGAAAAAGGGTTTCCCCCACTTTGTATTCCAAAGCAACCAGCCAACATAGTACACAACTCGACGCTGGGGCGAGCAGCACAACAAGCCCAAAGAAAAAAAAAAAGAAGAAACATAATGCCAACAACGGCAGCTCGACAAAGCGCGGAAGGCCCGCCACCGCTGCGCCCTCCGGAAACACCCCACCATAGCCCGAGGCTTTGAGTGCCGCATACCAAGCAGCACCTCCAAGGTATGCGACGCCGACGACGCTGCTGCCCGGACATGTCCTAGGGTTTCCCCGGTATGCGGAGGAAAGTAGGGGATGGCTACCACCGACGCCCTTCAAGAAGGAATGGTGGCACCCGCCGGTGTCACCGCATCGGCGCAGGACGAACCGGCAAGGATTTCTCCCGCTCACCAAACACCACCGCCCATTCGGAGCCAACCATCCAAACAACCACCCAATGCGCCACCGCGGTTGCGCCGCCGCCCACGCCGTCTCACTACGAGCACCACCACGAGGCCGAGAAGACCGGAGAGAAGCGCCACGCGACAAGAGCAACAGCACGAAGGCCGAGCGAAAGGGAACCACCTCCACCGCCGTCGTGCGAGAAGCCGAGCCTCCGGCACTGTCGCGGTAGCCAACCGGACATGGCAGCGGGGCATACTAGGCCACCCCTATCCCGGCCAGGCCCGAAATGGGCCCGCTAAGCCCCGCCGGTCGTGCTGCAGCAAGCAGGCGTCAGTGCCGCCAGCCCCCGTCGCGCGACGCCGCTCCCCTGCATCCCGGGAATCACGGCCCCAACCAGCCCCGCCGTCGGCCCGCCCAGGCCCAGATGGGCCCCGTAGGGCCTAGATCTGGGCCGAGCGACACCGCCAGGACGAGCCACAGCGCCACCCCACCGCCAACAACGAAGCCGCCGCCCAGCCGCCCGTCCGCACTGCGACAAGGAACCCCGCCGCCGCCTAGGAGCACATCCCGGTGCAACTCCGCCCCGCGCCGGAGCCACCGGGAGGGGAAGAGCAGGAGGGCCGCCGCCACCAGTGACCCGGGGCCAGGCCGGCCGTGGGCGCCAGCGACGGCGGCGGGGAGGAAGGGGAGAGGGGGGCTGGAGGCGGGAGAGGAAGGTACATGGCCAGCCACCCGCGGGGGGGCGACACGGTCGCGAGAGAGGGAGAGGACTGTTGTTGTCACATTGACCATTTTCTCAGCAGGTTCTTTCAAATTGGCATTGGGAAGGAAGAAGTGAGCTTCAGTAGCATCATCATCTGGTTGGGGAATGTCAGTATTGTCCAATACCTTAATTAAGTTGAGGATGTATACATACCAATTATTAGTGAGTACTGAGTAGAGTGATACAAGGAATTAACAGTAAAGGCCAAATGTGTCTCTGTAAGTCTCTATAAGTTTTACCAGGTTTCTGCCATGATGGAGTAGGCGGGCAAGGAGTTCGTCGGAGTTGGCCGCCATCCTGAGCGTGACGGCCACTGCCTCCTGCAGCCTGCTGCATTCATGGCCCAGGCAGCTGGAGATGGGTGTCGGGGGTTGGGAGCGACATATGCCAATGGATGGCTTATCATGGTGGCAGCGAGTAAAACGTCGCCGGTGCCTGGAAGCGGGATAAGGCGTAGACATGAACGCCGGCGGACTTTATCCAAGTTCGGGGCTCTCCTAGGAGATAACACCCCTAGTCCTGCTCTGCGGGGTCTCCGCATGATCACTAATGCACAAGTGATACAATGGTGGTCCTCGAGCTGTGTGCTAGAGGCAGGGGGAGGCAAGGCTCAGCTCTCTCCTGCTCTATGGGGTGGCTAGTGCTAATGGGGTCGAACCCTTTGCATGGGTGGCCTGGGGGTTTATATAGGCCTACCCCCCTGGGGTACAATGGTAATCCGACTGGCTGCCCGGTCCATCTCGCACCGATAGGCGTCCGACAGCCGACGCATGTTCGCCAGGCGGCCAGCACTCTCGATAAGCTAAAGGCGGCGTGCCTCCAGCACCTCGGCATCTGCGCCCTCAGGAAGAGGCGCCGAGAAGTCGCGCAGGGTGGCCTCAAGGGAATCTTGAGCATGCCCGTCCGAGTGCTCCTCGCTGTTAATGACGAGCACCTCCATGATGGTGCTCCCGCCGCTGTACTCGCGAGGAGGCGGCTCATCGTAGACCACCACGTTGATGGGAAACACTTCGAGCGACGCCGTGTCGGAGTCGACGATCATCGGATCGGTCGAGCCGAAAGACTCCAGGTCCACAACGGGCTCACTGGCGACATCGAGCTGGTCGAGGAGGCTGACAAGGCGGCTCTCGGGGCAGCTTGTGCCCGCGTCGGAGGCCGGCTCGTCGGAGAGGTCGATCTCGCCGACGAGGTCAAGAAGGCAACTTCGCCCGCGAAGCGATCTCCGCGCCATGCAGCGGCCGAGGCTGACGCCGTCGAGGCGTCTTTGGGCTGGCCGCGCCGCCAGAAGGAACAAGGTTCCCGTCCAGAGCAGATCTCCGAGAGATGGTGCACCTCGCCCCACAGTGGGCGCCAAATGTCGGGGGTTGGGAGCGACATATGCCAATGGATGGATTATCATGGTGGGAGCGAGTAGAACGTCGTCGGTGCCTGAAAGCGGGATAAGGCGTAGACACGAACGCCGGCGGACTTTACCCAGGTTCGGGGCTCTTCTAGGAGATAACACCCCTAGTCCTGCTCTGCGGGGTCTCCGCATGATCACTAATGCACAAGTGATACAATGGTGCTCCTCGAGCTGTGTGCTAGAGGCAGGGGGAGACAAGGCTCAGCTCTCTCCTGCTCTATGGGGTGGCTAGTGCTAATGGGGTCGAACCCTTTGCATGGGTGGCCTGGGGGTTTATATAGGCCCACCCCCCAGGGGTACAATGGTAATCCGACTGGCTGCCGGGCCTGGCTGTCAGTGTCTCCGGCCTCCGGCTTCTCCGCCGACCACTGGGGCTCGCCGCCTGGTGGGGCCCTGCCGACTGGTTGGTGGCTGCTTACTGTAGCCATGTCGTTGGTGACGAAGGCTTGATCACCTTCGCGTGGCTACAGTCCCGCCGCCTGGCGGGGGGCTACTGTAGCCATATCTGGTCTTATCAGTTTAATGGCATGCATGCCTCGGGATAAGGGACGGCCGCCTGCTGGAGGCCGGCTCCTCTCGAACCCGCTTGGTCGAGCATTCGCCGCCTTCCTTGAAGTCACTGCCTGGTAGGGCCCGCCTCTGGCAGGCCGTACCGATAGGACGTCGTGGGGAACAGGACTCCGCCTGCCCGGAGCTACATCAGAGGAGACATGGCATAGTGCCCCGCCGTGCGGAGATCTCCGTCTGTACGGAGCACTGTAGCCATGCTCGTCCTGAGTATTGGAGGTGACGCGCCTTACTGTAGCCATGCTCCGTCTTGTACTCTCAAAGGAGGCTCGGCCACGCTGCGGCCGAGGGGCGGCCGCCTGCCTGTTGCCGCCCTCTCAGGAGGGCGGCTACCAGGAACCGGCCGCCCGGAGCGCTGTGGTCTTGGGTTGCCCACCCTCTAGCAGCCGGCCACTGAGCCAGCCGGCCCCAGAAGGCGGAGTTTTGGCTTGGGGCTCAGCTAGGCGGAGCTGTCCCAAAGTCTTGGTAAATCTTGGGACTCGGGTGAGCCTACCCGTGGCCCATTACTCCGACAGTAGTCCCCGAAGCCGGTGATGCATCGTGGTCGAGGGGCCGCGAGGTCTCAGCGGCTTCTCCGCCCCCCCTCCCCCCCAGAGCTCCGGAAGAAATGTCGGTCCGCCTGATGGCCAGCCGACTGCTCCAGCCGGCCTCCACCAGGCGGAGCTATACGGTTGATTTTGAACTTCCAGACGGGAAACAGGTGGCGTGCCTATTAAGCTTCCCAGGCAGCCACCCGCCACAGGTGATGAAGTCATGTACCTAGGGTAGGGTCATGAACCTGTCCAAAGTACCCTCCCCAAGGACATCTTCAGAAGAAGCTGCCGTCTAGTCGACCAAGAGGGATTCCACTCGACGGACTCGAAGGCACTCGACCACAAAGACTCACTCGACCACCAGGAGATTACGAGCCACTCTGTATCCAAGCGGTCTGTAATTAAGTAGTCTTTATGGCCATGATGACACTTTATGTAGGGCGTTACACTACTAGGAAAAGGCATGCTAGTGGCGCACCAGTTTTGCCTTCTAATGGCGCATGGCTGGTGCGCCACTGGCATCACGCCATTAGAATTTCTTTCTAATGGCGCACCACATGTGCGCCATTAGAATTCAGATTTTAATGGCGACTGGCGATGCGCCATTAGTCTTGCTCACAAGGCGCCACTATTATCTGCTATACTTACAGTATAAAGCATATTGTAGTGCGCCATTAGTAACAACTTTTTTAATTCTTTTCTTCTTAATCTCATGTCACTATTTCACATATGAGATATTCAACACATATATATGTACAACAAGCATCCATATAGCAATCATATATGTACAACAAGCATCCATATAGCAATCATATCCAACACACAAGTTTCATCATATATACATACGTACATAGCCAACACATAGTTCCGTCGTTACAAAAGTTTCACATTGTTCATCCAACACCGTTATCCATCAATTCACAAAAGTTTCACATTCATACAAAATAAAAACAGAAATGGAAAAGAAGCACCCCATCCACGCAAGCTTCCGTCAATTAAATCAAATCTGCAAAATGATAAACAAGAAGTTAGAAGAAGAAAAAGAAGAAGACTAGAAGAAGAATAAGAAGAGTTTTGGAAAAGAAGAAAATTAAGAAAAAGACTATAAGCTTATTATGTAAACTTGATCATTTTGTGCTAACATAAGTTATTTTGGAGCTAACCTATAGGAAACTAAGCATATAAGGTCTAAGTTAGTATATTAGAGCCAACTTAGGTAAAATGAAGCTAACCTATGTCATTTTGGAAAAGAAGAAGATTAAGAAAAGACTATAAGCTTATTATGTAAACTTGATCATTTTGTGCTAACATAAGTTATTTTGGAGCTAACCTATAGGAAACTAAGCATATAAGGTCTAAGTTAGTATATTAGAGCCAACTTATGTAAAATGAAGCTAACCTATGTCATTTTGGAAAAGAAGAAGATTAAGAAAAAGACTATAAGCTTATTATGTAAACTTGATCATTTTGTGCTAACATAAGTTATTTTGGAGCTAACCTATAGGAAACTAAGCATATAAGGTCTAAGTTAGTATATTAGAGCCAACTTAGTTAAAATGAAGCTAACCTATAGGAAACTAAGCATATTAGAGATAACATAGGTAACTAAGTATATATATATATCATTTTGGATAGCTAACCTATAGGAGATCTGACATACCTGACAAAGTAGGCAGTTCTTCTCCTTCTTCTCCTTCATCTCCCTGATGCGCCTAGAGCGGCGAGGCTGTGGAGGCAGTGGAGGTAGTGGGATGTAGTCTTCACCACAATTGGCGTGGTCATGTTGCCCGGTGTGGGATCGCCGGCGCCACCACCGGTGCGTGGTCATTGTCAGCACCACCACCATCGCGAGGCCACCTTCGTGCATGACCATCGCTAGGTCATCCTCACCACCTCCATCTCTTGCCCATGGTCAGCCACCACCATCTCTTGCCCTTGGTCACCACCACCAGCGCTAGGTCATCCTCACCGATGCCCATCCTCACTCTGCTCCTCTTCTCCCGCACTCCAGTCCGGATCATCCTTCTTGTTGTCTATCTTTGGTGCAGAATCGCTGCTGCTGTCGCATCTGACCGAGAATCGCTGCAGACTTCGCTACAGCCATAGTCGCCGCTGCTTTGGCTGTAGCGACGTCGCGCTGCTCCTACTGTCCAAAATGCAACAATGATCGTTAACAATCGATGTGAGACAAAGCCAAATGTAGAGGAATAAGAAGAGGCGAACGCATCGGCATCATCATCGGCAGCATATCGCATGCGACACATAGTCTTGTTGTACACCTTCACGATGAGCATGTTGGCGCTGCGTCGCACTCAAGACAAGGAAGTACCCCAGCTGCAGGTCGTGAGGCACGGTAGAAGTTCTCCCACCCACGAGACAAGTACATGTGGCCCTTCTTGATCGCCAATCGCACATCCCATCGCCTGCGAAACCCGCTGCCGCCACTGTCGCAGCTTCACATTATTGGCGGATCTTCACCCATCAAGCATGTTCATAAACCTGTCGGGCAGCCTCGCAGTTTGGGAAAATGAGTGATGTAGCAAACAATGAGATATCATAATTAGATGGGTGAAGGGAGATCTCTCATTTTATATACCAGCGTCATGGATCCAACTGAAGCCTCAAGTATGATAGTGAAGAACTCGAATCATCCAACTCAGATCATGTGTCGCAGATCGGCGGTGGCTGCTTCCGCCATCTCGATAAGCAGCGAAGAGACCAATTAGTACCCTTACAACAGATCATAAAACATGCATTAGTCGCAAGTACCCCATATGTCCTATTTTTAACAAAGTCATGCTAAAATTCACGGAAAATTTCAGCATGACCTTTGCTGAAAATAGGACATATGGAGTGCCCGAATTTGCCGGAACGGAAGTTAATCGACATTCCGGCAAACTCAAGGGCCTCTCGGGTACCGCAAGTTCATCACGATACAATGGTCGGAGACAAAACCCAACAAACTAGCAAGTCTTTCTCAATGTGATCACAAGTAATTCAGAGGCATCACAATAAAGCAACACCCTGCACTAGCCTAAAAACAAG
Source organism: Aegilops speltoides (assembly GCA_021437245.1). Classification (NCBI taxonomy): domain Eukaryota; kingdom Viridiplantae; phylum Streptophyta; class Magnoliopsida; order Poales; family Poaceae; genus Aegilops; species Aegilops speltoides. The sequence continues at coordinate 110,147,608 of CM038147.1, forward strand.
TGAAGTTTCACCCATATAAGAACAACTTTATAAAAAATTTTAGTTCTATGTTGCATTTTTAGTTCCTGATGTTAACAAGAGTGTTTGTCAAAAGGAAAAACAAAGTTCATGGCAGTGTAGCTAGCTTCTCATGCATCCCTCTTATCATCTAGCTAGCTAACTCTTGAATCCATGGGTGTCCAAGATTTTCTTTATAATTATTAGTATATCATCGTATGAACAGATAAATCTTAAAAAAAATTATGAACAGAGAGAAAAAGAAAGGAAAGAACAGTAGCAGTAGTACTACTACTAGCTAGCTAGCTGGTAATCGATCTACCTTTGCATGCATTTCTCTGAATTTTGTTATACTTAAACACTACAAGGAATTATACTTTGTCATAGCTATTAGTCTTTGGACTAAGGGCACTAGCACACTAGTAAGTGATAGGCAACCATCCTACATGGAAATGTGAAGAGTTACATGGATGAGTACCAGCTCTAAGTGAAGGCTCAATGGATTCAAGATCAACCGAATCAAGTTGCCCAAACCTGCAAGGAAAAGAGAGAATAATGATTTGAACTGCTTCGATGGCATACATAAGCATAAGTTCAGTCCCCCAAATCAAGCATGGTTTCTTCTGCCCATATAAACAACCACCACCACAAGGAGCAGATGTAGATAACTCACTCAAAAGACTAATAAACATCAGTTGCGGATGGATCACTTCCTTTTAACCTTACTAATGATATATATGGTCCCTTATTGCAACATTGCTAATAGAGGATGACATCAATTTGCTAAAATAGCTATAACAGAACACGATAGTCAATCAGCTAGAGAGCTTACTTCTAGGCTAGCAACAACTAAAGGCGAGAAGGTCGACAACTCCCGTGAAACTTGTCACTAAATGGCCAAGAAATGATCTAGTTTTGAAAACTCTCTCGCTTTGACACTCCATCCGCTTTGACACTCCATCGAAAATGAACAACTGAAACTCGATTCAGTTGACTAACTAAAACATCTGTACATGGAAACATGAACTAAAACACCTGAGTCAAACAAACCCACAAGCAAACCATCACAACTAAAACTAGAACAATACCAGCATCTAATAGCACATACATATCATTACCAAGATCGGTTTGAGGGTGAGACCAACCTAATGCATAGCAAATTAATTCAAGAAACTGCAGTTGGACAAAACAGAAATTTAGAAGCATTCTACATAGAGCACAAGGAAGCGAATGAAATCTCAATCTACTTCAGATGCATTTGCAATGAACAATGTCCAGAGGTTGAGCAACTTGCATGCTTATAGCCTCCTGAACTCATCTTCACCATGTATAGGTTGGGGAGGAGGAAGGATGGAGAGGAGGAAGGAGGAAGGAGGAGAGGTACTGGCAGCGCGCTGCGGTCGCCGGAGTCGGGTCGGGTCGGGTCCGAGCTCGTCGGGTCCTCGCCACCATGGTCAAGGAGAGCAGGGGCGTGGGCGGGCGGGAGGGAGGAGGATTCTCAAGGGAGGGAGGAGGAGAGGAGAGGAGCGGCGGCGCGGGCGGAGGAGAGGAGAGAGGCGGGCGGCGGGGCTCGGCCGATCCTGCTCAGGGGCGCGGGGCGGCGGGGTGGACTCTGCGGGGTCGGGCGGCGGCGCTGGGCAGCGCGAAGACCACATGGCAAGGGCGGCGGCGGCACTGACGGCGGCTGCGCGACGGACGGAGGGGCGGAGCAAGGAGCGGCGGCGACGGTGAGAGGGGAACAGTGAGATCTGGCGAGGGAGGGAGGAGGCAAAGTGAGAGGGGAACAGTGAACGGGGAGAGGATCTAATGGCGCACGCAAGCCCAGGCGCTATAAGTACAACTATTCTAATGGCGCACCCGCCCAGTGCGCCATTAGAATTTACTAGCCCGATTTGTCGGGTTATATACCACATAACCCCCACTCCATCGTAACAAGCCCACTATAGCCCGACTGGTCAAGACGCTAAAGACACGCACGAGGAGGTCTGGGTTCGATTCCTGTGCTCCCCATTTTTGTATTTATGCATTTAAAATGATGTTTGATATTTATTTGTGTTTAAATATGTTCAAACTTGTTTAAATCATAATAGTAATATTTTTATCAAAATAGAAATAATTTTTAAAAATATCATCAAATTTGTTATTTGGAAATATTTATGAATATGAAAAAATATCATCAAATTTATTATTTGAAAATATCATCAAATTTCTTATTTGGAAATATAATCAAATTTGTTTTTTTTTGCAATTTTAGTTGCATCCATTTGTGACGGTGGAGCGGGCCGGGGAGGGTGCGGGGGAGAGGGTGCGAGTGGTCGTCGAGGGCGGTGGAGTGGGGGACGATGCGGGCCGGGGGTCGGCGGCAGCGGCCGGTGGAGCGGGGGAGGGTGCGGTGGGACGTCGGCGGCGGTGGAGTGGGGAAGGGTGCGGGAAGGGGGTCGGCGGTGGAGTGGGAATGGTGTTTTATATTTATTTGTGTTTATCAAACTTGTTTAAATTATAATACAGTGTAATATTTTTTATAAAAATAGTAAAAAAATAAAAATATGTTCAAAATGTGCGGGTGCGCGCGGGGGGCCGGGCCGGTGCTCCGGCGGTGGAGCGGGGGAGGGTTGCGATGGGTAGAGCTAGCGGGGGAGGGTGCGGGTGCGATCGAGATGGAGGGGGATCGAGGTCGAGATGGAGGGGGATACAGTAATGGCGCACATACAGGACGGTGCGCCATTAGAAGTTATATATAGTAACGGCGCATTGGGTGAAACATGCGCCATTAGTTTGTATGGGAAAATGGAAAAAAAAGAAATTCATACTAATGGCGACTGTCTGTCGCGTGCGCCATTAGAGTCTTCCACTCTAATGGCGTATGAGGAACAGGTGCGCCATTAGTATATAGTAGTGGCGCACTGCAACCACGGTGCGCCATTAGAATCAATCCTATCTATAGCCCTTTTCCTAGTAGTGTTACCACTAACACCAATCCTTTATGTACTTTAAACCCTACATACCTGAGGGCCGGAGGGGTCTGGCAGACACTATATAAGCCACCCCCCTCCTCAGTGTAAAGGGTTCGCACCCCTGTAACTCATACGCTTATAATCCAGTCGACCGCCTCCGGGCTCCGAGACGTAGGGTTGTTACTTCCTCCGAGAAGGGCCTGAACTCGTAAATTCCTTGCGTATACAACTACTCCATAGCTAAGATCTTGCCTCTCCATACCTACCCCCCATTCTACTGTCAGACTTAGAACCACGACAGTTGGCGCCCACCTTGGGGCAGGTGTCTTAGCGACTTTTTGGAGAAGTTGCAATTTTTCCGATGGCCTTCATCATGGTTTCTGGCGGAGTTCTGGTCGAGGGCCGCGAGATCCGTCTCGGTGCGCTCACTTTCATTACCGACGACTCCGCTTGGCTCCAGGAGGCTCCACTCGACATCGACGCTTCCCGTCCATGTGCGACGATTTTCGGCGTGTGTCCGCGGCGCCCTGCCGCTGCAACCGCCGACCAGACGGTCGACTCGTGTCGTCGTCCCTCCCTCGTTTCCCGCCAAAAAGAAGCGCCTGGTCGGTCAAGGCTTCAGCGTGGGTGAGACACGCAGAGCTTTCCAATCGCCACCACCCAAGTCGCGCAATCAAGCCCGAAGAATCTCTCTACGGCCTGTTCGATCTGGTCGACCGGCTCCAGAGATCTGATCCGAAAGCGCGATGAAGTGATCCAGCCGGCGGAGGTCCCGATGGTCAATGGGCCTCGTAGCCCTCCCGGCTTCCCCCGCACCGACGGAATAGACGGTGGAGGCGACCCCGCTCAGGCCCACGAGGAATATCAACCCGAGCCACTCACTTCTCTACAAAGGGAAGATCTTCGCCGCCGGAACATGGATGCCCTGCATACTCCCATCGCAGGAGAAACTCCCGAGGCTCGTGACTTGGAAGAGGCGTGTTTGGCCAACTTGGCTGAACGCACTCGACTGGAGAACCTCCAGCGAGCACTCGACGAGCGTGCGCGGCAACGAGTGCCCGACTCCAGTCGACGTCAGCTCTTTCCACAACCAACTCAGGTATATCGAACGCCGATTCAGAATTTAGCAGCTGCAGCCCGTATAGCAGAGTCAATTCAGCCCTCTCAGTCGGAGGCTGGCAGAGGCTTGATGCAGATCAGGGATTTGCTCCGAGACGCAGGAGATCAGAATTCAGCTGTGTCACAGTCGCGCAACAGGATTCACAGTCGATCCGTCGCTGCAAATACAGTTCGGTCGGCTCATAGCCCAAGATTGCCTCCGCGACGCGAGGGACGTGAAGGTCGGCGTGACCAGTATGATGACCGATTTGATCGTGATGATAGGCGTCGAGTGCCCATTCCTCCCCCGAGGGGTGGGTCTTATGCCCATCGGCAGCAAGATGACAGGCGCCAGCTCAGTGTTGGGCGAAGAGCTCCGGTCGACCCTAGGGAACCAGGCATTGACGCGAGATCCATCATCGTGCAAGGTTTGGTCGATCGGAACAGAGCTCATCGAGGTGGCCATGACAGAGATGCGCCCACTAGCAGCTGAGTCCATGTTTCAGGTCCAGAATGTTTTAGCAGAGCCATCAGAGCCGCAGTGATACCCCCAACTTCAGGTTGGCGACTGGGGTAAGTAAGTTCACCGGTGAGTCCAAGCCTGAAACCTGGCTTGAAGACTACCGAGTGGCGGTACAGATTGGCGGCGGTAATGATGAGGTGGCCATGAAGCACTTACCACTCATGTTGGAGGGTTCGGCCAGGGCATGGTTGAATCAGTTAGCTCCTAGCAACATTTACACTTGGGAAGATCCTTCCCGAGTGTTCGTCAATACGTTCGAGGGAACTTGCAAGCGACGAGCCGGATTGACAGAGCTGCAAGTCTGCGTGCAAAAGTCGAATGAAACCCTGAGAGATTACATCCAGAGATGGATCACTCTGCATCATACCGTGGAGAATGTGTGTGGTCATCAAGCGGTCTGTGCCTTCAAGGATGGTGTCAAGAACAGAGAGTTAGGTGTGAAGTTTGGTCGAACCGGAGATATGACCCTGAGTCGGATTATGGAGATTGCCACCAAATACGCTAACAGTGAAGAAGAGGATAGACTCCGGAGTGGCAAGTACAAGCCGAGTCAGTCGGAAAAAGGAAACTCCAATCGGAAGCAGAAGCGGAAAGCCGAGCCAGCTGCTCCTGGAGAGGCTCTGGCCGTGACTCAGGGCAAATTCAAAGGGAAGCCCAAAGGATCTTGGAACCCCAAGAAGGTGAAGGATAAGGAAGGAAATGATGTGATGGATCTGCCGTGTCACATCCACGTGAAGAAAGACCAAGAGGGTAACTTCATCTACTCGAAACATACCACTCGCCAGTGTTGGCTCTTAATCCAGCAGTTTCAAGGAAAACAGTCCAAGGACAAGGAAAAGGAGTCAGACAAGGCTGAGGACAAGGAGGACAGTGATGGAGGATATCCTCATGTCAATTCCACCCTGATGATTTTTCTGATGTGGAAAGCAAAAGTCGATTGAAAGTTATCAACCGTGAGGTAAATATGGTCGCCCCGGCGACACCAAGCTATCTGAGATGGTCTCAAACTCCCATTACGTTCGACCAGTCCGATCATCGAACTCACATAGCCACCCCTGGGAGGCAAGCTTTGGTGGTCGACCCAGTCGTCGAAGGCACTCGACTGATGAAGGTGTTGATGGATGGTGGTAGTGGACTGAATATATTGTATGCGGAGACGCTAAAGGGAATGGGCATTCTGATGTCCAGACTCAGCTCCAGCAACATGAGTTTTCATGGAGTCATTCCTGGAAAGAAGGCTGAGTCACTTGGTCAAATAGCTCTAGATGTGGTGTTCGGCGACTCGAAGCATTTCCGCAAAGAGAAGCTGGCATTTGAAGTCGTGGATTTCCAGAGCGCTTACCACGCTATTTTGGGGAGACCAGCTTATGCACGGTTCATGGCTCGACCATGTTACGTGTACCTCAAATTAAAGATGCCTGGCCCCAAAGGTGTGATCACTATCACTGGCAACCCGAAGAAGGCGTAAGAGTGTTTTTAAAGGCTCAAGATTGCAGATGCCCGATAATAAGTGGTAGAGCTGGAGGGATACAAGAAAAATGCAGATCCGAAAGGATTTGTTGCGGCCAAGAAGCCCGCCACAGAGTCAGCATTCTAGTCGTCTGGTGAGACGAAGCCCGTTCATATTCACCCGACCGACCCCAGCGCAGCTCCGAGCCATATTTCCACAACACTCGACCTAAATAGGAAGAAGCGCTCATCCAGTTCCTCCGTGAGAACTAGGACATCTTTGCATGGAAGCCTGCTGACATGCCGGGTGTTCCCAGGGGGCTGGCTGAGCATCGCCTAAGAGTCGACTCAAAAGCAAAACCTGTCAAAGAACATCTTCGATGGTCCGCGCTCGAAGAGAAAAGCCATTGGCGAGGAGGTGGCTCACTCGGCAGCAGAGTTTATCTGAGAGATATACCACTCCGAGTGGCTCGCCAATGTCGTCATGGTCCCCAAGAAGGACAAGTCACTTCGTATGTGCATCGATTTCAAACATATCAATCGGTCCTGCCCGAAAGATCATTTTCCTCTCCCTCGCATCGTCCAAATTGTCGAGTCGACTGCGGGATGTGAGAGATTGTCTTTTCTAGACCCCTATTCCGGGTACCATCAGATCCGTCTATATGGACCCGACGAGATCAAAATAGCTTTCATCACTCCATTCGGGTGCTTCTGCTATGTCACCATGCCATTCAGTCTCAAGAATGCCGGAGTCACGTTCATGAGGATGATTCAAAAGTGTTCACTCACTCAAATCAGTCGGAATGTGGAAGCGTACATGGATGATATCGTGGTCAAGTCACGAAAGGGTTCCGACCTATTGACTGACCTCGCTGAAACATTTGCCAATCTCAGGAGGTATGATATCAAGCTTAATCCATCAAAATGCACATTCGGAGTTCCTTGTGGAAAGTTACTCGGTTTTCTCGTTTCAGAACGAGGAATCGACGCTAACCCAGAAAAAGTTGGCACCATACTCCGAATGAAACGCCCTGTGCGTGTGCACGATGTCCGAAGCTTATCGGATGCTTGGCGCGTTAAGTCGATTCATCTCTCGCCGTGAAAAGGCATTGCCTCTTTACCGATCGATGAAGAAGGTAGACAAGTTCGAGTGGACTCGTGGTTGATGCAGCGTTCCGAGCTAAAAGCTCGCTCTCCACCCAGCCGGTGCTTGCTGCTCCAATCAGCAAAGAGCCTCTGCTGCTTTTACATTGCAGCCATAGGACAAGTCGTCAATCTAAAGATTTACGGTCGAAAGGAAGAAGAAGGAAAGCCCAGTGTATTATCTCTCTGAAGTTTTGACTCCATCGAAGCAAAGATATCCTCATTATCAGAAGCTTGTGTATGGGATCTACATGACCACGAAGAAGGTTGCTCATTATTTCTCTGATAATTCCATTACAGTCGTCAGCGACGCCCCACTGTCAGAGATTCTGCACAATAGAGATGCAACTGGTCGAGTGGCTAAATGGGCGATTGAACTCCTTCCCCTTGATATCAAGTTTGAGGCAAAGAAAGCCATTAAGTCCCAGGCGATAGAAGATTTCCTTGCCGAGTGTATTGAACAACAGCAGCCGACTCAAGTTCACTCAGAGCATTGGACCATGTTCTTTGATGGCTCTAAGATGTTAAATGGTTCCGGTGCTGGGGTAGTTTTGGTTTCCTCCCGAGGAGATAAGCTCAGATATGTGCTCCAGATCCACTTTGATTCCTCCAATAATGAAGCAGAATATGAAGCACTTTTGTATAGGTTGCGCATGGCCATTTCACTCGGCGTCCATCGCCTTATGGTTTATGGCGACTCAGATTTGGTGGTTGTCGGTGTCAAAACCGGCGGATCTCGGGTAGGGGGTCCCGAACTGTGCGTCTAGGCGGATGGTAACAGGAGACAAGGGACACGATGTTTTTACCCAGGTTCGAGCCCTCTCGATGGAGGTAAAACCCTACTCCTGCTTGATTGATATTGATGATATGGGTAGTACAAGAGTGGATCTACCACGAGATCAAGGAGGCTAAACCCTAGAAGCTAGCCTATGGTATGATTGTTGTAATGGTTGTCTTGTCCTACGGACTAAAGCTCTCCAGTTTATATAGACATCAGGGAGGGCTAGGGTTACACAGAGTCGGTTACAATGGTAGGAGATCTACATATCCGTATTGCCAACCTTGCCTTCCACGCCAAGGAAAGTCCCATCCGGACACGGACGAAGTCTTCAATCTTGTATCTTCATAGTCTTGGAGTCCGCCGACGATGATAGTCCGCTGTCCGGACACCCCTAGTCTAGGACTCCTCAAGAGCTCCCTAACCAGGCTTCAATGACGATAAATCCAGCAGATGTAGTCTTCGGCGCTGTAAGGCGGGTTCTCCTTAAGTTCCATGTACCGCCGAACAAAGGTCCGCTTTTTGTAAACGTTGTGCTCCTTGGCTTCCACGCCCAATAATGGCCTTTCTTCCACGCTGTCAAGATTTAATGCGAAAAGACAGGTGTCTTTTATGTTTTACCCCTAGCTGCGCAAATAATCTGCCTATAAGAGAGGCAAGAATCCAGATCCAAATCACACCATCTTCCTTCCGCAGTACTCATCGGAGCGCCTCGACAAAAAATCCATTCCACCATGGACCGTCGACGCGATCCTCCTCTCAAGGCCCCAGCCCCGCCAGAGATTGAGGAGATGTTCTGTCCTCACAATGAAGCTAGTGACGCCCAAGCGGAGGGATATCTTCCTCCGGCCTTTATGGTTCCGGTTCGAGCCGGGCTGGCCACTTACAAAGGTGGGAAGCAAGCGGAGGCTACCCCAAGTCCAAACAAAGGGGAGCGGGTATGCTTCGTCCCCTATCTGATAAGGGGGCTCGGATTTCCTATACATACGTTCCTCCGCGGGCTTCTGGAGTTCTACGGACTCCAGTTCCATCACCTCACGTCGGCCTCGATTCTTCATATTGCGGGCTTCGTAGCTCTTTGCGAGCTATTTCTGGGCATCGAGCCCCATTTTGCGCTGTGGAAAAGGTTATTTTGCCTCGTACCCCGCTCTCACGAGGGGTCCATATATCAAGTGGGCGGTGCCGAAATATGGCGCATCGCCGGGACCGGATATCCATCCGGAACCCCCAAGAAGACGTCCGAAGACTGGCCTTCCGAATGGTTTTACTAGAAGACGCTCCGCTGCCGGACCCTGTTCGGATCGGCCTCCCGGAGTTCAACAATGCTCCTCTGAAGAAACGTCTGAGTTGGCGTCCGCGGAGCCCCAGCTGGAGGAGGACAAGAGCGTCCATTATTTGATGGGCCGGATAAGGTTACTGGCCCATTCCGGACTGACCATGATTGGGGTCATGGCCACGTGCATCATGCGGGGGGTGCAGCCGCTGCAGTACAGGGGCCACCCCATGTGGGAGTTCGACGGAGAGAATGATGCCACTCGTCATGGCCGCCAAGGGCCGGGATCGGCCGAAGACCTGGTAAAGATTCGGTCCGGCCTGTACAAGGGGGAGAAGGAGGACTTCCTCCAGACGAGCCCATTGAATGGGTTCTCCATGAACAACCTCAAGCCGGGTAAGTGGACGCTATTTATCCGACCCACGCCCAAAGTTAAGTACCTTACTTTACGGTTTTTACGCAGGATCTGCGTCGGACTGTGGAGAGCATACATAGTCCGGCTCCACAGCCCGAGGATCCAGAAAGATCCCTTGATCCGTCCTCTGAAGAGGATCCGGATATAAAGGTGGAGCTAATTGATGGGGTGTTTCACCAGCTCAGCATGGATAATGCTCTAGTCGCCATTACGGCTGACTACCCCGGCCTATCTCCGGCTCCCCAGGTGATTGTGACCGAAGTCGCGACACCATTATTTTCGTCCTTGCGTATTTTTGATCACCGTATACAATGGTGTCTCGCAGGAGGTACCTTCAAGGCAGGAAGCCGAACCCGCGGCGGCTGGCCAACAAGGGTCAGTCCGGCCCGGCAGGCGGAAGAGGAGTGCAGCGTGGATCGAAACGTCGCCGCAACGGTATGGCTCGTGGTTGTATTTTAGGACAAAGTTCCTAGGAAGTGTTTGGATGCTCATGACCTTTGCAGGAGAAAGAGCGCCCGCCGGACTGTGGGCGTAGAGGTTGCCAACCCGGCCTCTGCCAGCCAGGCTCCAACACCTAGACTGGAGGGGGAGGCGAGCGCAAGGCGCGAGCCGGATACTCCTCCAACGGAGGATACCGACAGACTGTCCGCCACCAGGTCTGAGGTGGAGAGCACCATGAACCATAGGCGCCGCCGGATAGTTCTTCGTGACGCGTGCTTCTCCCCCGAGGCGTTGAATGCCTTTAATGCGGGGGACATGCACCTCCGTGCTGCTCGAGATGGTTTGACCAGAGCCACGGAGCAGTATGTAAAGGACATACGGGTAAGAGGTTTTAATGGTTATATATGCCAGCAGCCCCCGAGACTTAAAATAGTTAAAGTAACTGATTTAAGGATCATATAATTTTCAGGATCTTACAGATAAGAACGCCCAGTTGTCCCAGGAGTTGCAAGAGCGCAAGGCCTAAATTGAGGCCGCACTTGCTGCCGCAGGGGGAGACACAGAGACCCCTCCTGGTAACACATTATTTCAAAAAGATAAGTGGTGTACGGCGTGTGTGTAAATCTGACACTAATATTGTAGATGTTGCCAGACTGGATCCGGACAAGCAACACCTACTACGGTAGCTAAAGGCCGGCGAGAGGGTGCTGATGAAGGTGCAGCAGGAGAGGAATAAACTCCAGGATGCCCACACCTAGCTTGGAGAGGAGCTGAAAGGTGTTCGGGCCGAGCTGTCTGGCTCCGTGAAGGAGAATCAGCGGCTTCGTTGCGGCATCTATAGTAAGTGCTTGAGCGAACTCCTTTGAAAAGAAGAGTTCGGCGAGGAAGTCAATTGACAGAAATATGTCTGTAGGTGTGCTCACAGGTCCGCCCTTCGGAGGAGATGCCTGTACCAACGGGTGACCAACTTCCCGAGCTGGTGCAACTGCTCGAACGAGTTCGGCAGGCGATGAGCGGCGTCGTCCAGGCTTTATGGTCGTCCCTCTCCCTACCCGAGGGCCTTGGAGAGCTTGCGGAGAAGCTTCAGGGAGCGCGGCAGCGCTTCTGCTTATGGAAGGTATCTGCCTGCCGTCAAGGTGCCAGGGAGGCCTGGGCCATGGTGAAGACGTGGTACAAGAAGGCGGATCCAAACCACATGGCCGAGGTCGGACCAATGGGGCCCGATGGGAAGGAGGTCCCTGTGAGCTTAGTGTACGGCCAAGTAGAGTTGGCCGCTAAATATTCCCAACGGGACTGTAAATTAGACAGCCTGTTAGACGGCATTGAGGATGAATACAGTCAGTCGATTTGACAATGTATTTAAAATGACATGTAAAATGCCGTCTAGCCGGATTGTAGATCGTTTGTCTTTGCCGACCTTTTCGCTTCAACCTCGGGACCCTAGAGTTTGGAGTGTGTCCGAATACCTTCTCGGTTAAGAAACAACCGGGGCATGCATGGAGACAAGGCGTAGGGGTCATTAGTGCTTTATCAGACAAGTGCCCAACTAGTTATGTTATATTACATGGTTAGTAAGAAACATCTTCCAGGGAGAATAGTTCCGTGAAGGGTTCCTTTCCCTGGGAGGCATGCCCTAAATTGCATGTCCGGACTATGAAAAAAGTAGGAAAACATCTGGGGGCAGATAAATAAATAGGTAGAAAAAAATCATCTTTCAAGTCACCAACCGAATATTCCCTTAAGAACGCTAGCTTTCGGCTTCACCCAGTCTGAGATACACATCCGGCTGACCCGGCCGTAACAATCGCCGAGGTGCTCCCTTTACCTCCTAGCCGAACAATCGGGAACGTAGGGGTAAGCACAGGAGCCAGGCAACCCAGCTTGGCCAAAACTTAAGTCATATCGACGAATATAATGGTGAATAAAAGGTACATGTGGAAGTGTGACACATGTGCTGGGCATGAAGCCCTTATAAGTAAGCTTCTGGTAAAAGAAGCCCCCAGGTATAATGAGTGCGGATAGCACATCAAGTGTGTGCGAACAATGCGCAAGTAGGCCTTCACGGGCTTTTATGAAAAGGGTGAGAGAAAAGAGAGAACAGAAAGACAGCTGAAATGTAAAAAATTTGGACGGGGGAAGGGGACGAACTCTTAGTCCGGCGCTAGGCGTAGAATCGTCGCAGGCGGGCTGCGTTCCATGGGTTCGGCTCGAGTCGGTTATCCGATGCATTTTGCAGACGGTACACTCCGCCGGTCAGGACTTGATCGATGATGAAGGGGCCCTCCCATTTGGGCTTGAGCTTGTCCTTTTTCTTGTCCGGCAGGCGTAGAACTAGTTCGCCAACATTGTAAGTCTTAGCCCGTACTTCTCTTCTTTGGTATCTTCGAGCCTGCTGTTGATAGAATGCGGAACTAGCCTTGGCGACGCCACGTTTTTCCTCCACGCGCCCCCAGCTGTCTGCCGATCCAGCTCGGCTTTCTTTCCTCGCATATGCGCAATCAAGGTGAGTCATGAATGATGTCGCAGGGCAAACTGCTTTTGCGCCAGATACCATAAAGAATGGTGTGAATCCAAAGAGTACGGTTGGGCGTTGTTCGCAGCCCCAAGAGTACGGAGTCGAGCTCCTCTACCCAAAGGTGTGTCGATTTTGTAAGGGACCGCACTAGTCCGGGTTTGATGCCGCCATTATTAGACCATTTGCTCGCTCCACTTGACCGTTGGTTTGAGGATGATAGACTGAAGCGTAGTCGAGCTTAATGCCCATGTTTTTGCACCATGATTTAACCTTGTCGGCCGTGAAGTTCGTGCCGTTATCGGTAATGATGCTATGGGGGACGCCATAATGGTGTACTACCCCGGATATAAAGTCTATCATGGTCCGACATCGCCGCTTTAACTAGCTTGGCCTCTATCCATTTGGTGAATTTGTCCACCATGACCAATAGGTACCTTTGCTTGTGGGTTCCCCTTTGAGGGGTCCAACCATGTCAAGCCCCTGCACCGCGAACGCCGTGTAATGGGTATAGTTTTGAGGGCGGTGGGTGGCATATGGCTCGATTAGCAAAGAGTCGACAACCGACGATCTTTGACTAAGTCCCGAAAGATCCGCCTCGGCCGCCGCCAATAAAATCCTGCATGTAAGGCCTTGCCCACGAGGGGCCCGAGCTGCGGCGTGGGTCCGCCTAGTCCGCATGAATTTCAGCCAGAAGGTTTCGCCCTTCATCTTCGGAGATACACCTTTGAAGGACTCTGGTTGTGCTTTTCTTATATAGTTCTCCCTCGTGTACCTTGTAGGCTTTAGATCACCGAACTATGCAGCAGGCCTCATTTGGGTCCTCGGGAAGTTCCTGCCTGATTAAGTAGGCTAGGAATCGCTTTGTCCACGGGGCAATTACTGCCATTATTTCGTGGGCTGAAGGTGTTATTTCGTCGGCTGAGCCGCCGATTATGTCAGACTTCTTTGTGTTGGGTAATGCGGCTGCTTCCGGGTTGTTATTTCCGGACTCCTCTTCCCATAGTACGGATGGCTTAAAGAGCCGTTCCAGAAAGATGTTTGGGGGGACAGCGTCGCGTTTCGCACCGATGCGTGCCAGTACGTCGGCTGCTTGGTTATTATCTCGGGCTACGTGGTGGAATTCGAGTCCTTCGAACCGAGCTGACATTTTTAGGACAGCGTTACGATAGGCTGCCATTTTCGGATCTTTGGCATCGAAGTCTCCATTTACTTGGGATATTGCGAGGTTTGAATCCTCACAAGACCTCTAGGCGCTGAATGCCCATGGAGATTGCCATCCGGAGGCCATGTAGGAGGGACTCATATTCGGCTGCATTGTTGGAGTCCGTGTACATTATCTGGCACGATGGATGTGTCCCCGATTGGGGATGTCAATACGACGCCAGCCCCCAAGCCGCCAACATTTTGGAGCCGAAATGCATAGTCCAATTGATATGCGCCGCACTTTTAGGGAGTTCGGTTGTCCATTCGGCGATAAAGTCGGCCAAGACTTGCGATTTTATAGCTCGCCGAGGTTTGTGTTATATCAAATGGTAAGAGCTCAATGGCCCATTTTGCAATCCTGCCCGTTGCATCGCGGTTATTTATAATGTCATTGAGGGGCACTTCGGAGGCCACTGTTATCGAACACTCTTGAAAGTAGTGTCGGAGCTTCCGGGTGCTATGAACGACGCAGAGGCTATCTTTTGATAGTGCGGTAGCGGACTTGTGGGGTTAAGACAAAGGATACATAGTACACTGGTTTTTGAAGAGGGAATTTATGCCCTTCGCTTTCGCTCGACGACGAGCACATCAAGGCCATTACGACTTGATGTGTTGCCGATATATAGCAACATTGGTTCGCCAAGTTAGGCGCAGCCAGACCGGATTTGTTGCCAATATGGCTTTTATTTCTTCTAGTCCCAAGAAGGGTAGCATCCGCCCACTGGTGTTCGTGCCGAGGAGGCGGTAGAGGGGCAATGCCTTTTCTCCCAAACGGGAGATGAAGCGGCTTAGAGCCGCCACGCATCCAGTCAATTTTTGTATTTGTTTGAGGTCTTTTGGAATGTCGAGCTGTGACAGAGCTCGGATCTTAGCTAGGTTTGCTTCAATTCCTCTACTAGATACGATGAAGCCCAGGAGCTTTCCGGCTGGTACGCCGAAAACGCATTTTTTCGGATTCAGCTTGATGTCATATGCTCGGAGGTTGTCGAATGTGAGCCTCAGATCGTCTACTAAGGTTTCGACGTGTTTGGTTTTGACGACTACGTCGTCTACGTATGCCTCTACTGTTTTGCCGATCTGGGTAGCCAGACATGTCTGAATCATGCGCTGATATGTTGCGCCGGCGTTTTTCAGCCCGAAGGGCATTGTGTTGAAGCAGAATGGTCCATATGGAGTAATGAATGCCGTTGCGGCTTGGTCTGCCTCCGCCATCTTAGTTTGGTGGTAACCGGAGTATGCGTCAAGGAAGCACAATGAATCGTGCCCTGCAGTAGCATCGATTATTTGGTCGATGCGGGGAAGAGGGAAGGGGTCCTTTGGGCAGGCCTTGTTGAGGTCTTTAAAATCGACACATAGGCGCCAAGATTTATCCTTCTTTGGTACCATTACTAGGTTTGCTAGCCAGTCCGGATGTTTGATGTCTCTAATGAATCCGGCTTCCAGTAGTTTGGCTAGTTCTTCTCCCATTGCTCGCCTTTTGGGTTCGAAAACAATCAAGAGCCTGTTTGACGGCTTGAATCCTTTTAGGATGTTTAGGCTATGTTTCGCCAATCATGGGATTCCCGGCATATCCAAGGGTGCCAGCGAAGATGTCCCAATTTTCTGAAGGAATTTCGCAAAGGCGGCATCTACATCGGGTTCAACCGCGCTTTGATGGAGGCCGTTTTGTTGGGTCCATTGGATGGACCCGAATTTGACTATTTCATCCGCTGGTTTAAAAGACGTGGACTTGGGTCTCTTATCGAGTATCACATCGCCCCTATTCACCATAGAGCGCAGCAAGAAGAAGTTCCTCCGCCGCTAGGGCTTTGATAGTGCCTCTAGGGCTAACGCGGCTGTCTTGTTTTCGGCGCCGAGTGCTATGTCCGGATCACTAACGAGAGTGATTATTCCGCGCGCCTGCATCTTGAGCTTCATGTACCCGTATTGGGGTATGGCTTGAAAATTGTGAATGCCTCTCGCCCCTAATATAGCGTGATATCCTGAATCGAACGAGGCCACTTGAACGTGACTCTTCGACTGTAATTGTCCGGCGAATAACACTACATCGAGTGTGATTTTTCCTGTGCAGCGCCCGATCGGGAATTATTCCTCTAAAGGTTGTGCTGCTTCGCCAATGCGGCTCCGCCTATTTCCATTTTTGAAGAGTTTCTCTTAGATGAGGTTTAGTCCGCCGCTGCCAACCATTAGTACCGGTAGGCGTAAATCCATCCACTATTGGACCGAGAACCAATGCGGCCGGTGCTCGGGCTGTTCTCAACTTAGGTTCGCTGCCGGGCGTTGAAGGTGATGGCCGTGTCGCCCATGGATTTGTTGTTGCTACTTGGTAGACTTCGGCGAGGTTATGGATTGTACGCCGGATATTATTTGATGCGAAAGTCTCAAGACTGTTGACACCGTGATCGGTATTATTGGAGTGGCTGTCCGAGGCTAGAAGCTCTTCGCCACTTTTGGCCACCCGCCGCAATATCCAACATGCTCAAGGCTATGTGTTGGAGTGGCGCTTCAGACAGAATTTTACAGGGTCCGTTGAGCCATCCTTCCAGTACGGTTCCTTGCCCTTTATGGGGTTTTGGCTTTTTGGCTTTAATGCCCGTTGCCTAAGTGCGATGCACTCTTTTACTTCGGACTAGGGTTGTATTCGGGGCCGGATTGTCCCAAAACTTAGTTTCGGTTTTCCGGAAACTCTCCATCACACAGTACTTTCGTACTATGGACGCCAGATCAGCGAAGCGTGTAATTTCGCGATGAGTGACGGCGTTAAAAATTCCCTCGTCCGTGCAATTATTGCAAAAAATTGAAATTGCCTTTTCCTCTCGGCAGTCCTTTATCAAGTCCATAACCAGGAGGAATCTGGCCTAGTAATGATGTACTGTCTCAGCGGGCTCTTGCCGGATTTGAGATAGATCGCATATGTCTGGGTGGGTGGGTGGAGTAGAGTCCGGAACCCTACCCATCTTGAGGCTCAAAAGCCGAGGAGTTTCCGAATTTGGAAGCTTGGATTGTTGGACGTTGTCCAACGAGTCCGGTCCGATGCCTGACTTTAGGTTCAGTGCTTGACCGAAGTCCGTCCCTCTGTGGGAATCCGGCATGGAGGGCTCGGAAGTCGGAACATGGCTAGTTTTTACTACAGGGGAAGAGTTGCCCCATTGTTCCTCCACCACCGCCACGTGGTGGGTAGCCTGGGGGGGTTAATCTCTCTTAGATCGGTTTTAAGACCAATCTGATTGTAGTCTGTAGCGACTCCCAGGGCGGCGATACGATCCAAGAGCTTGTTTACGGACGAGAGCTCCATTGGATCCAACTGCACGGAAAATTCCGAGTTGACATGAAGATTGCTTTTGATGATCCGAGAGGTCATCGTCGAAGCGGGCCGAACGGGCGGTCATGAGAAACCACCCAGCGGATAGTTTGGCCGGCGCCAAGGCTCCTTTGGCGAAGATACCGCTTTTGAAGACGGAAGATGCATCCTTCCTATCGGTGATGGCATAGAGGAACTCAACGAAAAGCACCAATGTCGGTGTCAAACCGCGGATCTCGGTAGGGGGTCCCGAATCTGTGCGCCTAGGCGGATGGTAACAGGAGACAAGGACACGATGTTTTTACCTGTGCACGGACCTCTCGATGGAGGTAAAACCCTACCCCCGCTGATTTATATTGATGATATGGGTAGTACAAGAGTGGATCTACCACGAGATCAAGGAGGCTAAACCCAGAAGCTAGCCTATGGTATGATTGTGGTAATGGTTGTCTTGTCCTACGGACTAAAACCCTCCGGTTTATATAGACACCGGGGAGGGCTAGGGTTACACAGAGTCGGTTACAATGGTAGGATATCTACATATCCGTATTGCCAACCTTGCCTTCCACGCCAAGGAAAGTCCCATCCGGACACGGGATGAAGTCTTCAATCTTGTATCTTCATAGTCTTGGAGTCCGGCTGACGATGATAGTCCAGCTGTCCGGACACCCCCTAGTCCAGGACTCCCTCAGTGGTCAATCAGGTGATGAAGGAGTGGGACATTAGAAGCCCAGCCATGACTGGATACTGCAATGCAGTGAGGAAGCTTAAAAAGAAATTCGAAGGGTTAGAGCTCCACCATATACCCCGACTGAAGAATCAAGCGGCTGATGATTTGGCGAAGATAGGTTCCAAGAGAGAAGCCATTCCTAGTGATGTGTTCTTGGAGCATATCCATACTCCATCAGTCAAAGAAGATCCTTTTATCAAGAAGCTCCGCAGCCCAAGAGTATCACAGATCCGATCGAGGTTGAAGTTCCAATAAAGGGTCGACCTGATCATGGAAGCATTAGTGATCAGTCCCGATTGGATAGTACCGTATATCGCGTATATCTTAAGGAAAGAGCTCCCAGAGGATGAAGAAGAGGCTCAACAGATCGTCCGCCGATCTAAAGCCTTTACCGTGATAAGGGGATAGCTGTACAGAGAAAGCGCGACTGGAATTGGTCAGAAATGCATAACGCCAGCAGAAGGTCGAATAATCCTTGACGACATCCACTCGGGGACCTGTGGCCATCATGCGTCCTCTCAGACCATCGTGGCCAAAGCATACCAAGGCGGATTTTACTGGCAAAGAGCGAATGAAATGGCAAAGGAGATAGTCGACAAGTGTGAGGGATGTCAATTTTACTCCAATATGTCACACAAGCCCGCCTCAGCTTTAAAGACAATACCACTCATCTCGCCCTTCGCAGTATGGGGGTTGGATATGGTTGGACCCTTGAGAACAGGCAGAAGCGATTTCACCCATGTGCTGGTAGCAGTCGACAAGTTCACCAAGTGGATTGAGGCTAAACCCATCAAGAACCTTGATGCCGGCACTGCTGTCAGCTTCATCAGAGAGTTGATATTCAGATATGGAGTCCCGCATAGCATCATCACTGACAACGGGCCAAACTTTGATTCCGAGGAATTCAGAGCGTTCTGCACATCTCAAGGCACACGAGTCGACTATGCTTCAGTCGCTCATCCGCAGTCGAATGGACAGGCAGAACGAGCCAACGGCTTGATTCTCAAAGGGTTGAAACCCCGATCGATGCGTGATCTCAAGCATGCAGCTGGTGCATGGGTCGACAAACTTCCGCCAGTACTTTGGGGATTAAGGACCACGCCTAACCTGTCGACTGGGAGAACTCCGTTCTTCTTAGTCTACGGAGCTGAAGCGGTCTTGCCGAGTGACCTGCTTCACAACGCTCCCCAAGTCGAGCTCTACACCGAAGCTGAAGCAGAACAAGCCCGACATGACGCAGTCAACCTTCTAGAGGAAGAAAGGGAGATGGCTTTGATCCGATCGACCATTTACCAACAGGACTTGCGTCGCTTCCACGCCAAAAACATGAGGAGTCGAGCCTTCCAGGAAGGAGATTTGGTTCTCCGAGTGGATCAACAGAAACCACACAAGCTCGCTCCTTCTTGGGAGGGTCCCTTCATCGTCACAAAGGTTCTCCACAATGGGGCATACCGTCTTTACAATGTAGAGCATCAGATCGACGAGCCCCGAGCTTGGAACGCGGAGCTGCTCCGCCCCTTTTACACTTAAGTGTGCACTCGGAAATGTAATAAAAGTACTTATGTAGTTCATTTTTCAAAAGACAATAGTGTTATAATTTTCCCAGTGATTGTTGTCACTTTTGTTTGTTCAATAAAATCCCCCCCCCCCAAGTGGGTGGCTTAGTTGCGAATCCGTTTCATCTAAGTTTAAAAAAAATCCTACCGAGTGATGAGCCAGCCTTTCACTCGGAGGCTTAGCCGCGAATCCGTTTTGCCTAAGTTTCAATAAAATCCTGCCGAGTGGTGAGCCAGCCTCCCACTCGGAGGCTTAGCTGCAATCCAAGTACTCGCCTAAATTTTTGAAAATCCTACCTAGTGGAGAGCAGACCTCCCACTCGGGGGCTTAGCTGCATCCCAGTGCTCGCCTAAGTTTTTGAAAGTCCTACCGAGTGGAGAGCAGACCTCCCACTCGGGGGCTTAGCTGCAGCCCGGTGCTCGCCTAAGTTTTTGAAAATCCTACCGAGTGGTGAGCTAGCCTCTCACTCGGAGGCTTAGCTGCAGTCCAAGTACTCGCCTAAGTTTCAATAAAATCCTACCAAGTGGTGAGCCAGCCTCCCACTTGGGGGCTTAGCTGCGGCATAGCACTTGCCTAAGTACAAGTATAACATGTGCCCCGCAAGGAAGACGAGGTGCAGGTCGACTGCTACCCTCTTCTTCCGAGCTACGCCACAAGTATAATGTGCTCTCCGCAAGGAGGACGAGGCAGTGTCGATCGCCACTTCTCCTTCCGAGCCACGCCACAAGTGTAATGTGCGCCTGCAGATCAGGTCGATTGATGCCTTCTCCCCCAGAGAAACACCGCAAAATCCCACCGAGTGGAGAGCAGACTCCCACTTGGGGCTTAGCTGCAGCCCAGCCGCCTAAGTTTTTGAAAATCCCACCGAGTGGAGAGCAGACCTCCCACTCGGGAGCTTAGCTGCAGCCCAGGGCCGCCTAAGTTTTTGAAAATCCTACCGAGTGGAGAGCAGATCTCCCACTCGGGGGCTTAGCTGCAGCCCAGTGCTCGCCTAAGTTTTTTGAAAATCCTACCGAGTGGGGAGCAGACCTCCCACTCGGGGGCTTAGCTGCAGCCCAGTGCTCGCCTAAGTTTTTGGAAATCCTACCGAGTGTAGAACAGAACTCCCACTCGGGGGCTTAGCTGCAGCCCAGTGCTCGCCTAAGTTTTTGAAAATCCTACCGAGTGGAGAGCGGACCTCCCACTCGGGGGCTTAGCTGCAGCCCAGTGCTCGCCTAAGTTTTTGAAAATCCTACCGAGTGAAGACCAGACCTCCCACTCGGAGGCTTAGCTGCAGCCCAGTGCTCGCCTAAGTTTTTGAAAATCCTACCGAGTGAAGAGCAGACCTCTCACTCGGAGGCTTATCTGCAGCCGAGTGCTCGCCTAAGTGTGTTGAGGAACAAGTCGATTGCAATAAGCGCTTCGTCCGAGCCTGCAAAAGACACCTCAAACCAAATGCAAACATATTCAACGTCGAATCCAAGTTCAGATAACATCTAACGGAACCGAAAGCGCTCGGGCGCTGAGCCCGTTAAGGTTTATCGGTTACAAAAATCACTCGGCATACTGAGTCAAATTTAAAGTATCAAGCACAGAGTTTTTACCGCCTCATGGAGGGCCGAAGGCGCAACAAATTCATCCAGGTCGATTCCATCTGCAATCCGAGTGGCAGCGGCGATGAAGGTCTCCATGAAAGATCGGAAATCATGCTTCTTGGTATTAGCCACCTTAAGGGCTGCTAGCTTGTCCTCTCGCGCCTCCTTGCAGTGAACTCGGGCCAGAGACAGAGCAACATCCGGGCCACACTTGGCAGAAGACTTCTTCCATTCTTGCACTCGACTTGAACCTCGCTCACGCAAGGCCATCGAGACTCGAGGTCGCTCAAGCCGCCTCTTGGCCGAGTGTTGTGTCGATGCGGAAGTTGTGACCTTCAGCCTTATGTAGATAGTCGACAACAAGCAAGAACGCGAGATTCAAGTCGGAGCACATTCATGGAGACTTCATCCTTCACAGGAGAGTTGATGGGATCCAGGTTTATTTCCAGTCGACCAGTCTCCTCTTCAAAGTTCTGGCAGAACTCTGCAAGCACAACCCTAGAGTCAAGACAGCAGTCTGACGGAGAGATCATAGTTAAAATGTCTATTTGATACAAAAGATTACCTTCAAGCATGAGAAATAGCTTCTTGGCGAGTCCTCCCAGATAAGCCTCCAGATCATTCTTCTTTCCCACCAACTCACTGGCCTTGTCACTCAAGGCAATCTTGTCACCTTCACCGACCGACCTCCTTGTTGGTCAGATCAAGAGCAGCTTTCAGATTGGTATTTTCCTCTTCAAGCTTGGTGATTGAAGCCAGCTTCTCATCTGCGAGCTTGGTCTTCTCTAAAGCCGCTTTCTGCATCTCAGCCAAGTCAAGGTCTTTCTTCTTCAGAGCATCCCTCAGTTTGTCTACAAAGTCATAGTGAGATCAGACTCTAAAACGGACGAGAGGCAAAAAGCAGTCGTCGAGGTTCTCACCAAACATACCTTTTGCTTCCTCCTTCGACTTCGTGAAGTTCTCCTGGACCAGTTTCAGATCAAGCTCGAGCTGGATTTGCTTGTTCTCCAACTCAGTGTAACGAGCCACAAGCTCGCAAGATTTCTGCGAAGAACCAATCAACAAATGTCGAAGACTGTTCACTTCCGAGTGACTAAGGAAAAATCATAGCATTTCTAAGACTACAATTAATATAAACATTCGACCATAGTCTCGGGACTACACCTGGGTGCACTCAGCGCGCTCCCCACTAGTTCTATCGCTAGAGTCGATCGGTCGCACCAACAAATAGCAAAAAAAGAGCGGTTATCTTCAGATCAGAGTCGATCGCCAAGCCGACCTACGCCTCGGATTACACCTGGTTGCACTCAGCGTGCCCCCACCGATTTATCAATCCATTCGACCCGATCGAGTAAAGAAAAAGCTTAAGATATAAAGACTATGGTCGATCGCCAGAGTCCACCATAGCCTTGGGGACTACACCCTGGGTGCACTGCCGCGGCCCCACTAATCCGGAATTTCAATCAACACGCCTAAAGGTGTACGATGATACTAAAATTTTCGTAAAGAAGGATTTTAAGATATCATATCCTAACAGAACAGCGGTGATCGATCGACCAACATTCCTTTGAAGAGCTGAATCGCGCCATAAGCCACCGACCGGGCGCCTCGGATTGCCTTCACTTGCTCCATCATGATCCCTGCCTCGGGCGATTGCTTTTTAGCAAAGACCGCTTGGTCTTCGGGACGTGGTGGGTCGAGAAAAGTGAAGGCTGAGCAAAGACTCGACGATGAAGGGCGAAAGCACTCGCCGCCGCACCGCAAAAGATACGGTAGGTCGAAAGTGACGTTGTCCCCCACGACCAATGTCTCGGTGCCGCACGCCCCGAGTCTCCTTGCTAGCAGACGCTTCGCTCCTCCTCTCGCCGGTGGTTCGCCATCGCCGCCGGAAGGTCAATAACGACGTTAGATGGAGCTGCAGAAAAGAGTCAAAATTAAAGACAAAGAGCCAACCGACTGAAGACAGAACTACAAAAGTCATACCAGGTTTTGAAGTGACAGCATCTTACATCTCGTGATCTTCAACCCTGGCCGAGGTATCAGAAGTAGCAGCACTGCAGCTCCAGAAGTCAGTCTGTCAGCTCACGAATCGGCCAATAATAAATTCATGTGAAACGAGGAAACTCAAGTTACACTATTACCCTGAGATAGTGGGGATCACCATCTTCATCTTCGGCAAGACCTTCATCGGCTTCGACGATGCCACTCGAGATTGCTTTGGAGCTTTTTCAGTCGGCGCCGGAGAAGTCGTCCGAGGACGCTTGGTCGACTGCGTGACGGGCGCAACCCCCTTACCACACTCGGTTGCAGGATCATGGACAAGCTTCGAGCGTCTTTCCGAACGAGGAGGTGCAACTTCCTCCTCCTCCTCCTCTTCCTCCTCATCAGAGTCATCATCTTCATCGCCGCCATCAAGATCCTAATCCCACCTCCGGCTTTCGCCCCACTTCCTTCCTCCCTCGGCCGGCGCTATGCCCATTGGGCATCGAGTACAACCTGGTGGCCCGATGACAACAAAACAAGACAAAGGTCAATCGACCAATTTGCAAAGTGAAGGTAATGAATAAAGCAAGATCACAACCGGGATAAGTGGTCATACCGTGTCCGATGTGTAGGTATGGTCGAGTGGTGGGATCCTCCTAGCCCCTCGAGGGTTATCCTTATTCCCTGTGATGGCAGCCATCCACCTCTCCAGTGTGGTGTCATTGACCGCCTCTAGATGGACCCGAGTAGTATCTTTGGTGCCGCAGTACAGCCACATCGGGTGGCCTCGGTATTGGAGCGGTTGAATACCGTCAAGGAAAACCTCCGTAAGGTCCATGCCGCCACTCCGTTCCAATGAGCTGGACTACACGCCCATCAACATTTTACCGAGCCTTCCTCCGGAGCACCTTCAGAGAAGACGGCTTGTTCACTCGGTCCATGGAGAACGGAGGGAGACCAGCTGATCGCTCAAGGCCGACTGCCTTGGCAGAGAACCAGGTCGATCGCCACCCTCTAACCGACTCGAAGGGTCATGGCTGGAAAAGCGCC
Organism: Aegilops speltoides; assembly: GCA_021437245.1. Taxonomy (NCBI): domain Eukaryota; kingdom Viridiplantae; phylum Streptophyta; class Magnoliopsida; order Poales; family Poaceae; genus Aegilops; species Aegilops speltoides. The sequence continues at coordinate 110,171,592 of CM038147.1, forward strand.
TACTCCTCACTTGGATTCCAAGACCCCGCACATCCTGGATTACTTTAGTCCTATCGCATCCTGACTCACCTTTTTCACCGCCCGAGAGCGACAAGTGAATATGTGCTTAAAGAGACCCCAATACAGTCGACAACCCAGGAAGTTTTCGCACATATACACAAAGGCGGCGAGGTAGGCAATGGAATTGGGAGTAAAATGGTGGAGTTGCGCCCAAAGAAGTTCGAAACCCTCGAAGAAAAGACTCGTGGCAGGAGAATCACGATCTACATGAGTGGCTAGGAGAACGACTCACCCTCTAGTGGCTGCGTTGCCACTGGTCCCCGGAGTCTTGCCGACCCATGAGAGATCAGTCCTCATTGGCCAGTGTCATTGAGATCCTCCTGGTGATGGTCGAGCGGATCCAATCTCCTTGACCCAACCTTGCGGCAAAGGGACTCGACGGTTCCGCCTACTGGTCGCTTCCTTTCCTTTTGCCGCTGCCGCTTTCTTCGCCGCTTCCAAGTTGCCGCCTTTTCCTTCACCATCGCTGCCGGCGAGGCGCGCGAGGAGTGGGTGGGCGGAGGCAAAAGCGGGCGCAGTAGGCGGGGGTGAGGAAGGCGGAGAGGGAAATGGAGACGCACTATTCAAAAACCCTCACCCGGCACCTTATATAGGACGCTCGAGTGGTCAATGTGTAGGCCCGCTGTCCCACAAATCCCAAAAATGTCGCTACGGATACGGGCGCAAAAAGGCGGCACGGAAATCGAGGCATCTACGCCTTATCCCATCCGAGTACCGTGGTCCACCCCGCTTCGCGCGCTTCCCAAAATTCGGATCCCACAAAATCCGCTAACAGCAGAGCAACCTGTCAAGCGGTGGATTTCCTATGATCCGTCGCTCGGAAGTTCACCAAGTTCAAAAGTTCACTCGACAGAAGAAAAGAATAGATCAAGGCGACTGAAAGAAAAGTTGATGCCATCATTAAAAAAAAGTCATTGATCCAGGATGAGACATGCTCAGAACACAAAAACAGGTCGGAAAGATTATCAACTCCTTCCTCACTCAAACCTCGGTCAATTTGGGGGCTAATGATGAAGTCATGTACCTAGGGTAGGGTCATGAACCTGTCCAAAGTACCCTTCCCAAGGACATCTTTAGAAGAAGCTGCCTTCCAGTCGACCAAGAGGGATTCCACTGACGGACTCAAGGCACTCGACCACCTAAGACTCACTCGACCACCAGAGATTAAGAGCCACTTTGTATCCAAACAATCTGTAATTAAGTAGTCTTTATGGCCATGATGACACTTTATGTAGGGCGCTACCAAGAACGCCAATCCTTTATGTACTATATACCCCGTGATAATCGAGGGCCGGAGGGGTCCGCGACACTATATAAGCCACCCTCCTCGTAAAGGGTTCGCACCTCAGAACTCATATGCTTATAATCCAACGATCACTGCCGGAGTAATTGACACGGATACCTCAAGACGGCGAGACGATATTTCAAGACATCGATAGCAAAGCCCTCATCCGACTTCCCGGTCGGCCGATCGACCGGCTGCCGATCGCGCCATCAGTCGATCACGATCGCCGATCAAGGCCACCAGCCGATCGTCGATCGCCACCAGTCGATCGCTAACCGCCGACTACCACTCAAAGCCGACCGCCGGCTGCCGATCAAGGCTTACCAGCCGATCGTCGATCGCCGACTCCACCACTCAGCCGACACTGGTCACGATCGCGCCATCAGCCGACCGCCGACCGCAGCCTCGACGCGACTTCGACGTGACGACCTGCATTCGCACTCGCTCACGGACACCCCAGCCATCATGTACAGTGTCACTTGTCCCCTGACACTATTTATGAAGTGACCCAGGGAACAAGGATGACACCCACCTTGCCTTGCCCATACCCCTAACTAGCTTACATCCTAAGCTAACTCCCCCTATATATATGAGCATCCATCCATCCATCCAGGATGGACTCATTCTCACATGCACCCACGCTTGAGCACACACATGCTCACGGCCATGAGCATGGCCGGCCACTAGCATGCCACATATGAGGCATATACAAAGCCAGATGCCCATAGCACTGAGCTCAGATACAACTCAAGGAGTACTCTGTACCCGATATACATACCAGATATAATCAGACATGCAGGAGTAGGGGTGTTATCTCTCCGGAGAGCCCCGAACCTGGGTAAACCACCGCTGCTACTCGTGATACCCGCTCTCGGCCTATCGCCAGCAGCCTTGCTCACACGGCCACCCTGTGGCATATGTCGCTTTGCAACACCCCCCGTGAGAACACCACGACATTGGGCTCCCACCGTGGGGCGGTACTATGCTACCGCGATGTTGCTGGTTTCGCAATCCAAGGGACCATCTTAGTCATCTCCGCCGACGCCACGCTGTCTTCTCCGTAGCGCCTGGGCTCGACCGACCCGCCTCGAGCGCCATGCGGACGGCGCGTCCTCGTCGTTAGCCTCGCCGCCTTCGTCATCACCATCGACGCGATGCCGGCTGTTCGTCCGCGCGCGGTGCCTCGTTTCGGCCATCCACGCGCCGCTTGCGCTTACTTCCCCCGTGTTGCGCCTTGCTTTGGCCGACACACGAGCGCTCGCTCCTCCATACTCCATCTTTGCAAGCTAGCTAGATGCAAGTCAACATGGGTCAAACCACTAGCCAAACACACATCGAACAATGGCCATACACATCCTGTACTTTGCCTTTTGCGCAAGTCGGATGCTACCCAGACACTCTCCCTTCAGCTCCCGGCCGTGCGTTCATCGGCCGGCCGCGCCGGCTCCGCCTCTTCATTCACGCCACCGCGCGCCCGTGGCTGGCGCTGCTCACGCTGCTGTTGCACTCGCCGCCGCATGCAGTTCCCCTGCTGCCGCTGCGGTGCCCATGCTTTTGCTGCATGTTGCTGCGACCACTGCTACTGCTGGCTAGCGGCGCGGATTCCCGATGGAGCATGGCCCCCGCGCTCACACTCGGCCTCCTCCACAACGCCACGCCCGCACCACCGCGGCTGCGTCCCGCTCGCCGCCTCGCCGTTCCAGCCGGCGTCGTCTGAGCTGCTGTCGTCCTCTGCACCCAGCCGGTTCCTCCGCGTGCCGGCTTCCCCACGCGCCGCCTCGAGCGGGAGGCCGGTCCGCCTCGCCGCTGTAGCCGACGGCGCCGCGCCCCCTCGCCGGCCTCTGGAGCCCCTGGCCGGGTCGCCCTCCTGCGCATGCCTGCTCCGGGCCTGACTGTCGCCACCTCGCCACTCTGCCACGCGTCGCCGCGCGCGGGGCCTCCCCTGCCCTGGTCCGACCGCGTCCGGCTTCCCTTGGCCCCTGCACGGGTAGCCTGGCCTCATTCCGGCCGCCGCAGCGCCCGGCCTCCGCGCCTGCCGAGTCGCGGCCCCGCACCGGCCGCCTCCTGCTGGCGTTGGCCGCCTCCCCATCGCTCCGCGGGCTCAGGCCGCCTCCAAGCGCCGCTCCGCCCTGCCTGGCGTCCGTGCCGACTCCGCCCGCGCCGAGTCCGGGTGGTTGCCTCACGCCCGGCCGCGTCCGGTCGCCGCCGCCGCGCCGCTCCGCCACCCGGCCCGGCCCTGTGGCCGGCTCCCACTCCTCCCGCGTCGGCTCCGCGCCTTCGTGTGCCTGATCCGGCTCCGCCCCGCGCTCGCGCGTCCGCGTACATGTTTCCCCTCCACCACCCGGCCCCGCCCTGTGGCTGGCTCCTGCTCACCGCGCGGTCGGCTCCCCGCGCCTGGGCCGCCTGCTTCGCGCCGGCTTCCCCTCCTCCCGCGTCGGCTTCTGGTGCTCACCCCGTGACCGGCCGCGTCCCGCTCTCCGCCACCTCCGACTTACGATGGCCGCGTCCCCCCGCCTTCTCCGCAACTCGGGCGCCCGCTGCTGCCACGTCCGGGCGCCGGCTGGTCTGCCGCCCGCGTTGACCGACTGTGCCCCGCTGCGTTCCCAGGCCGACTGAAGAATAGAGAAAAAACAAAAAAAAAGAGAGTTGGTCCGACTGCTAGCAAGAGAGAAGCCGGCTGGCCTTGTAAAAAAAATGGAGAGAGAAGCCGGCTGCACGAGAAAGAAAGAAAAAGAAAAGCCAGAAGAGGCGGAGTGCCCAATCCGGCTGAGAAGAGGCCGAGTGCCCACAGCCGGCTGCAAAGAGAGAGAGAGAAAAAAAAGTTGGCTGAAGAAGAAGAATGAAAGGGCCGGCCGGAACGAGATCCTCTGACGTTCTTCAAAGTACTGCCGAGGGACGTCCTTCCCGTATCACCGTCCGCTGCTCATCCGACGGCAGCAGCCAGAAACCACGAAAACGCAGCTGCGAAGCAGCGTGCAGCCATGAGCCCATAAGAGATGCGGCCCAGTTCAGTGGAAGGGAAAAAAACACCGATCCGTTTACTCCCCGTCGTCGTTCGCTCGCCATCGCCGTGACCTGCTGCTTAACCCTAGCGCCGCCGCGATTGATAGGGCGAGCACCGCTGCCATCGCTGCACCAGCGCGGGAGTGCGACTGGCGCCGCCGCCCGCATCACAGCAAAAGGGAGAGTGGCTAGCAACGCCATGGTCGCCACCTGCAGCACACCGTCGAGCTCGCGGCCGCTGCGGGAGGTGCCAAGTGAGTGCCGCGTTGCTGAGCTTAAGCAGCCGTGGATGAAGGGCGACAAGCACACAACCTGTAATGTCAGGCGGCCTGCGTTACGACGCTGGAGGAGGCAGGCAGTAGTTGAGCAGCAGGAGCCAACAAGAGCCTGAACTAAAGTTTCAGATGTAGAAACTGTATTTCTATTTTGTTAGGAATCTAAAACTCGGATTGAACTGAGATTGTATATGAATGTTATCAACTTAAGAGCTTATCATTGATGCTTGTCAAATTTTGAGCACAATACTTATTTATGATCTGGGTTGTGTACAGAGGTGCTGGTGGCTGGCTCTGTTCTGAACTTATTTTTGATCTCTCTTTTCTACTAACAGAAAGAGCAGTGTTCTGAAACTGTAATCTTCATACAACTTCCCTTTTCCCCTAGAAACAATATCATCTATAATATGTGCTTGTGCTTGTGCACCACCACTACGCTACGCACCCCTTCACCAACTACTTGCATCTTGTGGTAAAAAAATCTGGAGAGTTCTCAGAAATAATGGATTTAATTATAGCTGCGATTGTTATTTAGCAACATACCACTGAAGCATGTGCACCATCATCACATGCCTCTTCCCCAACAATGAAAAAAAACATGAGAAGGGACATGTAAAGTGCAGAGCAAATATTAGAACCGATGTGAAAGGGAATAAACAATTAATATGTGTTCTCTGGGACATGAAACAATTCATGTTATCCTTTCCTAAAAATTGTGAGACACGTGCCAAAGAGAATAAGCAAGGAGGCAATAGTACTTGGAGAACTTAGATCTATTTGATCTCTCATGAGAGTTAAAAAAATTGGGTGTTTGCCTCTTCTTCCATATCTGTGGTATAGAATAGAATTTTAATTAGATAATTCTTTCCTGACAACAGGGAAAGCTTGATCAAGTTCAAAGCAATCTGGTAATGGAAGATGGATCCGTTTCAAAGCAATCTGATGATGGAAGTTAAGATGAATCAGTTTCAAAGAAATCTGATGATGGAAGTTTGATCAATTTCAAAGCAATTTTATATGGAAGATTAATCAATTTCAAGATAGAGATGAATAATGACTTGCTCGTAAGAATGGCGAGCAGAGCACCTCGCCCCTCCGGTGATCGATTCTTCTCCGAGCGCGCCTTTTTCTTCCCTCTCCCGTTCCATTGGGCTGGGCTGATCGTGTTTGGGCCGCATGTGCTATGTGTTTTCGTGGTTTCAGGCTGCTGCCGTCGGATGAGCAGCGAACGGTGATACGGGAAGGACGTCCCTCGGCAGTACTTTGAAGAACGTCAGAGGATCTCGTTCCGGCCGGCCGGCTGCTCCCGTGATTCATCCGGCTGAAAAGAGTATCCGGATTAGAAAAAAAAAGATGCGAGCCGACTGCTCATTTTCAGACGAGCGAGAAAAGTCAGTAGCCGGCCAGGACAATACGCCCGGCTGCTCACGACCGACTGCTGGCCAAAAAAAAGAGAAAAAGAAAGAAAGGAAAAAAGAGCATCGCGTCCGGCTGAGAAAGTGGCCAGGTGCTGAGAAAAAAGAAACAAACTGGTCCGACTGCGCCGGCTGAAGAGAAAAAGAGAAAAGACAAAGTAGTTGTTAGAGATCCGCCTCACTACTCAGAAGTCGGCCCAATCTCGGGCTACACCCCGGTAGGCCGACGTGTCTCGCCAAGAAGAAGACAAAGTAGTCGCCGGAGATCCGACCGATCGCCGCCAGCCTCAAGAAGAATCTCGTGGGTTACACCAGCGGGAATGGCGCCGCTTCCGAGATTGCGCATAAGAGAAGAGCTTTTGCCGCCGCCAGCAGCCGCGTAAGAGAAGAAGAAAAGGGCGCTGCAAGATGCTCGCCACCGCCGGTCGAGCCCGACCGTTGGACCCCTTCGAAAGCACCGGAGGGCTCAAGGCTACACCTAACGGGCGCGCGCCAAGACACTCGGCGAAGCGCCGAAATGCGCTGCCGCCTTCGACGACCGCAACTACACGAAAATCAATGTGAGCTCCTCACCCGCATATTTTTTGCATCACGCAAGCACGGATAACCTCGAGCGATGCTCGGGGGCTGTCTCCGCATTTTATTACAGTAGTATCACTGTTCGCCCCGGCGCCAGCCCGGGGGCTGGCCGCTTGGCCTGAGACGTTAGTTCCCGCAGACGGCTTAGTAGCGTGCGCGGTACCAAAGGCTCCACTCACCACAGATCCGCAGAGCTGCTGTCCGACCGGCAAGAGTGAACGCCGGAGGCCACCAACGCTAAAAAACGCCCGAAGAAATACGCCGGCGCACCGACCGCTTCTTTACAAGTATCTACCTGTTGAATCTGCTCCCGCACTCGAAGTATCGTACACTCCGCCATGCCCACTCAGCCACTGCATCGCAGAGCGGCTATCCGCGAGCGAGATCACAAGCCAAAAGCGGAGGCAACACTTAAAAGATTAAGGGGCCTTGACGAACCGAGTCGGCACCTCCGTGATAACACTTGCAATGCTAAAAGCAAACATTTGATATATCTCGGCGGACTAACTTCGCTTTTTGCATGATCATTTCCATGAACATCAAGAAAACCTCCGCCTAACTTTGCCAAGTCGCCGGAGGCTTGGGGGCTACTATCGAGTAATTGGACACGGATACCTCAAGACGGGCGAGACGATATTTCAAGACATCGATAGCAAAGCCCTCAATCCGACTTCCCGGTCGGTTGCCGATCGCTGGTTGCCGATCAAGGCCACTCAGCCGATCGCCGATCGCCGATCGGCCACCAGCCGACCGCTAACCGCCGACTCTACCACTGTGCCGATCGCCGGGCCTGCCGATCGCGCCACTCAGTTGATCGCCGACCGCCGACTACCACAAAGCCGACCATCGGCTGCCGATCAAGGCCACTCAGCCGACCGCCGACCGCAGCCCGACGCGATTTCGACGCGACGATTTGCATCGTGACTAGCAATCGCTCACGCGGACACCCCAGCCATCATGTACAGTGTCACTTGTCCCCTGGCACTATTTATGAAGTGACCCAGGGGACAAGGATGACACCCACCTTGCCTTTCCCATACCCCTAGCTAGCTTACATCCTAAGCTAACTCCCCCTATATATATGAGCATCCATCCATCCATCCAGGATGGACTCATTCTCACATGCACCCACGCTTGAGCACACACATGCTCACGGCCATGAGCATGGCCAGCCACTAGCATGCCACATATGAGGCATATACAAAGCCAGATGCCCATAGCACTGAGCTCAGATACAGCTCAAGGAGCACTCTGTACCCGATATACATACCAGATATACTCTGACATGCAGAGTAGGGTGTTATCTCCGGAGAGCCCCGAACCTGGGTAAACCACCGCTGTTACTCGTGATACCCGCCCCGGTGTCGGTGACTAAAGTAGGGGTACCTTAGTACTCGAACTTGGGCACGGACAATCGAATACCAAGGGCAAGGCTTGCCGGACGTCCGCCAAGATCCTCCACATTCCTACTTATCGCCATTCAAGAACAAAGTGTCAAATTAGAAGATAAGGCCCCGCAAGAGAAACTTGCCGAAGGATAAGGCCCCGCAAGAGAAGCTTGCCTGAAGAACGAGACCCCGCAAGAGGAGCTTGCGTGAAGGCCAATCAATGCACTTGTGAGAACTTGCCGCTGGGCGCTCGCTTCTTAAGAAGGCTCCGGGCGGGCGAAGCTCGGCTGGTGCGACAAGGCACTTGCCGCAGTGAGCCACCACATTGCGCCCAGCCACCCGACGACGCGTCGCCACAGATCACCCCGGTGCACGGGCGGTGGTCTGTGCAGCCATGCGGTGCGAGGTGGCAAGCAAAGTCGACAAGGAGGCCATCGTGGCGATCGGTGGCGCCTAACGGTCGCTTTCTACATCGCTGGGCGACTCAGACGGCATTAAATGCTCTTGTCCCCCGCCACGAGTTAGGTAGGGGCATCAGAGATGGCGTTGTACCAACCTCGCTTTTTACCTTTTTTACCCCTCTTCTACGCTACACCGCTTCTGCGACCCCTTTGACTATAAAAGGAGGCCCATGCACGAGAAGGGGTTCGAATTTAGGTTCGCCTCGCTTGGGTTCGTCAGTTCGACTCGCCGAGACCACAAGATACCACGCCGAGCAAAGAACAAATACAAACACAAAGCAGCAGAGTAGTTTTATCTCTCCGAGAGCTCCGGCCGGGTAAAATCGCCTGCTTCCCAAGGCCGACCCGACCGCTCTTCGGCGCCTCGCCGCCGACCGTGAAGGGGCCTCGCCCCATAGGTGCTCGCCCCCACTTACATCTTTGGCGCGCTGTAGGGGCGCCGAGGTCGGCGAACTCGATCCGTCTCGCCACATCAACATCTTCATCGACATGCCACCAAGAAGAAGCTTCGAGGTGGTCGCCCGCTTCACGCCGATTCCACCACCGCCGCAGAGCAAACGGGCGGTGGAGTAGACGCCGCGGAGGAGCGGCACCGACGTGGGACTCACGCCGCCGCCAGTCCAAAGACAAGGCCCCGCAAGCTTCGCAACCAGACATACGCCACGCTTCTTCCCAGAGGTGCAGGGTCGACAACGCCATGGTGCTCCTAGCACCGCTTCGCTGGAGCAAGGCTGCTGGTGGGTCGCGGACGCTCAAGACCAGCGGCACGCCCAAGATGCCGGGCGCGAGTGAGGTGCGGTCGCCCGGACGAGGTGTTGCTGCTTCCAATCCAGTTGGGAGCCCGAGAACATCCCGTTCCTTGTGCCGCTCGTCACCACCGCCACCCAAGACTCCAGAGGAAGCGCTGGCCCGAGCCCAGCTGCTTCTAGATTACCCTCCGGCGCCACATAAGATCGACGACTGGAGGATGGCCATTTATAGCCTCATCGGCTTCGCTTAACGGCGCAAGCCCCGCAATCAATACGCCGGTTCTCCAAGACGCCCAGCGAAGCCGACGCAGACAAGACAGCTGGGTGCTACCACTGCACTCCCCGCCTGAAGGTTAAGATCGCCGACTCGCCGGGCCAACTCGACGCTGATTCCACCAGATCGCCGACCGCGAGCTCGCCGCGATCAGCGCCAAGTGCTCCAGGAGCGACAAAGACGAAGATGCTCGCGACCGCATCGAAGCGCAGAAGAGAAGCGCCGCGCCAATCTGACCAGCTGGACCCACTATCGATATGCATGCGCCGGGGAACCAGCGACTTGTCAGACGCTGCGCATTGCCCCGCGCTCACCCGTGAGCTGCGGCAAGTCCAGAGCCCAAAGATTAAGAACTTCAAGCCGATGTGCCCGAGAAGTACGATGGCGGGATACATCTGTCGGAGTTCCTTAGCGTCTACACCATCACGGTGCAGCTGTCGGGGGCGCGACGAGAAGATCTCGCCAACTACTTCCCGCCGGTACTCAAGCCCAACGCCGATCTTGGCTCATCCACTTGCTTCGGACGGCTCCATTTCTTCGTATGACCTGCGCTATCAGTTTGTCGCCGCTTTCACGGGCAGCCACAAGCCACATCACAGAAAGCGATCTTCATCCGCTGCCCGTAGGAAGGAGAACCTCACAAGTACATACAGAGATTCAGCAGTGCGCAAGAATATCCCAGACGCCCACCCCTGCCATGTTATTAGTGCGTTTATCGTAATATGCGAATCACAGGATGAGGGAGGAGATGGCAATGTGCAAGATCAGAGATGTCAGCGAGCTCTATGCTCTGGCCGACAAGTGTGCCCGGGCTGAAGAGAGGAGGAAACTCCCCGGAGAGAATGTAGGAGCAGAGGGATCTGACAGTTAGGACGCCCTTCCGGCAAAGACGAACCAGAGGCGGAATAACAGAAAGAGGAAAGCTAAGGATGTGCTAGTTGTTGAGCAGTCCGGCAACGAAGGCGGCTCCGACAAGGCCAAAGCTGACGACTCCAAATGAGGCTGTGGTGGCGGCCGACAAGCAGACGGTTGCCCGCAAGCAAGATTGCAAGATCCATCGCACCAAGGGCCATGACCTCCAAGCCTGCAAGAAAGTTGAGCGTAGGCGAGCTACGTAAAGCTGAATATGAGCGCCGCGACAAGGAGAGGGCCCTAAAGGTGGCGGAGGATCCGCAAGAAGCTTCCCGCCCAGGAGGGCGCCATGCAAGGCCAAGCAAAGGGCAAGGAGACAGACTCTCCCGGGCCGCGACAAGGACGAAGAAGAAGATGAGGATGATGAGATGGATGAGGATGAGACCGACACCAAGAATTTCGAAGGCGACGGAGGTTCTCGGCGCTGACAAGTGGTGTTTCTTCAGACACCTCCGCACCGCCAACGAAAGCAGGGTGCGGGAAGTAAATGCAGCGTAATCCATCACCAAATCGCGCAAACCTCAAGTGGTCCAAAGATGCCCATCGCCTTTGATGTTGAGGATCACCCCGATCGCATCATCAAGGGGTCGGGTGCTTGCCGATGTTGGTTTCGCCAACCATCCGCAACCTCAAGAACACAAAGATGTTGGTTGATGGCGGGCCGCCTGAATCTCATCTCCTCCGCAGTTGCTCAAGAAGCTCCAGATCCCCGACAACAGCTCAAGAGATCGGGTACCTTTCAAGGAATCAATCCGGAAGGAGCAAGCCCAAGGGGAAGATCACATCGCCAAGGACGCTTGGCAGCGAGCTGAATTTCAGGACAGAGAGAGTCACATTCGACGTTGCTGATTTCCCATTGCCCTACAATGGGATACTTGGCCGTCCAACCCTCGCCAAGTTCATGGCATCCTCTCACTACGCATACAATGTGCTCAAGATGCCTGGTCCGATAAGTGTTATTTCTGTCCATGGCGACAAGAAGGATGCACTTATCTGCACTCGACAAGATCTACCGAAGCAAAGAATGCAAAGAGAGCGAACCCACTTGTCACCAAGCTCCCTGGGGAAGAAGAAGACCAAGTCCGCAAGCGTAGCTCGATGCCCTCCGCAAGCTCACCTCTTCGAGTGCTGCGCTGCTGCCGAGGACGCACCATCGAGCTCCACCGGCAAGTGCAAGAAGGCGAAGACAGCTGCACCGAGACCAAGAAAGTGGCCGCCAGGAGGACGGCACTGGTGGTACCTTCACCATCGCCACGCTTGATCCTAAATAGAAAGGCCGTTACTTTCCTCAAGGGCAAATGTCGGCGTGTTTGCATGGCAACCATCCGACATCCCCGTGTTCCTGTGAGTAATTGAGCACCACCTGTCGCCTGTCCTCACGCGCCGCCCGTCAAGGCGAGAGTCAGAAACAAGCAAGAGAACGCCAAGAGTTCATTGCGAAGAGATCAAGAAGTTGGAAGCAGCCGGCCTCGGTCCGAGGAGTACTCCATCCAACGTGGTTAGCCAATCCAAGGTCGTCGGCGCAAGGCTAATGGGAAGTGGAGGCTTTGTATCGACTTCACCGATGTTAATAAAGCTTGCCCTAAGGATCCATTTCTTACCGCGCATTGACCAGATTGTCGACTCCACAAGCAGATGTGATCCGCTTTCATTCCTTGATGCATATTCAGATATCATCGATCTTCATGGCGTAAGAGGATGAAGAGAAACCGCATTCATTACTCCATGTGGCACGATCGCTTTGTACGTAATGCCTTTCGACTCAAGAATGCTGGTTCAACATTTGCAAGAGTATTCAGTCATGCTTTTGAGCCACAAATGCACGTAAATGCGAAGCTTACATGGATGACATAGTGGTCAAGAGCAAAGACAAAGAGACTCGATCCAAGATTTGACGAGACTTTGCAAATCTGCACAAGATCAATCTCAAGCTGAACTCGAGAAGTGTGTGTTTGGAGTCCCTTCCGCAAGCTTCTCGGATTCTTTTGTATCTCGAGGGGTTTGAAGCCAACCTCGACAAGATTGAAGCCATCGAGCGATTGAAGCCCCTGCCGCCCAAGGATGTACGAAGCTTGCCGGCTGCGCTGTTGCTCTCAAGAGGTTCATATCTAAGTCTGGCTGAAGCGCTCGCCGCTTTTTCAAAATCTTGAAAAAGGCAAGTACGATGAAATGGACCTGAAGCGGAGGCTGCAAATAAGCAGGACTTGAAGAGATACCTATCCTCCACTCCAACACTTGTCGCACCTAAGCCACAAGAGAAGTTGCTGCTATACGTAGCGGCAACCAATCAAGTGGTTAGTGCTGCATTAGTAGCGGAGAGGGAGGCAGATGCTGAGCCAGCAACCACGGCAAGCGAGTCCAGCGATGAGCAGGGGGCTTCCCCGACAAGTTCTGGCTCCGGCAAGGATGGATCTGCGCAGTTGCCGGGAGAGAAGCAGAAGAAGATGGTGGAGCGCCCAGTTTACTTTGTCGGCCTCTTCGCAGGGGCTAGATCAAGGTACTCGTGTGCAAAGTTGCTGCCTACTCATGGCTCCTCGAGGAAGCCGCTACCATTATTTTCAAGCACATGAGATCACAGCTTGTCACTCGGTTCCCGCTGAAGAGGATATTGCGTAATCCGTATAAAAAAGCAGGATTGTCGAGTGGGCACTGGAACTGTCAAGCTTTGGCCTCAAGTTTGAAAGTACTTCAACTATTCAGAGCCGAGCATTGGCGGAGTTCATAGCGGAGTGGACGCCAACGCCTGATGAAAAAACCCCAGAGACGAAGATCCCCGTCAAGGAAGCAAACAAGGAGTGGATCATGTACTTCGATGGTGCCTTCTCGCTCCAAGGCGCTGGTGCCGGCGTGTTACTCGTCGCACCCACCAGAGAGCACCTCAAGTACGTGATCTAGATGCACTTTCCCAAGGAGCAAGCTACAAACAATACTGCTGAGTATGAAGGGTTGCTTGCCGGACTCAGAATCGCTGCTGAACTTGGGATCAAGAAACTTATGGTCAGGGGTGACTCACAGCTTGTCGTCCGCCAAGTTAATAAAGATTATCAAAGTCCGTTGATGGAAGCCTACATTGATGAAGTGAGGAAGCTGGAAGAGCATTTTGACGGCCTGCAAATGGAACACGTTCCAAGAGCTCAGAATGACATTGCAGATGGCCTGTCAAAGTGTGCCGCACTCAAGTTACCGTGGAACCAGGAATTTTTGTGCTCAAGTCGACTCAACCATCCGTCACACCATCAATCGGACAGAGCAAAAGAGAAAGTTGGTCATCGGCGACTATTTTCCGCAGAGCCCCTGAGCCGCCGCCAAGAAGGTCCCCAGATCAACACAGAAAGTGCTGAGGAGCACCTGCCCGACAAGCCCTAGAGTTTGTATCGCTGAAGCGCATAATTCCCGACAAGTTGTGTCCCGACACGCTTGCCGGGAGCATCATGTTCAAGGGATCCAAGATTCTGCCGTCAAGCAGATGTTCCTCGCAAAGATTTGTGCTTTTAGTCCTTGCCGCCGAGCCACAAGCTCCGCATGGGCACAAAGATCGTCCATTTCCTCCAAATAGGAGAACTTCCCGAGGAGCAAGAGGAAGCAGAGAAAGTAGCCCGGCAATCGAGTATCTACCAGTTTGTCGATGACATACTGTACAGAAGAAGATTCAACGGAGTGAAATTGAAGTGCATCTCCGGGAAGAAGGACAAGAGCTGCTTGGCGAGAGATATACGAGGCATATGTGGACACCACATTGGCGCAAGAGCACTTGCCGCAAAGCTTTCGCAAGGTTTCTTCTCGCCGTCACCCTCCAGATGCAACTGCACAAGTAACAAGTGTGAAGCGCAAGGCCCACTCCAAGCAGATACATCAACCAGCTCAAGCTCTCCAAACGATACCTTTATCCTCGCCATTTTCGTCCGGGGCTCGACATCCTCGCCCTTTCCCCGAAAGCCGTTGGGGCTTCGAGTACTTGTACGCGGCAATCGACAAGTTCACGGCGGCCGGAAGTGGAAGCAAAGTGAGAAAGGTGACAAGACAACAAGCGATAAGTTCTTCAGTTGATTGTTTGCCGCTTCGAGTTCCTAACAGATCATCACCGGCTAACGGCACACAATTCACGAGCCGCACCTTCATGCAAAGACGTCTAAGATCTTGGCACTAAGATCTGCCGCTTCGCTGCTCACCCGAGGAGCAACGGTCAAGCGGAGAGGGCAACGCCAAGCGCTGCGCGAGGCTCAAGACCGTAATCTCGGCGGGCTGCACAAGTGCGGAAGAAATTGATCAAGGAGCTGCCGGTGGTTCTTTGGTCGATCAGACGACACCAAATCGAGCCATCGCGGCGACACCTTTTGCTCTTGTCTATGGAGCAGAGGCAGTTCTCCCACGGAACTCGATACGGATCGCCTCGAGTGCTCGCTTATGATGAGTTTGAGCAAGAGCTGCGGCAAGATGACGCTATTTGCTCCTCGAGGAGGATCGTCTTCAGGCTGCTGTACGAGCTGCTCGTTACCAGCAAGCTTTGCGTCGCTACCATAGCCGCAAAGTTAATGCCAGAAGCTTCGAGGAAGGCGACCTTGTTCTTCGGCGCGTTCAATCCGCCAAGAATTCCAACAAGTTGACGCCAAAATGGGAAGGCCCTTATCGGGTAAAGCGAGTCACTAGGCCCGGCGCTGTCCGCCTTGAGACCGAAGATGGCTTTCCGGTGAGTAATTCCTAGAACATAGAGCATCTTCGCAAGTTTTACCCATAAGGCGCGGTTGCCGGACCCGCTCCGGCAACCACCTTTTGTACAAGCCTTGCCGATGTTGCATGTAACCCTTGGTACAAAGCCGGGCGCAGATCCCGTGCATAAATAAAGATTGTATGCTATGCCAAAAGTTGTCAAATTTCATGCCTTTTTCTTCTTAGCATGTATACACTGACACTTTATGTAGCACTTGCCCCCAGTAAGCAATAGCGAACCTTAAGGTTCCATATCATTATTTTCTCTTCTTTCTTCTCAAAAAGAAGGCCCCTCCACCCACAAGTTCACCGGGGGGAGGAGAAGATAAGGATGTGGGACAGGCGTCGTTCAAAGGAATCTAGCCTTGCCGGGACACAGGCGACAGAAAAGCTAAGTTGCCAAAGTTTGAGCATGATCAAGTTTTAAATTTTTAAGTTATATTCCTTGAACGACCGTGCCTTGTATGGAAAACCTGTGCGCGAAGGAACCGACTCGTGGCTAAGTTGCGCCCTTAATTTGTTTCGAGTCCGCTCAACGATGGAAGTGTGCTGCAACTAGCCCGACAAGGTTTCTTGCCGGAGGCGACACCGCCAGCGGGCTGCTGATGTTGCGCACTCAGCAAGCGTGTTCGCACCGGCAAGTTCCCGAAAAGCATAGGGTAAAAGCATACAAGGAATGGAATCAAGTAAAGGAAGTAAAGTAGAAGACAGTACCCAGGATCAAGTTATATTACAATAAATAGCTTGATGCGCTCTGATGAGTTATTCCTATGACGTATCCAGCAGCGGCAAGGAAAGGGAGAAGAAGGGTGACCTAATCCACGCGATCGCTGTCGACCCTCCTGACATCATTGATCTTGTCCACAATGGGTGCGACGATGGCTTTGAGCTCTTCAAGATCGGCACCCGCCGGCAGCTTCTTGAGGACGCGGGAGAGGTCGACGCTAGGGTTGCGAAAGAGTATCTTCACCAACACCTTCTCCAAGACCCTGGCGCAGATCGCGCGCGACTCGCCGGCCGCCTTCTTCGGATCCTTTCACGAGCTGCTTTGGAGAGCCGCCACCACACCCTTGAAGAAAAGCGTGAGCTTGGCGCTGGCTGGAGGTTTTCCTCGCTGGAGTACCGAAGCCCGCCAAGTCCAGCTCCGCCAGCTCCTCGTCGATGGATGCAGCGATGTTGACGAGGCCCTCCGTCCAGAGCTCCACCGTGGCCTTGAAGGTGTTCTGGGTCTCAGCGGCCCTCGTCAGCAGCTCCTCATTGCCCTTGAGCTCCTTCTTCAAGTCATCCTCCCGCTTCTTGGCGGCGTCCAGTGTCTCCGTCAGGGTGGCCAGCTTCAGCTCCAGATCGGCGCTTGAGTCCTTGGCGGCGTTCAGTTCCTTGGCCTTCTCGGCGAGTTGACCTTGGAGATCGCCATGGGCAAGTGCGTCCTTCTCGCGTTCGCGCTGGAGTGCGGCAAGCTCTTCATTCTTCCTCCCTATATTCGCCTCCAGCTGCGCCACTCTCTCCTCTAACTCCTTCTTGGCGGCCTCGGCGGCCGCGGCTGCGTCCTTTGCCTCCTTGAGCGCCCGCCAAGTGCCCGCTCTCGTGCCTCGAGCTCCTCCTCATGGCTGTCGGTGGCTTTCTTGCAGGTCGGCTCACCTTCCCTTTGGACATCTCTTCGGCGGCGAGCCTCTGCTACTCCTCGGCTTCAGCCTTCTCCCGGATGAATGCCTCCTTTGCCTCGCCAAGTTGCGCCCTCTCCTCTGCAATGGATCGGAGGGCCTCCTGGTTGCGGCTCCGGAGCTCCTGCGCATGCTTCTCTATGTCGACTCCCGCCTGCGCGACAAGCGCTTCCCGGGACTCAAGCTTCGCTTGCCGGGCGCGGTAGAGTGACACCAACTTCTGGAGCAGCTCCTCCTCCTCGGACTCGCCACTGCTGCTGCCAGGCGCGTCAACCACTGCCAGCCCGGCAGAGGCGAGTACTTCTCCATCGAACTCCTCTCCTTCAACCGGCACCCTGGAGCTCGACGCCCAGGGAAGCTTGATGTATACACCCTCGCCGGCCTTCAAGTATGCGCCTGGCTGGGGCTCCCCGGAGCGCGGCGCTGCATCAGCGGCGGAGGGATCGGCGGTCGATGCAGCGCCTTGCGCTCCTGTGTCCTCCGGGCCGTCGATCGATCGCGGATCCTCGCTGGCTCTGTGCAAGAACCTTGGCGGCTTCCTCGTCGGCGGGTTCATCAGCGCCGGTTTCTCCCTCGTCAGCGGTGGCGCCCTCAGTGTTGCCGCGTGCGTCTTCCTTGCCGGTGACCTCAGTCTCCATCGGGTCTGCCAAAGGGGGATCTGAGGACGGGGAGAAGAAAGAAAAGTCATGCAAATATCCAAAAAAGAAAGAAGGAAGAAGGTCAGAAGAACCCAAGGGAAGGTCTCCGACAAGAAATGTCACCTGTGCTGGGCTCCGTAACCATGGGCTCCACCACCGGGGGCTCGCTGGTTCCGCCCCTTGCCGGGGAACGCTCCCTTGTCGGGGAACCGCCCCTTGGCGGCGTAGTCGAAGCCGACAGCACCTCCGGGGCGGCCTCTGGTTGCTCCTGGTGGGCCTGTTCTGCTCCTACACAAACAAATCAACAATCAAGATGTCAGCAAAAGAAGAAGCACCCATGCACGCCCCGCAACAAGAAGTGAATCAAGCACTTACGCTGGGGGCTGTGCTGGGGGCTGCTACGAGGAGAGGGAATCGGGTCCGTCAAGGTGGTCTCGGACGTATCTTCTGCCGTCACGGCAGGATCGTCCTCGATGTCAACCAGAGGGACCTTGGCCCTCTTCGCCGCTCTCTCCGCCAAGGTCCTGAAATAGGACAGGAATTCAGAGAGAAGCAAATCAGATACAAGACAAGCAACAACAAGGATCAAAGAGAATCAAGGACAGCGAGGAGAAAGTCTTACTCCTCCTCCTCCTCCTCATCATCATCATCGGAGCTTAGCGCGGAGAGGTCAAACTCCGGTACCCTCTCTGCGCGGTTTGGCGGAGGATTAGGCTCCCTTCGACGTTTGCCGGGAGCTGTGGCAGGATCCGGCGTGGCGGCCCGGGAAGACCCCGCCTCAGTTGACGGCCCAGCCTGGGACCCTCCCGCGGCAACCGCACTTGCCGCGGTGGAGCGTGTCCCACGGCGCCTCGGCTGCTCGGCTGCCTGTCCTCCTGCTATATCTCCAGCTCGGCGGAGGCGCCTTCTTGGTTGGAATTGGGGCTGCGCTGGGGGCTCCTCCTTCGGCAAGCTGCTCGAAGATGGCTGGCCGCTCGCGCCCTCGACGGGCTCGCTCGGTTCGGCCTCGGGCTCCCCCTTGACCTCTCCGGCAAGGTCCTCCCTATCAGCAAGGCTTGCCGCTTCGGCCGCTTCTCCCTCCTCCAGCGTGAAGCCGAATTCGCCCGCGGCAGCGGCTGCCGCCGCCTCTTCGGCCTTGCTGGTGATGTACCGCATCTCGTTCTCGGTTGTGGCGCGGGTGAGAAGCTTCTTTTCGTCGGCATTGATTGCCACCTCCGTCAAGCCATCGAAGAATTACTGCACGACGTCGTCAGCGGGCTCCATCCAAGTTGGGACTATCCCATGCGAATCGCATTCTGGCATCATTGCGCAGATGCGATCGCGCTAGGAGTTGTTGCACAATGGGATGACGCCCTGCGGTAGCCTGAACCACTCTGGATGGTCGGGGTCATGCTTGAAAAGCTCCCTCAACATCCCGTCAAGCTCCAGGACTGTGAAGTTGAAATTGAGGCCGGGCGCAGCCTCATGATATCCGCGGGCGCCAAACTGCCAGCGGTCTCCCCTCTTCTGCAGAGTGGCGTCGACGGCGAAGGCAATCGCGCTTAACTGCCTCGTCGTGAGCCCGCAAGCTGGCCGGAGGATTCGGTGGTGGCAATCTTCATCTTGGCGTCGTCCGCGACAGGCGCCCGATCGCCACCGCGAACTACCCGAGTCTTGCGCGAGGTTGGTGAAGGGCTGCGGATTGGCATCACAGATCCAGCACCATTCCGCCTCCACTCATCCCACTTGCTGCGGAGCTCGCCCGTGATACACCTCCTTCATGCGGTTCGTGAGACCCGAGGCGACTCCATGACCAATGGCTCTCCTTTCTCAGCTCGGGGGTGAAATAGTGGCGAAAAAAGCGACACTTGGGTGGATGCCAACAAAGTTCTCGCAGAGGTGTGCGAAACCGCCATTGTCGAAGCGGCGTTGGGGTGAAATCAAGAAGATGAAACCCGAGGTGTTCATAATGTCGCAGAAGAAATCCGAAAAAGGTGGCGAGCCATAATAGAAGAACACCGGAAAGAAATAGTACCCTTTTGGGCACCGCCGATTTGAAGCCTCGTGGGAAGCACGGCGTGCGCGATGCGCTGCGTCTGCGTCGACGAAGAGGTAGAACTCCCGCCATGGCGCTGCCGGGTGAGCTCGGGGTTGGCACTGCCGCTTCTTGCCGCGCCTCAAGCCGCCAGCGCCTCGGCCGACTTCTCGGCCTTACTAGTCTTGAGCCATGGCGAAGCGGCGGGGAGCGCGGAGGTGTTGAGGGCAACGATGGGCGGAAGCGGCGGAGCGCTCTCTTCGGCTTGGGAAGCGGAGGGCGGCGGAGCTTTCGGAGGAAGTGCAAGTGGCGAAGGTGGGGGAACGGCCTGTTTCCTCTGCTTATAAGCAGGGAGCGAGCGTTACGCATTTCCTGGAATTAAAAATCGCCCACGACCTCTCCCACGATGCCGCGATTGGCGTGTGCCGTTCTGGGGAGAGTGCGGTGGATCAGGCGGATCTGGTTTGGACCCGGCGCGGCGTGCCGTGCCTGTTTTGGGCTGGCCCAACAGTAACAGCACCGTGTATGGCCAGAGCCCGAGGGCTCTGTCGGTGTACTAAAGTAGGGGTACCTTAGTACCCGAACTTGGAAACGCAGACGATCATGGCGCCCCGCGGCAAGGCTTGCCGGGCGTCCACCAAGATCCTCCGTTACTCCCACTTACTGCCATTCAAGAACAAAGTGTCAAATTAGAAGACAAGGCCCCGGCAAGAGAAACTTGCCGGGAAGGATAAAACCCGGCAAGAGAAGCTTGCGGGAAGAAACGAGACCCGCAAGAGGAGCTTGCGGGAAGGCCAATCAATGCGCTCAGAGAACTTGCGCGGCGCCCGCGCCCGGCAAGGCCGGTGGCGGCAAGCTCGCTGGTGCGACAAGGCACTTG
This sequence comes from Aegilops speltoides, assembly GCA_021437245.1. Lineage (NCBI taxonomy): Eukaryota > Viridiplantae > Streptophyta > Magnoliopsida > Poales > Poaceae > Aegilops > Aegilops speltoides. The sequence continues at coordinate 110,191,893 of CM038147.1, forward strand.
CCGCAGTGGAGCCACCACACTGCGCTCCAGCTCACCCGACGATGTGTCGCCACAGGATCACTCCTGGTGCACGTGGCGGGTGGCTGTGCAGCCATGCGGTGCGGTGGCAGCGAAGCCGACAATGAGGCCATCGTGGCGATCGGTGGCGCCTCTAGCGGTCGTTTCCTACCTTTGTTGGCGGCGACGGGGCATTAAATGCTCTTGTCCCTGCCGTCGAGTTAGGTAGGGGCATTTGTAGATGGCAGATTGTACCAACCTGCGTTTTACCTTTTTACCCCTCTTTCTACGCTGCCACCTGTCGGTGACCCCTTTGGATTATAAAAGGGAGGCCCATGCGCACGTAGAAGGGGTTCGGAATTTAGGTTCGGCTCGTTTGGGTTCGGTCAGTTCGACTCGCTCGAGACCACATCATACTCACGCTTTCGAGCAAAGAACAAATACAAACACAAAGCAGCAGTAGGAGTTTTATCTCTCCGGAGAGCTCCGAAGCTGGGTAAAAATCGCCCATTTCCCCCGCGCGCTCGACCTCGATCTGCTCTTCGTGCGCCCCTCGCCCCCTGGGACCGGAAGGGGCTCCACCCCATAGGTGCTCATCCCCCCGACACGGGCCTATCGGCAGCAGATCTTGCCCTCTGCAAGCCACCACATGGCATATGTAGATCTTCTGACATCCCCGTGAGAACACCACGACAACCGCCTCCGGGCTCCGAGACGTAGGGCTGTTACTTCCTTCGAGAAGGGCCTGAACTCGTAAATCCCTTGCGTACACAAGTACTCCGTAGCTAAGATCTTGCCTCTCCATACCTACCCCCATTCTACTGTCAGACTTAGAACCACGACAACAGGCGCGCCACGCGGCGTGCGTCAGCCTAGCAAGCCTGCCATCCCACGCTGTGGATGGGACGCGACACCGGGTCGGGCCCGCCACTACCACGCCTCGGCAACCGGGCAAATTTACTGCACCAGAGGGGGCGGTTGCCATCCCCACGATGGTAAACGACGTGGTAAATGCGCGCGGAAGACAGGGGGGTCGTGGGGACGTGGGCGCAGTAAATCCCACGACCCCATGCCCCGCCCCCGGCTTCGTAGCCCGGATGCTATAAGTAGGGGGAGGTGCGGCAAAGTTCTTGCACCCCTCCCACTCTTCTTCTTCTCCAGCTCCCTTCGCTGCTGCCATAGTTGCTCGTCGTCGCCGCCGCCGACGCGTTTCTCCCCTTCGTGCCGCCAGCCGAGGCCATGGGCGATTGGGATGGGTCGACGGTGATCGACGACCATATCACTTTCCTCCGCGACACGCGCCAGATGCCCAGCGCGGCCTTTGTCAAGGCGCGGGTACCGCCGGAGACGGAGATCAGGCTGGCGCCACAGGATGGCGAGCGGGTCATCTTCCGCTCGCATTTCCTGTGGGGCTTCGCCTCCCGGCGAGCAACTTCTTCCGCACCTTCCTGGACTTCTACAACCTCCAACCCCACCATCTCACGCCCAACGCCGTGACCCTACTCTCCGCCTTCGTCACGGTGTGCGAGGGCTACCTCGGCATCCTCCCCATCGTCGAGTTGTGGGCGGTGATCTTTTATGGGAAGCTCGGCACCTCCACCAGGGAGACGGTGGCCGAGTGCAGGGGCTACGTCGTCGTGCACCGACCGGCGAAGCGAAACGCCTTCCCCACCATCAAGTTGGTGCAGTCGGTGAAGATGTAGCAGCAGTCCTACTTCTACGTCGAGAACGTGGACCCGACTGTCGACTTCCTCAACCTGCCGGCCTATGAAGCCGGCCCTCCCACCGGGGCTCGGCCCACCTGGGGGTACAAGCCGAAGCCGGTGTCAGCGGACGCGGCCGCCGCCATCGGCCGACTCCGGGTGCTTCAGGAGTTGGAGGGCCTCGTGGACTCCGACCTCCTCGTCGCCTTCGTCGAGCGCCGGATCCTCCCGCTCCAGAGCCGCTCTCATCCGATCTTCCTGATGGGTGGCCACCGCGATCCATGCCGGCTGTGCACGAATTGAATGCCGCCTGCCGAGGTCTCACGGATGGTGAACGAGATCTCCGACCTCAAGATGTCAGAGAAGGAATGGCGGTACGGGAAGCGGCCGTACACGCGCCACAACCCGCCCCCTGCGGTAAGTTTCTTGTCTTTGCCTTTGGAGCCACTCTTTTTCTGCTTTGTCTCTCTCCGTGGCGCCGCCCTTCGAGGCTTGACCTCTTCTTGGTTGCAGATCTATATATGCGAGGCAGCGCCGCCTCTGGGGACGGGTGATAACCTCCAGCAGACAGGCGTAGAGTGATGTGGACGACCCCGACTTGGGGGCGGCCGCCCTGGTCAATGACGCGACAGGCGGCGGAGGCAGAGCGGACGGCGGTAGCGGAGCAGGCGGCTCCGAGGGAGGCGGCGACGTGGAGGCTTGGCCCGATGATGATGAAGACGACGACGAGCCGTGCCCCGCCCGGAGCTCTGCCACCACCGTTGCCGGCCCCTCTTCTGGGCCGCCCGCCCAGCCGGCAAGCGCAAATGGAAACAGGGCTCGACTCTGTTCGGCAGCGCTCCCAAGAAGCCCAAGAATCCGGCCGCGGCGACCACGCGGAGAGAGACCGTGGCCAAGGCAGTTCAGTACCAGAGGCAGCCCAAAGTGCCTGTCATGGTGTCGGCGTAAGCATCGTTCCCTTATGCCTTGTTCTCCATCAATCTGTCGTGGAAATACTCTGACTTGTCTTTTGGTTTCAGGGCCCCGCTAACCCTTGAGAAGTCGGGCGCCGGCTCGGTCCTCAGGTCGGCTGCGACTTCTTCGACTAGCCGGCGCATCGACCCGGCCGCCGACCTCCGAGAGGCGATAGAGCGGAACGCGCGGCAGGCGCGTGAGGAGGCGGAGGCCGACCGCCTGGCCAAGGAGCAGGCAGACTTGTCTGCTGCGTCCGCCGAGAGGGCGCTGGCGCAGGCGGAGGCCCTGGCCGCGGAGAAGGAATAGCTTGCGGAGGCCGCCCACCGCCAGGAGCCTATACTCGTGACCCCTCTGGATACCGCGCCGCCTCCACCAGATTTCGAGGCAACGGCCCGGGGAGCCGGCGGCGACTACCCGATCCGCGAGCAGGGGGACGGGGACGTAGCAATGCTGGACGTCTTTGTGCCTCCGCCCCCGCCGCCGCCTCCGCCAGCCAGCGAACCGCAGGGCGAACAGCCAGTGGCGCCGCCGGTGCCACCAATCAGGAATCCGGTGGCAACGGTCCTGGTTCCCGCGGTCCGCATTCCCACGCGCTACTATCTGGAGAAGGCAGCCTCGGCGCCGCGGCCGCAGGAGATCGGCGCCTCGAGCTCGTTCGCCCTTGACACCAAGGCAACCAGTGTCGCGCCCGTAGGCTGGGTACACGGAGGCGGAACTGGCGCCCTGAATGAGGCGTCACTTGACGTCCAGGCCAAGCTCCGGGCGGAGGCAGTGGCACTCAAGCGCTGCAACGAGGCCTACTTGGAGTCGCGCACCGCCATCCGGGTAAGCCGTCCTTTAGTTTCTTCTCTGAGTGCTCTTCTTTGCTTCTTTCGTGGGGGCGCGCAAGCACACCCACTGGGTATAGTCCCCAAGTTCCGGGCCGGCTGCTGAGCAGGCGGGTCGGAACTTCAACTTGTGATGGCCGGTTGCTGACTTTATTTTCGATGTTTCTTCTGCAGGACTACCACAACCTTCGTGCAACAGCCTACAACTCCAAGGTTCGGGAGCTGGAGGCGCAAGCGGCCCATCTCGCCAAAAGCCGGCGTGAGTCCCCTTCTTCTTCCTTGGCGAGGCGCTGGCGACCTGGCTGTATCCCGAGGTTGGACGACGGCTTTGGCGATCGGGCGAATCTCCTCGATAACTCTTTTTCCCTTGTCGGCTACTTCTTTTCATGGGCGTGTTGGCCTTCAGGCCTGTAATCCCGAGGTTCGGCCATTGCCGAGCGATCGGCGAGTCTCCTTGACCATTTCTTTCATTTGTTTTTTATGCTTGACTGACGCCTCCTTCTCTTCTTTCTTTCTTCAGAGGCCAATGCTGCCCTACAGCAGTAGCTGGGCGAGGCCCAGACCGCCCTTCGCGGCAAGGAGGCGGAGTGCGGCAAGCTGGCGGAGGAGCGGGATCGCCTGGTCACCCAACTTGCCGAACAAGCAGAAGCCCTCAAGGCGGCCCAGCAGAAGGCGAAGATAGTGGAGACCAGCCTCCTCACTGAGTTCGAGCTCGAACGCTCCGCCTGGGCCGACAGGGAGGCCAAGTGACGGCCTGCTTCGGCAGCATTGAGGACTTGGTCGATGGTAAGCTCTGCTCTCCTGACTTCTTGCTTTGAGCAGCCGGCCCCTACTTACGGTCTTGTCCTTTTTTCCTTCTTCTGCCCGTGCAGACTTCTTCCCGGGCCATTCCGTAGCCGCGATCCATATGATCGAGGCCCAGCGTGAGTAGCAGAGAGCGGGAGGTGTCTAGATCGCCGCAGATGCCCCGCGGACTCTTGGCGAACAGGTCCTCGGCATTCAAGCCCGGCTTCGGCCTGCCCACCGCCTGTTACGCCGCCTCCGGCGCGCCGGAGCTCAGGTGGTCTCCGCCCTCTGGCCGGGCCTGCCGGCTCCGTGCACCCCAAGTCGAACTGCTGACTGGCTGGGGGTGGCGGTCGGCCGCTGGAGGCACAGGAAGGCTCAGCAGCCGGCTGGGCGTCGGCAGACCTTAGAATTTGTCAAGGCGTGGTACCCTGGGCTGGATCTAGCCCAGTTAGCCACGTTCCGGCTGGAGGCGCAGGAGGAGCTGGCGGCTGTGGAAGCCGAACTCGTCAACAGGGCGGCGGCAATCGCCGACTTCACCGACACCAATGTCTTCGTGCCAGAGGTGGTCGAGGAAGGCGGCGAGGCTCCGCACGAGTTTCTCGGGTTGAACCCGGAAGATAGCGAGGATTCTGCTGAAGTCATCGACTCCAGCGACGAAGGGGAGGACGGGGAGGAGGAAGAGGAGGAGGAGGAGGAAGACGAGAGCGACGTCGACATGCCGGAGGTCGGGGCCGACGGTCAGCCCCAACCTGACCGAGCCTCAAGCAACGAGCCGCGCGCCGAGGCGCCACCTGCTACTGGAGGCGCTCAGGTGGGGGCGGACCCGCCGCCCGTTCCTCCGACGGATGCCATCGACTCCGTCCTCCAGCACTCCGACGCCCCGCCTGCCGCCGGCGACCCCTCTGCCCAGACGGAGCCGCCTGCCGTGCCATCCGACACCGCCCAGCTAAAGTCCTCTGTTGCGCCAACCGGCACCACCCAGCCGGAGCGCTCTGTTGTGCCAACCGGCACCGCCCAGCCGGAGCCTTCTGCTGCTCCTTAGGCTTTTTACCTACTTTCCGTTTGTGCTCTGAACACTTTGTTAAATTCGCGCAATTCCACCCACGGGGTGTATATCAAACTTTGTTTGAATGCTGGCCAGAGGCCTTTATCTATGTAAAATATTTTATCATTGCTTGTGCTTGCTATGCCGACCTCCGACCTTTTTTCCTTTTTCTCCTTGGGGTTTTTTCCTTTGCCGCCGACCCTTGGGCTTTGCCTTCACCAGCCAGACGGCCGCTCTGCGAACCGTGGCTGGTTTGAGCTTTCTAGCCATTTGTGAAGGGGGCTAGGACTTAGCCATTCGGAGTTTTGGGTAGTGAGGTGGAGGCTGGCCATCTGGCTGCCAAGCAGCCAGACGGCAAGGTGCGAGGTCGCCTGCTACCATATGCGTTTTCCTCCTTAGTCGTTTTTTCGTGCGGGGCACCTCTTTGCAACCTTTACCTACCATGCAGCCGCTCTGCGAGCTGCGGCTTCTGACAAAGTAAGCTTTGGTGCCGACACACTACTTGTCCGGCTGTAGGAGGCGGCATATTGTAGAAGGCGGCGAGGCTCTGGGCCGACTGGTCGAACCCGGTGCCAGGCAGAAGAAAAAATGGAGTAGACATTCTCATAGGCATGATACTTATCATATAGATAAAAAGAGGGCACTCCCCGAGCTCTTCTCGGGGGACCCAGAGTCTTTATACATAGTACAAAAGGTAGCGTGATACATACTGCTTTCAACTGTAAAACCTTCGAAGGAGGTTTGCATTCCATGGCCTCTCCGTTTCTTTGCCTGAATCATCTCTCTTGCACGCCCTGGGCTTCTGCACATCGATCAGATAGTAGGCATCGCTGCCTAGCACCTTACTGATGATGAAAGGGCCTTCCCAAAGGTGCCGAGAGCTTGTGTTGTCTGGCTGTTCGCTGGATCTGCCGGAGCACAAGGTCTCCCTCCCGGAAGGACCTTGGCTTCACCTTGCGGTTGTAGTATCAGTGTAGACTCTACTGGTAGATGGCCGATCGGCTGAGTGCCAACAGCTGGCCTTCCTCCAGCAGGTCGACACCGTCTTCTCGCGCTTCCTTGGCATCTGCCTCGGTGTACATTGTGACTCTTGGAGAGTCGAACTCGATATCCATCGGGATGACGGCTTCGGCATCGTAGACGAGGAAGAAAGGCGTGAAGCCCGTTGATTTGTTTGGAGTTGTGCGCAGGCTCCAGAGGACGGCCGGCAGCTCGTCGAGCCAGCAGCCGGCCGAGTGCTCCAGAGGCTCGACCAGTCGGGGCTTGAGGCCGGACAAAATGAGGCCGTTTTCTCATTCCGCCTGGCCGTTTGACTGTGGGTGGGCAACGGACGCTAGGTCCAGGCAGATGCCTTGCGTCGCACAGAAACGAGCCAACGCTCCCTTGGCGAAGTTGGTGCCGTTGTCGGTGATGATGCTGTGTGGGATGCCGTACCGCGTGGTGATGTCGGCGATGAAGGTCACGAGTCGGCCCATTCAGCTTCTTGATTGGTTTTGCCTCTATCCACTTGGTGAACTTGTCCACCGCAACCAGCAAGTGATTCATGCCATCACGGGCCGTCTTGAATGGTCCCACCATATCCAATCCCCATACGGCAAAGGGCCAGGCTATGGGAATGGTCTTGAGTGCAGAAGCCGGCTGGTGTGGCTTGGAACGGAATCGCTGGCACCCTTGACACTTCTTGACCAGCTCTTTGGCCTCTTCCAGGGCGGTCGGCCAGAAGAAACCGTGGCGGAAAGCTTTGGCCACCAGTGCTCCTGAAGACGCGTGGTGGCCGCACTCGCCCTGGTGGATATCTCTGAGTATTGCTTGGCCTTGGTCCGGCTCCACGCATCGCTGGTAGACTCCTGTGACGCTTCGTCGTACCAGCTCTTTATTGACTATGGTGTAGGCTGCGGCTCGCCTCTGTACCTGTCGGGCTAAGATTTCATCCGTTGGCAGCTCTTTATTCACCAGGAACTTGAGGATCGGTTGGGCCCATGATGGCGCCGCAATTTCTTCGACTGCGACCTCTGCGACTTGCATGAGGGCGATTGGGCCGGAAGGTGGTAGGTTGGCGGCAGCTTCGCTTTATTCTTGTTGACGAAGTCCCGGCCGACAGTGCAGTCCTCGGGCCGACTCTCAAGTCCTGGTCGTTCATGGTTATGCAGTCCCGTGCCACTGTCAAAACGGACTTTGGAGTCAGCAAGTCGGATCCGACTGCTTCGGTGGGGGGGCACAAATATGGAGTCCGAATCAGGAGAAGGCTTGACAGACGGCTTTAGAAGGCGGCGTAGGGCAACGCCGGCTGGTATTGCTTGTCGGGTGGAGCCAATCTGCGCCAAGGCATCTGCTTGCTCGTTGTCATTTCTTGGTACGTGGAGGAACTCGCACCCATCAAAGTATCTGCTGAGTTGCTGCACTAGAAAGCGGTAGCTTGCCATGTTTGCATCCTTGGCGTCCCAGTCGCCTGAAGACTGTTGGACCACCAAGTCGGAGTCACCATAACACAGGATCCGACGAATGCCGAGTTCCTTGGCAAGCCGGAGCCCATGTATGAGTGCCTCATACTCTGCTACGTTGTTGGAGGCGGCGAAGTGGACTTGCAGCACGTACTTAAGCTTGTCGCCTTTGGGAGAGGTGAGGACGACGCCGGCTCCCAGACCAGTGCGCATTTTTGAACCGTCGAAATGCGTTCGCCAGTGAGTGGAGTCGGGTGTAGGCGGCAGATATTGGGTTTCGGCCCAATCGACGAGGAAGTCGGCCAACACTTGTGACTTGATGGCGGTGCGAGGCTGGTAATAGATGGTGTAAGGGGCCATATCAATAGCCAATTTGGCCACTCGGCCTGAGGCATCCCGGATTTCAATCTTAGCAAGCGGGGTTGTGCAGACGACAGTTATGGGGTGCTCTTGGAAGTAAGGCTTCAGCTTCTTGGCGGCAAAATGCACGCCGTAACACATCTTCTGGTAGTGGGGGTAGTTTTTCTTAGAGGCGGACAATACTTCGCTCAAGTAATACACCGGTCTCTGGCCCGGCAATGCTTTGTCCTTCTCCTTGCGCTCCACCACCATGACTATGCTGACAACTCGACTGGTGGCTGCAATGTAGAGGAGCATGGGCTCCTTTTCAGTCGGAGCTGCCAGGACAGGCGGGGTTGCCAACATCTTCTTGAGTTGGAGAAATGCTTTGTCCGCCTTGTCGTTCCACTTGAAAAAAGTGGTCTTCTTCATGAGTTGGTACAGGGGAAGGGCCTTCTCGCCCAGCCGGCTGATGAAACGGCTGACTGACGCCAGGCAGCCGGTGAATTTCTGCACGTCCAGCAGTCGGGTGGGCACCTTCATCATCTCAATGGCCTTGATCTTCACCGGGTTGCACTCAACTCTGAGACCAGAAAGCCAAGAAGCTGGCCGGCTGGTACTCCAAAGACACATTTCTCCGGGTTGAGATTAATCTGGAATCGGCGTAGGTTCTCAAAGGTCTCCTTGAGGTCCTCCAGCAGGGTGCCACGCTTCTCCGTCTTCACCACCACATCATCCACATATACATGGGCATTTCTGCCGAGTTGCTTGAGGAGGCACTTCTGCATGCAACACTGAAACGTGGCGCCGGCATTTCTCAAGCCGAACGTCATGGTCAGGTAGCAGAAGGCTCCAAATGGCGTGATGAAGGAGGTCTTCAGCCTGTCGGCCGGTTTCAGCTTTATCTGGTGGTATCCAGAGTATGCATCCAAGAAACTCAACAGCTCACATCCGGCTACGGAGTCGACCACCTGATCAATCCTCGGCAGAGCAAAGGGATCTTTGGGCAGGCTTTGTTGAGGCCGGTGTAGTCAATGCACATGCGCCACTGCTTGTTCTTTTTCAACACTAGGACTGGGTTGGCCAGCCATTCTGGAAAAAACACTTCCATGATGAATCCGGCTTCTAGGAGCCGGGCTATCTCTTCTCCGACAACTCTTCTCTTTTCTTGACGACAGCGCGCAAGGGCTGCGGACCGCTAGCGTCGGTCGGACATGTATCTTGTGCTCGGCGAAATCCGTCGGAACACCCGGCATGTCCTTGGGGGACCATGCGAAGATGTCCCGATTCTCACGGAGGAAATCGACGAGCTCGCCTTCCTATTTGCTGTCAAGGCCTCTGCCTATGACAGCGTGCCTCTCCGGGTACTCTGGGTCCAAGGGTATCCTCTTCGTTTCCTTGGCCGGCTTGAACGAGCCCTCGGCTTCTGACTCCTGGGGCGTGGGTGGCATTTCCGACTTCTTGCCTGCCAACGCCACCACCCGGTCAAGGAGCTGCTTCTCGGTTGCAATCACGAGGGACTCGGCCAGCCGGCTGCTATCTGCGGCGCAGGCGACCGACTTCTTGTAGTCTCCGGCTACTGTCAGGATCCCCTTGGTACTCGGCATCTCCATCTTGAGGTAGGCGTAGTGGGGAACTGCCATGAATTTGGCTAGAGCGGGCCGGCCTAGCAATGCATGGTAGGGGCTCTGAAGGTCCACCACTTCAAACCAAACTGGCTCTCGGCGAAAGTGATTCTTGTCTCCGAAGAGGACATCAATTTGTGTCTTGCCGATTGGTGAGCAGGAAAGGCCAAGGACTATGCCATGGAATACAGTCCGACTGGGGACGAGCTGCTTCTGCTTGATTCCCAACTTCTCCATTGTGTCACGATCTGAGGATGTTGATCTTCTGCCGCCATCTATCAAGACTCGGAGAAAGCGGGCTGCTCGTTTTCTGTTGCAAGGTCGCTTCGGGACGAGGCGTCTGAACCGGGGAAGGCATCACTTCCGGGTGGTCGGCCCTGCTCCAACTGATGGGCTTCTCGGACCAATGCATGAACTCTGGGGTGTCGGAGGCTACCGCTTGTACTTCTTGTTGTTCTTGCCGTCTGCTGCGTCTGTCATCGGCCACGCTGATGAACACAACATAAGCTCCGTGTTCCTCCGGGTACTCGTCTTGGATGGCGCCGACTGGCCGAGCCGCCGGCTGCTGGGGTTGAGGAGGCGGCGGTCCAGCAGGCGGAGGAGGCAGGAGTCCATCTCCCTTGGTAATCCTGGTGAGCCAGTGACACTTCCGAGTGGTATGGTTGGAGGGCTTTGCTCCCCTATGGAACTTGAAGGGTGCATCTAAAGTTTGCTCGTAAGAGAAAGCGGGCAACCAGTTGGACTTGCCGCCCTTCTGCTGCTTGGGGGCTGGCTGCCCTTCCGGCTGCTGATCCTCGACCGTTGCCACCTGCCGGCTAGTGGAAGCCGGCTGAGTGGCCTTTCGCTTGTTATCTCCTGGCTGCTGCCGCCGACTGGTGTCTCCAGCCGGAGTCCGAGGTGCCTGGGGTGCCACCTTTCCAGACGCGTCAACCAGGATTTCTGCCTTCATGGAGGAGTCGGCCGTAGCGTGCTTGTCGACGATGACCAGCAACTCATCAAGGGTCTCGGGCTCGTCGCAAAGGAGGCGGTGCTTGAGGAGGGTGCCCTCTTGGCACCCGGCAGTAAAGTACTTGATTGCCTGCACCTCGTGCACGCCCTCGCAGGAATTGCGCAGCTCAGTCCAGCGCGTGAGGTAGTCGCGGGTGGACTCGGTGGGCCCTTGGACGCATAGAGAGAGCTGTCGGGGCTTGGGGGCCCGCTTGTAAGTGCTGGTGAAGTTGCGGATGAAGGCCTCAGTGAAATCAACCCAGCTGTTGATGTTGTGGGGCTTCAGGCTGTTGAGCCATGTCCGAGCAGTGCCTTGAAGCATGAGCGGGACGTACTTCATGGCAACACACTTGTTGCCGTTTGCTATGCTGACGGCGGTGGAGTAGTCGACCAGCCAGTCCTCCAGCTTAATGGAGCCGGTGTATTTGGGCGTGTCTCGCGAGAGGGTGAACCCTTTGGGGAAGGGCTCATCGCGGATTCGGGGGCCGAAGCAGGGCGGGCCCACCGCATCTTCCTCTTCAAGCGCCAAGGATTGGTTGAGGCGATCGATCCGGTGGTGAGCATCATTCTCTCCGACTCCCTCCGGCGGCCAAGGCGGTCACCAAGTGTCGAGTGCGTGACAGGAGGCGGAGTGGGGTATCTTGCTCCACGAGGCGGGGGAGGGGGCAGGTCGCCTCGCCGCTCTACTGCACGAGGGCGGCCTTCCTCGTCCCCCTCTTGATGGAGATGCGTGTCCGACTGCGGCTGGCAGCCGGCTCGTTGCCCGTTCCTCCGCGGGCGCCACGAGTCGGCGTCCGGAAGGTCGCCCCATGATCTTGACGTGGGGGCGGCTCGTTGTCTCGTCCGGCTGGGTCTTCAGCGTGGCAGGCGGCTTCGTGCTGCGCGGCTGCCGCGTCCAGAAGCTGTTGGACTCGCTTGGTCATGTGGCGGAGCTCGTCGCCGTCGTACTTGCTCAACTCATCTATCACCGCCTGGGCGGCCCGGATGTTCTCTGCAGGCGTGGCGTAGACGGGGCGCTCTACCCCGAACATGGTGGCAACGGCCGTGCCATGCTGCCGAACCGTGCCGAGACGGCTAGGCCCCCCAGGAGCCGGCGTGCCGCCTACGGCCCGGTCCATCTCGCACCGATAGGCGTCCGACAGCCGACGCATGTTGGCCAGGCGGCCAGCACTCTCGATAAGCTAAAGGCGGCGTGCCTCCAGCACCTCGGCATCTACGCCCTCAGGAAGAGGCGCCGAGAGGTCGCGCAGGGTGGCCTCAAGGGAATCTTGAGCATGCCCGTCCGAGTGCTCCTCGCTGTTAATGACGAGCACCTCCATGACAGTGCTCCCGCCGCTGTACTCGCGACGAGGCGGCTCATCGTAGACCACCACGTTGATGGGAAACACTTGAGCGGCGCCGTGTCGGAGTCGACGATCATCGGATCGGTCGAGCCGAAAGACTCCAGGTCCACAACGGGTTCGCTGGCGACATGGAGCTGGTCGAGGAGGCTGACAAGGCGGCTCTCGGGGCAGCTTGTGCCCGCGTCGGAGGCCGGCTTGTCGGAGAGGTCGATCTCGCCGACGAGGTCAGCAAGGCAACTCGCCGCGCACGCGATCTCCGCGCCATGCAGTTGCCGAGGCGGTGACGCCGTCGGCGTCTTGGGCTAACCGCTTCGCCAGAAGGAACAAGGTTCCCGTCCAGAGCAGATCTCCGAGAGATGGTGCACCTCGCCCCACGGTGGGCGCCAAATGTCGGGGGTTGGGAGCGACATATGCCAATGGATGGATTATCATGGTGGGAGCGAGTAGAACGTCGTCGGTGCCTGAAAGCGGGATAAGGCGTAGACACGAACGCCGGCGGACTTTACCCAGGTTTGGGGCTCTTCTAGGAGATAACACCCCTAGTCCTGCTCTGCGGGGTCTCCGCATGATCACTAATGCACAAGTGATACAATGGTGCTCCTCGAGCTGTGTGCTAGAGGCAGGGGGAGACAAGGCTCAGCTCTCTCCTGCTCTATGGGGTGGCTAGTGCTAATGGGGTCGAACCCTTTGCATGGGTGGCCTGGGGGTTTATATAGGCCCACCCCCCAGGGGTACAATGGTAATCCGACTGGCTGTCGGGCCTGGCTGTCAGTGTCTCCGGCCTCCGGCTTCTCCGCCGACCACTGGGGCCCGCCGCCTGGTGGGGCCCCGCCGACTGGTTGGTGGCTGCTTACTGTAGCCATGTCGTTGGTGACGAAGGCTTGATCACCTTCGCGTGGCTACAGTCCCGCCGCCTGGCGGGGGGCTACTGTAGCCATATCTGGTCTTATCAGTTTAATGGCACGCATGCCTCGGGATAAGGGACGGCCGCCTGCTGGAGGCCGGCTCCTCTCGAACCCGCTTGGTCGAGCCTTTGCCGCCTTCCTTGAAGTCACTGCCTGGTAGGGCCCGCCTCTAGCAGGCCGTACCGACAGGACGTCGTGGGGAACAGGACTCCGCCTGCCCGGAGCTACGTCAGAGGAGACATGGCATAATGCCCCGCCGTGCGGAGATCTCGTCTGTACGGAGCACTCTAGCCATGCTCGTCCTGAGTATTGGAGGTGACGCGCCTTACTGTAGCCATGCTCCGTCTTGTACTCTCAAAGGAGGCTCGCCACGCAGGCGGCGGGCGCCGCCGCCTGTGCCGCCCTCTCTGGAGGGCGGCTACCAGGAACCGGCCGCCCGAAGCGCCGTGGTCTTGGGTTGCCCGCCCTCTGGCAGCCGGCCACTGAGCCAGCCGGCCCCAGAAGGCGGAGTTTCGGCTTAGGGCTCAGCTAGGCAGAGCTGGCCCAAAGTCTTGGTAAATCTTGGGACTCGGGTGAGCCTAATTGTGGTCCATTACTCCAACAATGGGCGTCAGCCGGAGACACTCCATGGTGGAAAGAGGTCGGCCAACCGTATAGCTTAACTAATCCGCAAGCATCCTGTACATGTTCGTTCCCTGCCGTGTTGTTCGCTAATTAAGGTTGACGTGCTGCTTGACAGCCATCACATCATGTTGCTACCATGACAATACGCATATGCAGGCAGATCATGACTGAACCAACGAACATGCTTACTGCGGACAAGCTGTGGATCTTCACATAGTGACGAACTGATCTGACATGATGCAGTAAGACATGTAATATATCTCAATGATCGGCTGCGGTAGTAAGAGCGGCTCCAGTCAGGAATCGGCGATTCGGCGTCCAGAACATCTGTCCACAGAGAGAGGAGGGAAGGAGAGAAAGAGAGGGCATTTTCTTTATTTTTTACTAGCAAAAGAGCCCGTGCGTTGCAATGGGAGAGAAAACATAACACACACTCTTAACTCAACAACCATCACTCAAGAGCACAATAGGTTCATCTTCTTTATTTTTACGAGGCATCATATTTGTATTACCGCTTATCCTCCTTCTCATCCTCGCCGGCGATGGCCTCGGTGTTCATACAAAACAACAAAAAACCTGTGTTGAATATGGTTAATCCTAAGGCGTCTCTCCTCCCTCTCTCTCTCTCTCTCTCTCTCTCTCTCTCTCTCTCTCTCTCTCTCTCTCTCTCTCTCTCTCTGATAAATCTATTGTTTTCCCTTGCGACATTTTTCAGAGGTATGCACGTGTAGTAATCGATGTTTTCTTTTCCGTATATGGTTATAGTGGAGTGTTTATTTGCAATACGGATCGCCGTCGGTATGAAAAAACGGATCTTGCGCTATAAATTATAAGTTTGCTTCCATAACAATATTTTAAAAATATTTAACAGGTAAAATTAACATCATATTTAGATTCCACACATTTTTCTAATAAAATTTCATATATAATATGTTAAAATCAAAGTTACGATTTAAAAGATACAGATAATTTAGAAAATCATTTGGTTTGACTCAAATATATTCCAAAATAATATTTAAAGATACTTAAAAGGTAAAAATAATCTCATATTCATATTCTACATATTTTTCTAATATAATTTCATATATAACATGTTCAAATCGGAGTTACGGTTTAAAAGATATGGGTGATTTTAAAAAGCATTTGTTTGACTTAAATATGATTCGCGGATGAATTACCTAAAACATCAAGGGGGGTTTTCGAAAAATGTAAAATAACGGTACGGGTGTGACTTAAATCCGGACGGCGGGTTGATTTCAAGAAAAGACAGGGACTTTTGTGTAAAATACAAAAAATAACGATTCATTTTAACTTGAAACAGGACTGCGGGTTGAATTCTCTGAAATAGAGGGACTTTTCTGAAAACTGACATGACGGCGAAAGAAACCCAATTTGCTTTATTATTAGGTAAAGATTTTTATTTCATGGGTGCCCAGTCAGCGGTCAATGTGGTCAAAACCACTTGATTTAGTCAAAACCGTGACCAGGGTAGATTTTTTAACCACATGGTTAGTTCGAGGTGTATGTCGACCTGTTTTGAAGTTCAGGGTTGAATTTTAAACCATGTAGTTAGTTTGGGGTTGAAACGTGGACTTTTCTCTTATAAGAACTACATAGTTGTATTTATTGAATATATGTAGCATGCATGGTTGCATTTTGTAGTAGGCATTTTCGCATGCATTGTGGATATTAAAGGTTCATGGTTCTACAAACTAAACAAGCAATAGAAAAAGTTCCTTAGAAACGGAGGAATTATCCAAGATTCCTATGGAAATCATTGGAACCAAAGAGAGGCTCCTTATAGTTATGCAACTCAACAATACGGCAATTATAGTTGTTCTGGTCTGGAAGTTAAACACCACAGCCATCTAGATTAGATCGTAGAGCATTACGGCAGTAACACAAATCTGGCCTGTTCTTCACATTTTTCATGAACTATTTATGATTAAATGGAACGGCACCGTATATGCACGCCACGAGTAGTAGGTAGTAAGTACAGCTAGCATGCGGTTTCGAAGGTGCCAGTTTTCAAAAATAAGTAGACAAACTTTCATAGATAGATAATATATATTTTTTAGAAAAGACAACGCTGCTCCGTTATTTATAATGGAATGAAATCGAAGCATCTCACACATCAGCTCAGAGACCAGTCCAGCAAGTAAAACTAGCTACCAAAATGTAAATAAGTGGTGCCAGAGGCCTAATGAGATGATACCAGTTGGTCATTAATGCTGAAAGCGCCATGTCATCAGAGCTGGATGTGTTCATCTGGTGGCTTGACACAACAAGGTGGGGCATCATGAACTCGTCAGACACAGTCCTGACGTTCCGCACTTCCACAAACGGCCAAGAGCAGCGTATCCCCGCGGATCCACAGGTGTCCGACTTGTAAGGGGAGCAGTTTGCCTGGGAGGCACTGAAACTGCACCGGAGCATCTACTGGGTAACAAGGACGGTACAAAGATCTCTATTGTAGCCTTGCAATTCCTGATGCCTCCTACTTCTAATCTTGTAACTTCTACCACCGCATTTTGTGAATATATTAGATCGGCACCGATCGGAACACACCAAGAAAAGCATCGTCCATACACATCTTCCTTCACTTCCTACTCACTAGTTAGTTGTGTAGTTGTTGTGTTATGAAGAAGTAAGTACCCTAGCTTCTCTCCAAATTTTAAGGAGGGTAGCTATGGCTTGCACTGAGCAAAGTGCTAGGACTGTGGGAAAAAGTAGCCAAAATCACTCTTTAGTGGTCGACCGATCTTACTAGCTAGTAGTAGTATATTGAGGCACTGCAGATGTATATATAGGTCCATGTCATGCCTATTATTAAATGCAGGACATGGTTGGTTGGAGGATTTGGATTCTCTTGAAATCAAGGACTTCGGCATGATTGCATTTTGCAGCATCTTATGAGTTGTGACTGAAAAATGTAGAAACGGGAAACTATACGATCCCTAAATGGCCAAAGGACTTTTTTTTAGAATGGAGACGCAAGAAGCGTCCGGCTTTAAATTAATAAAGTCCACCAACAGGCAGCATCCAAGTTCGAGACACACTTAACAAACCACAGGGACGAGACCCAAGTCATAATACATGCAACCGGTCGAAGCCTGAAATGAAAGCTAGGTAGTCTAAACTGCCGGCGAGAAGGTGTCCAACTCCCGCAAAACACCCATGGGGATCAATGTCGAGCAGCAATCTGAATGGCGCGGATCCTCTCCATGGCTTCTTCCATCCGCTCAGTGTCTCGCCGTTTCCCTAACGGCATCCAGGTCTAAAGGAACAAATGGCATTTGAAAATAATGTCAGCAGGATGGGAAGGGATCTTATGTTCAATAGTAATCTTGTTACGCGTGGTCCAGAGAGACCACAACAGCGCCCCTACGCACCGCCGAAGGATCCGAGCGAAACCACCCCTATGGGCGCTGAGAATGGCGCGTAACTCCCCACCGGAGTGAGGGTTCTAGTTTTGTCCAAAGGCTTCCCAGACCGTGCTCCAAGCAAAACGGGCTAGGTGGCAGTTAAAGAAAATGTGGTTGGCATCCTCGTGGACCCCACAGACCGCGCAGCAGCCATCTGACAGTTCGTTTCTCTTGGCCACGTTGTTGGAAGAGGGCGAAACATTTGCCACAAGAACACCTTGATTTTGAGGGGGATGACCACTTTCCACATCCCCCTAGCTATATCAAGTGTAGGGCCCTCCGTTACGCCATGTCATCAAATACATGTCGCACATGTCATAATCATGGTTAAAATGCTTAAAACAATTGATTACTGTTTTCTACAAAAGATTAGACAGAGAATCAGTGTTTTTTGTCCCAAATTCGTAAACGAGTGTTTTCTACAGACCTACGTGTCAGTGGCGTGGTTTTCTGCAATTCACTCATATTTAGTTATTATGGTTCACGGTTCTACAAACCAAAGAAGCACTAGAAAAAAAACGGAAAGTTGTTGTGGAGGCCGAGCTACACCGTACCCACTATCTTAGCCGTTCATGTTCCATGAGATGTGTGCCGCTAGCAGAGGTTAGAGCATCTCCAATAGCACGTCTAAATGGACGTGTATACCTGTTTTACACGATATGGCCAAAAAATTGGCGTCCAGCAGCTCGTCTAAACGGACGTGCAAATTTACACATCGTCCAAATCAGCCTCGATGACGTCCACAGGTAGACGATGTGAAGCCGTCGTCCAAAGCGCAACCGAAGGCCAGGTTCCTCCTTCCCGCCGAGACCAGGAAGAGGCGCGCAACCATCGTCAGGTCGCCGCCGTAGCGCACCACCCTATCCGAGCCGAGGTATGCCTGTTTTGTTACCGGAGACAGAGAAAATGGAGGGGAGGGGATCCCACGGGGTCGGGCTGGATCCACCCGCTGCTGCCGCGCTCGGGGATGGCCGCCGCCGCGCTTCCGGAGACGCCGCCGCTCGGGAGGCCGCCGCCACGCCTTCCGGGATGGCCGCCGCCGCCGCGCTCGGGGAGGGCCGACGCCACCGCGCTCGGGGTCGCGGGGAGCTCGGCGTCGCGATGGCCTTTGGGTCTCTGTCGCTGGATATGTTCAGGGTGGTTAACTGAATATGTTCAGTTATACTAATGTTGCTACTGCTATTTATATATAGAATTTTCTTTGATATTGATGCTGCTAGGTAGGCTATATGATGTGGTGCTATATGAAACTTGTGTCAAATTTTTCGCAGATGGAAGGTGACGAGAGTTTCCTGGGCATGTTGAACTTTGGTGTCTCAACACAAGTGCCGGATAGTCCAGTTGGAGAGCAAGAGTCGCCCATGCTGCCAACTCAAGAAACATCTACAACTGTGAAAGGAAAATCCACCAAGGGGAAGAATTGGTCTATTGAAGAGGATGATCTATTGGTGGCAGCATGGGTGAATACTAGTTTGGATGCTTTGATAGGAACAGATCAAACATCAAATTCTTATTGGGGTAGGATTTATGATTACTACAGCACGCGCAAGAAAGTGTCATGGCCGGTACGTGTTCAAAATGCACTCAACTGTCGTTGGACCACTATTAATGAACAAGTGAGCAAGTTTTGTGGATACTATCAGCAAATACTTAATAGAAACCAAAGCGGAGTGACTATTTCTCAGCAGGTATGCATCCATCTTTTTAATTCGGTTCTATATATTCATGTGTTTGGTTCAAGTATAATAGGCCATTTATTTGTGCAGCAAGCCCAGGCACTTGTTCTATACCAGTCCAAAGATCCTAAAAAGAGGCCATTTACATTAATGCATTGTTGGTTAGTGCACTGATGCTCTTGAAACAGAGACAAGACCTGATGGTAATAAGCGGGAGAAAAACCGTTTACAAAAAGTTAAAGCTTCTGCTTCTGATGCTTTTAGTCCCAAGTTATCATTAGAAAATGTGTGGGCACAAAAGTTAGAGAAGGCTGAGGTCAAAGAGGCCACAAAGAATGCTCGTTATGAGCGAGCGTTTGAATTGCAAGAGAAGCAGATTGCATTGCAGGAGAGGCAGATGCTAAACCAAGAGAGGGAGATGTCATACAAGCAATCTGAGTTAGAAGAGAAGATCATGTCCATGGACACTACTGTTATGATTGGGGCTCAACAAAAATACTACATGAACAAGCAGAATGAGATCGCCGCTCGCTGGTTTAACACATCGGGTTGAACCATTTGTCAGGTCTGCTAGTATTTATCGTGTCAACTATTTTTCATATCTGAAACTATTTTTCATATCTGAAATATTTGGTGTGTCTTGTGTGTGAAAACATTGCATTATGGCATAACTGAAATAGTACATCATTACAACCGCGTGCAGGATTGAAAACACTACATTATTACAACTACATCCATAATCATTCGTCTCCAAACTTTTGCCAGATGTGCTCAACTAGATCATCTCGGAGCTGAGAGTGAAATGCTCTGTTTGTGATCCGTTGATGCATTTGGATAAACACACTCAGTTTTTCCGCATGAGTATGAGATGGGGTCACCTTTACTCCCATAGAGTCATAGATGTAGTCATGTGGACCGCTGTCTCGCTCATCTTCGACTATCATATTGTTCATTATGATGCAGGCTTTCATGAGATCACCAATTTCTTTACGTTTCCAACCTTTTGCTGGTCCTCGAACAATGGCAAAACGGGATTGCAGAACTCCAAATGCTCTCTCCACATCCTTTCTGGCCCCTCTTGTCTTTTGGCAAAACGTTTCTTCTTTCTGCCTTCTGGAGCTGGTATGGTCTTCACAAATGTTGCCCATGGTGGATATATACCATCTGCAAGGTAATACCCCATTGTGTACGGATGACCATTGATGGTATAATTCACTTTTGAGCTTCACCTTCAGATAGCTTTGCAAACACAGGTGAATGTTGAAGCACATTTATGTCATTGAGAGACCCTGGTAAACCAAAGAATGCATGCCAAATCCAAAGATCCTTTGAAGCAACTGCCTCCAGAATCATTGTTGGCTTGTTCACATGACCTTTAAACATGCCATGCCATTTTTTAGGACAATTTTTCCAAGTCCACTGCATGCAATCTATAGACCCTAACATACCAGGAAAACCTCTTTGCTCCCCTATTGCAAGCAATCTAGCAGTATCTTCTTCATTTGGAGATCTCAGATACTGGTCCCCAAATATTTCACAAATAGCTATCACAAACTTTTTTGCAAGATGCTAGATTTGTAGATTCTCCAGATCGACAATACTCATCCGCGGCATCAGCCGCATATCCGTAAGTTAGCAGTCGCATTGCCGCTGTCATCTTTTGCAGAGGATGTAACCCAAGAGCTCCAGCAGAATTTCTTTTTTGCTTAAAATAAGTATCATGCTCAAGTACTGCTTCAGCTATGCGATTAAACAAATTACGGGACATTCTATACCTGTGCGGAAAAACAAATATGAGATATGAAGATGAAAAATAGGCAGACAGGGAATAATGTGGTAATACTAACCTTCGGCAAAAATAACTTTCGGGAAAAGTGGGATTTTCTTTGAAGTAGTCGCTCCACACTAGAACAAATCCGGCATCTATTCCACGATGCAAAAATTGTCGTCCCAGCGTGGAACCGCCATGACGTCGAGCATTTGCCTCCTCATCCTCCTCGCGCTCTGCAAATGCTGCAAGAATTAGTTCGTCGTCGTCCGACCCCAGCGTGGAACCGCCATGACGTCGAGCATTTGCCTCCTCATCCTCCTCGCGCTCTGCAAATGCTGCAAGAATTAGTTCGTCGTCGTCCGACGAAGAAAAGTGCCCACTGAAAAAATAGCAGTTGACACTGCAATAATAAATCGTTGAATTATTGTTAAGATGGTAGTTGAATTGGTAGTTACAAATTAATATTAAAATATATGAGAGAAAATATAGACGTTCTACATATACACGTTCTACTGCAAAATTGGATGTCTATATGAGAGAATCTTTTTAGACCATTGTCTATATGGATATATAGACGTCCAAATTTACACGTGCTGTTGGAGATGCTCTTAGCGGTGCTATTTAGCAGAGTGATTTGACCCTCACATGCTAGCGAATACTTTCTGCTATCGGTAGTAGGCTACTGTTGCCGACATGGGTGTCTGGCCAATCCCCTCACCTGTCAACTCTAGAATTCTGTAGAATAGCTCAACGTCTCTCGGAGGTGGATTAGGAGCACTCGGCGACGCAGCCCTCTGAAATCATGACCGATCCACTGCCCGCTTGGGATGCGTGTCACTTTTGACGAAATGATTTGTTACATGTAAATACACGACCGACGCATAGAACCAAACAGTATGTACATGTGCTGCATCATTTAATATAGGTGGGACATCGTAGTAAATTCGGCAACTAAAGTCCGCAAACATTGATCTGCATTGACTGGAAGACTTGTGCACGTCGCCTTGATTGTATATTGTACAACAGCGTATGTAGGTAAAAGTTGTTCGTGGGAGGATGTTTGTTACCGTGGGAAACTGGTGTCGGGAGTGAAAAAGATGTGAAAGTTCACTGTCAGGAATAAAAAAGTACACTGTCGCATCTACAGTCTGTGATAAAAAAATATACATAAAGAAGAATTCGAGTCGACAAAAGATTCGCTTGAACACGATTGGGATTAACACTAATGGAGGCGGTGCAAGTTCACAAGCACGCAGCAACCACATCCGGTGCTTATTAGAAGGAAAATTACATATTAGTTGGAAATACTAGTCCGACGCACACGGACAACAGAGGATGATCCCCAGTTCATTTACTGAATCTTATAGACATATCAGCTACATATAAAAACATCTGGTTTCCAGAACTAGTTGTGCTAACAGGTGCACATTAGGGTCGAGCATCACACAGTGTAAGATTGTGAGAAGACAACGGATTCAGGCGACATTGCAGCATAGAACAACACAGTGATAGTGGCAATTAGAACCATCTAACGATAGGATCGAGCATAGGGGAAGAGTGGAGCTGAGAATGAAACAACTCGGGCGAGATTGATGTGGTGAAGAAAATGGTCGTTTTTATGAGCATGAGGAAGGAGGAAGATGACCGTTTCCGCGAACAGCATTGTGTCGTTGGGAGGAAGAGAGAGAGCTTGTGCATTAAATTCAACCAGGTGGTTGGGGAGTTGTTATGTGAGGGCGGCTCCACCATAGTTTTTATGAGCATGTAGCAATTAACACCACATTTCTGTTGGATGGAGATGAATAATTTATGTTAGATAATTTTCTTTTAAAAGGAAAATCCGTTAAGTGAGAAGCTGATGCTTACACAAACACGAGTTAAGCTCCTTTGAGCGGGTTTGTCTCCCAGATAAACCAAACATGGTAAGTTCTAAACCCTGTTATCTATTAAGGCATGTCGAAACAAGTATTGTTCTTCTTTTAGATGACTCTAATCTTTTAGGGGGCGTATAGGGCATCAAGTATTAGTTCATCAGTGACATAAGAATGTAGTACTAAACTGCTAATGAATGATTGTGGCTGGAGTTTAGTGTGCCGCGGAAGAAACATTACCGCGTGAGAAGTAAATGAAGTGTACGACCAGAGGTTGGCAGTTACAGCATGTTCATGTGATAGATGCATGGTGGGACCAGAGTTAGCACATACATTAAATTCTCAGCTTTCTTAAAACAGGATAATACCTAAGATTATTATAGAAAATGTTTCTGGAATTTTCTCATGATGTACTCAGTTTCTCAATCAACAAAAAAGAAAAAGAAAAATGTAATATGTTAGAAAATCTCTCAAATCTAATTTGGTAATTTCACATGAATTAGTATTGTAAAAGTTAAGTTCGTAGAAATGTGCGATTTGGTAAAATGGCTTTTAACTTTGAGACGAAAGAGTTGAAGAAAAATGAAATGGGATAGATGGAATCAATGGGAAATGCAATAACTCATGATGTGACCATTGCTTGAGTAAATGTAGCTTTAGTTGTTGGATGTTGGCGGCTAGAGCAGGAGCGTGTTGTACAGTGGGCCAGTGCATGCAGAGAATATAGAGCTATACACCTCTAATTCAGAACATACATGCAACAAAAAGGATGAATACATATAGTGGTGTGAATCCCAATGCATATTCAATGGCGAGATATCAGGGGGTTGAGCCCGCAGGTGCTCCTATGCAATTTCGAACGTCTCTCTCTTTTTCCTAAAACTTTGCATGCTCTCTCTTTCTCTCATTTAACATGCATTCAGCTTGTTTCAAAACATCTCAAAAAAATCTGTCGGAAAACTTTGCACGGGGCAGCTAGCTCTATTTTTGCCTTGACATTTTGCTTGCAGGTTCTGAAATGTTCTGCATGTTATAGTATTTCTCTCACAACACCTCTTTCAACGCACAGAAAATTATTTCTCTCTGTTCACCCTCTCTCTTTCTCTGTTCTCACTTTTCTCTCTCTCACTTAAATCACAGGAAAAAACTTACTAGAAAACTACGTTTTCCTCTGTCCACATCTTTCTCTCTCTCACACCGTACCTCTCATGAACAGTAGCACAAACTTCCAAGGAACAGTGCCAGAATCTGCAAAAGCAAGCTACACCCGTGCAGAGTAGCCTCGCCAGGGCCTACCCCATCTAATTACTAAGGAGACAAACGCTGCTAACTGAGTTCAGGTTGGCTGCAAACCAACCGAGGGCACATGGGGTACACACATCCACATGAACCCAGAGGTCAAAAATGGATGGTTGTGATATGGGGTACCACGTAGGCCGAGCTAGGAAAAACCATTCTCGAAAAAAAATCCTAAGAAATGGAGGAAATGTCATAAATTCAAGAGAGGCCGGCCCTTATAGCTATCCAACTCAACAATACGACAATTATAGTTGTTCTGGTCTGGAAGTTAAACACCACAACCATCTAGATTAGATCGTAGACCTTTACGGCAGTAACACAAATCTGCATGTTCTTCACATTTTTCATGAACTATTTATGATTAAATGGAACGGCACTGTATATGCACGCCACGAGTAGTAGTAAGCACAGCATGGGGTTTCAAAAGTGCCAGTTTTGGAAAATAAGTAGGCAAACTTTCATGGATAGATATTCTTTTTACAATGACAAAGCTGTTCCATCACTAGAATGAAACCAAAGCATCTCACACATCAGCTCAGAGACCAGTCCGTCATGTAAAACTAGCTACCAAAATGTAACTGAGTGGCGCCAGAGGCCTAATGAGACGATACTGGTTGGTGATTAATGCTGCAAAGCGCCACGTCATCAGAGTCGGATGTGTTCATCCAGTAGCTTGGCGCGACTAGCTGAGGCATCTTGACCTCGTCGGACACTGTGCTAACGTTCCGCACTTCCACAAACGGCCAAGAGCAGCGTGTCCCAGTGGATCCAGAGGAATCCAACCGGTAAGGCCTTGTTCGGTTCTCACGGATTTAATCCACCAGGGGGTCCAATCCCTGTAGGGATTGGGTGAACCCCTTCCCTGCACCCGATCCCCACTAATCCTTGCTAACCCCTTCAGCAGACACCCCCGCTACAAATACGTGTTCGTTTTTATCGCCTCGCTCGGGAGAGACAAGAGTCGCTCGGGAGAGATGGAAGTTGCGCTTCGCCCGGGATTCCTTCCACGGGGTGCTAGAGGGTGATTAGTTCCGCGTGGATTTGGAGGGGTTTGGGTCGCGGAAAGAACACGCAGGGCTTAAGCGAACGCAGAAATATGGGTGGGCATGGTTTATTCCCCTCGTGGGAGTAATCCGTGTGGACCCCCGTGGATTCGCCTCAAAACCACGCGGGGCTGGGCGTAACCGAACGAGGCCTGAGTGGGGCAGTTAGCTTCGGAGGCGCTGAAGCTGCACCGGAGCACCAACCGCGTGACCAGGATGCTACATGCGTCCAAGCTGTAGGCTTGCAATCCCTGATGCCTCCTATTCCTAATCTTGAAACTTGTACTCCGCATTGTGTGAATATTTTAGCTTGGCACCAATGGAAACACATCGAGGTAAGCATCGTCCATATACATCTTGCTTCACTCTGCCTACTCACAAGTGAGTTGTGTATTTGTTGTGTTATGAGGAAACACATACCCTAGCTTCTTTGATCCAATGTTTAAGGAGGTTTAGCTATGACTTGCACTGACCACAATTGCTAGGACTGTGGGACAAAGTAGCCGAAATCACTCTCTATTGGTCGACCGACCTTACTACTAGCTAGCATAGTATCTTGAGATAATGCAGATATATATATAGGTCCATGTCATGGCTATTATTAAATGAAGGACATGTTTGGTCAGAGGATTCAATCCTCTTTAAATCAAGGACATGAGTGTGACAGGAAAAATGTAGGATCACCCAAATGGCGAAAGGGCTAACAAAGTAACCATTTACAACATAAACCCATTATTTAGATGGATTCTCCAGATTGTACAAAGTAGAATTCCTTATTTACCTATAATATGCCCAACTTTACAAGGATATAATTTATCGTCACTCTTTTGGAAAAATCTGGGCCAGAAAGTCTGTGTCCATGCCTCCCCAAAATTCTGGGAAAGACAAGACATACTGGTCAGAAACTGATTTCAATGGTTGGATTTAGTATATGTACAGTTATATTTGGTAGATTTAAATCACTCAGAGCATGTGATTGGTGGCACAGGTTTAGAGCCCACAAAACAGAAACATGTCTGAAATCCCTACAGCCTCTTCTCCATGAAGTGCTATTTTTTAGTTCCTAGTCAAATAACTTGGGAATCATCGGACCATGAAGTTGCATCAGTAGACATTGACGCACAGAGTAAGCAAAAGAAAGTGATGCGCAAATGATCGAATGAATATGAATACTGTATGAAGGAGCTGGGAAAGCACACTCAGATGCATGCATCCAGTTTATTTTTCACATCGGTGAGGCGACTTGAGTTCAACAGTAATGCATATGTAGGTTCCTCTCGAGTCTCGACACACTTCACAAATTGATTAGGAATGTACTTTGCTGCACTACTTTGTTGATCTTGGAGCTAAATGCATGCCATTCGTAGTTTCTCAGTGATGCTTAATGCACCATAACAAAAACCACATAGATGGCATACAACTAATTTGACTAAAACCCTCAATGAAAACCTAATCACAGTTTCCCGCGGCAACCAGCGGGCATGGCCCTAGTAGAGTATCTATTTCTCCCATGTCCTGGTTTTTGACTCTGAAACAATGTCTATTTCTCCTATGTCCTGGTTACTGACACATGTTCGACTCCGAAGTTACACCCATTCTTACACGATGAAATTTGCCTTAGAGAACAGAACAGAGCACCACTAAACATTAGCCCAGGCATACTTAGCAGGAAAAAAGAAAATGGCAAAACAAAGAACAAGAGGATTACCTCCCGAAAGAAATGTGTTACTAGAGACTTATCAGCAGTATTATTATTCTTTGGATTTTATCAAAGTTATTGTTAGAGTTCTGTCGGATATTTTTCTACAGGGTAGGTTACAGTTGGACTCTGAGTCGTACTTTGTGTAGACAGGATTATGCCGTTGTGTTCTAATAGGACACTTGTATCCTAACTTCTTATATATGAGGGGGTAAACACATGATGTAATATACGCCAACATAATAGCACAGGCACGCGGGGAGCCGGCGGCATGTGCCGGCGCGCGTGCGGCGGGGGTGGGGTATTGCAGTCCTGTCATGGGGAGGAGCGCACGTAGTCAGGTCCTAGGGATGTAGCCATATTGGTGAACCTCGTTAACAAACTTTGGTGTGGTGCCTCATGTGATTGGTTGGTTCTCGGTAGATTGATTATGCGTCTCGGATTAATTCTAACAAGTGATATCATGAGGAAGGTTCAAGAAGATCGTGGATAGTTGATTTAGAGGAAGGAGCGTCAAACCGGTCATCCAATCGGCGACTGCGAGGAAGGCCGATGGTGCGGCGAGGTTTTGTTCACGTTGCTTGTAGCAATCGGAGGAACCATTGAAAGCTCTGAGCGTGGGATTCGTTTGGCTGAGCTATGCGGTCGGGTTTGTTTGATCTGGCAATTGTAGCGACATCGGGGTTACATGCGGATCCCGGCAGAATCATGCTGCATCACACATTCGTGTCATCTTGGTGTTGACGAGATGCGATCGGTCACAGGAGGCGCATGAGGAATTGCGTGCCAGGGTGCGCGGAACGCTGGCCCAAGCAAGGCGTCGTGGTCTTAGTTGCGGGCGTGGCCCAGGCAGTCGAGGCCTTGCGGGCGGGCACGCGTGAATCAGAGCACAGCCGCGTCACCGATTGATCTCTTCAAGAGAGTCTCAAGGCAGAGGAATTTATTAGATTGGTGGTAACTCTGTGGGCGATTTGGGGAGCTAGGAGGAAAGCAATTTATGAAGGACTGTTTCGGAGTCGTCAGTCTATCAACGATTTCATAAGCTCCTATTTATCATAGATTAATATCATCTATCCTCATAAAGCTGCTTCGGCCAATGCAATTATAGCAAGACCATGACGATGGCTGCCTCCGGCGGACAATCACGCCAAAATCAACACCGATTCTGCGGTGGGAGGTCGAGGGAATTTCGGAGCGGTTGCAGCAATCTGTCGAGATGGAGCAGGTATATTTGCTGGTGCGTCAGCTATTGTCTCCGGAACGATTGGAGATCCAGCTACGTTGGAGGCTCTGGCTATAAGAGAAGCTCTGGATCTTGCCGATGATCTGTACCTTCAATGGGTTCATGTTGCTTTGGACTGCAGAGGAGTTGTGGAGGAAATCAAGAATGGTAGTGCATCGAACTATGGTGCAGTAATTCAGGAGATTAAAATGCATTCAGGTTCTTTTATTTCCTGTAAGATAGTTCACGAATTTAGGAGCTCAAACTTTAATGCTCACAACCTTGCGAAATATGCGTTGGGTCTTGGGCCAGGTCGCCATGTATGGTTAGGCCAGCCTGAGGGTATTCCCTTCGTCCTTGTAAACATTGTGACGGATGAATAAAATTTGTAGGGTTGCCTAAAAAAAAGCTGCGTCACCGATTGGCTCAAAAGAAAAAAAGTTGCGTCACCAATGTGTTACTAAAAAAAATGATGCATCACTGATGTGTGGGAAGCAGGCTACAAGCTAATTTGTCTAACAAGAGCAATGGATCGTGTGATTTGTTAGAGGAAGCAAAAGGTGCAAGACACAAGGCGCACAAGGCGCACCAGTGTCAAGGGGCATTGAGGTGGATTAAATAATATGAATGGATCCATATATGTTCTAAGGGTACACGAAAGGTTGCAGGAATATTGTGCACTGGCTAAAGCTTGATTACGGTCTACTCGACATCCGAGAATAAGGTGCTCCATGGAGAATCGATGGTAGATTGGTTTATTGGACGCAAACGTTTTTCTTAACTCTGAGCGAGGTTAGAAGTAATTGTGGAGCTGTCAAAGCGGCGGGCACAAGTTTGAAGGGGACTTGGAGCGTGCAGAGGCATGCGGGCAATGTTTGCGTAAGGTTAGAAGGAGCCTGGAGCGTGTGGCAAAGGATCATCATACATAGGGCGTCAAGCAATGCACTGAGATGTGCGGGGGCGGACATGACGCATGGTGGAGCATGGTTGCAGTTGGACGAGTTCGGCTGGGGTCAAACATATAAGGCGGTCGCCCTGGACAGTCTGGCAGATTGAGGTGGATGTCGGTCAAACCAGAAGATGGCGATGATTTCAGGGACGACGACATAGGAGCGTGATGCTGATGGTGGCCTACTTTTGGGGCATGGAAACATATGGTGCAGGCCTGAGGGCTTGTGCGTCTTCGACAGACTATGGCGCGAGTTTGATTCTAGATGATGCACATGAGATCTTGGAGTCGATGGAGCGCAGGAGGTGGTACGTACAACCACCATAGAGTCATGTTGAAGGTGAAGCTAGAGCCTGACGAAATATTTCACTCTGAGGTAATGGAGGGGCTACGACGTAAGTGCACAGAGAATCACAACCTATTTCAATGGGAAAGCAAGGGACATGTGGTTCAGACTAGGTACCAATGGTCCGATAGAGATGTGATACTCGACATCGGTCGATGATGAGGTGGTTCTCTGCAGTAGGGGTTGAGTGGTGTGGGTTCGCGACCTTGTGAGACTTGACCAGGACAGCAGAGGCTCGACACGGTGACAGCGACAAGGCGTCCGGTAAGCACGGGACACGGCGACAGGCCAAGGCACTGGTGGTCAGACATGTAGTCAGACAAAGTGAGGAGAGGATGCTAAAGCAGTGTTGGCAACTACCAGATTCAAGTTGATGACTAGATCTACTGAGTTGATATGTCAAATGGATGAGAGTGGACCATAGGGAATCTGAGAAAGTGATGGAAAGTCTGAAATTATTAAAAGCTGAGAGAGTAACTGGTCGTATATTTTGTGGTGTCTAGTGCACATACAAAGTCCTGGGACAAAGTCCTGAGCAAAGTCCTGGGACTGCGGGACAAAGTAGCCAAAATCACTCTCTGGTAGTCGACCGACCTTACTAGCTAGTAGTAGTATCTTAAGAGACTGGAAATATATATAGGTCCATGTCACGACTCTTATCAAATAAATGAAGGACATGGTTGGTCATAGGATTCTGATTCTCTTTAAGTCAGGAACTTTTACATGATTGCAGCATCTTATGAGCTGTGGCCGAAACAGGTAGAAACGGGAAACTATAGGATCCCTAAATGGACAAAGGACTCACTAAGTAACCATTTACAACAAAACCCATCATTTAGCTGGATTCTCCTAAAAACGCCCAATCTGATTTATCTATGATTATGCAAGGTAGCCTTCCTTGTTTGCATATAATATGCCAAACTTTACAAGTTTATAATTTATCATCACTCTCTCAAAAAATTCTGGACCCGGAAATAACTAAATATCCAAACGCTTGTGTGGGCCATCCCAAAATTTGGGAAAAACAAGGCATACTGGTCACAAATTGATTTCAATGGTTGGATTCATTATATATAAGCCATATTCGCTAGATTTAAATCACACAGAGCGCATAATTGGTAAGTGTATCCCACAAAACAGAACGCCCATTTTAATGGCAGGAGAATGGATAATACATATCCAGTGACACATCCAAAATCCCTACAGCATCTTCTCCATGAACTGCCATTTCCTAGTTCCCGGTAATAACTTGGGCATCAGCGAATCATTCAGTTGCAACACCAAATATTGGTGCACAGAGTAAGTGAAAGAATGCAATGCACGAATGATCAGAACAATGCTTAATGAATACTTTAAGGAGCTGGGAAAGGACACTCAGACGTCCACAGGTGCTTCATTCGGTGACTGGCACTGGTGGAAAAACAGGCTTTCCGTCCAGCCCCATAAGTCGCGAAAATAATAGAACCGGGACTAAAGGGGTCTTTAGTCGCGGTTCGGGGAGACCGCGACCAACTATCTCTGGGCCAAAGCGCTCGGTTGTGGTGGCGGACGGGAGGGGCTTGATCCGGTTTATTCGCCAACCGGGACTAAAGGTCTCAGTGGCCCAAGGCCTTTAGATCATGGTTGGTTGTGCCAACCGGGATTAAAGGTTAGACCTTTAGTCTCGGTTGGTCTGCCAACCGCGACTAATGGCCCGAACCTTTAGTCGCGGTTGGCCAGACCTTTAGTCCCGGTTGGTCTGGCCAACCGCGACTAAAGGGATTTGAGGCCTCATTTTCAAACTCTACCCCCCCCGGATCGCCTTTTCAGTTTTAGAAAAAACAAAAGAAAATTATGAAAATGTCAAAAAAATAAAATAAAATAAGTTTTCCATGTGATATGTGGTCTAGTTGTTGGGAAAATTAACAAATATGAATTTCGACTTTATTTGCAAAATCTCTCTGGAAATTCTTAAAATTGGCATAACTTTTGCATACGAACTCGGATGAAAAAGTTTTTTATATGAAAAATCATCTACTCGAAAAGTTACATCCGAATTTTTAGAATCCCCAAAAACCTAACAGAAAAAAAAGATACGGGGCTTTTAAGTTCTGGAGAGGCAAAAAAATTCAAAAAATTTCAAATTGTGGTCAAACTGTGGTCAAACAATGGTCAAACTAATTATTCTAGAATATTAGTGTTACTAAATAATTATTTCAGTTTTTTTAAATTTTGATCAAATCTGGTCAAACTGTGGTCAAAAAATGGTCAAACTAATTATTCCAGAAATATTAGTGTTACTAAATAATTATTGTTTTTTAAAACAATAGTTTCAAACTCAAACAGTGAAATGTGTCACTTCATGCTCAAGCTAAATACCGAGGGTTAATAGAATTGACATCCTACTATTGTCGAAAACAACAAGTGCAGACTTGGAAACGAGGAGAATAGAACCCGGAAGTTAAGCGTGCTCAGTGGGGAGTGGGAGGATGGGTGACCGTTCGGAAGTTAGATGATTTGGAATTATGAGGGTGATTAGAGATTAGAGGATAAATTGAGCAGTGATGAGGGTGGTGATTAGATATTAGAGGTTAAAATAATTCAGAAATTTGAAAATAAAAAAATGAAAAATTCAAAAAAATTAGTAAAAATTTTAAACCTCATGGAGGAGGCCTTTAGTCCCGGTTAGCCACGAGAACCGGGACTAAAGCCTTTAGTCATGATTAAAGAAGAGGCGCGACTAAAGGGGGGTCTTTAGTCGCGCATAGTTAGTCGCGGTTGCACAGCCGGGACTAAAGGCCTTTGCGAACCGCGACTAAAGGCCTTTTTTCTACCAGTGTGGAAATGTACTTTGCTGCACTACTTTGTCGTCTTCAATCTTCGATCTAAATGCATGCCATTCCTAAATTTCAGGATATTTGCTAAAGGTTGACACTGCTTGATGAGACCTCCTATAGGACGCTTGCGGGCGTCAAGTTGAGGTGGCTTCGGAAAGAGCATGCGAGCTGGGCCGGACCATTTGAACGCAACAAACAGAAAAGACAACAGCATGACACTGTAACGAGTGGAAGATGTTGTGTAGGATGCGGCTTTACTGTAGCAGTACGTACTGTAACATTAGCTTTACTACTCCCCAGTTCCTAAATATAAGTCTATCTAGAGATTTCAATATAGACCACATACAGAGGAAAGTGAGTAAACCTGCACTCTAAAAGTAGTCTATATACATCCGTATGTAGTCCATATTAGAATCTCTACAAACACTTATATTTGGAACCGAGGGAGTTCTCTTTCGAACATTTTAAAATACACATTGAACATTTATAATATACATTGAACACTTTCTTCATATACAATGAACAATTTAATAATGCATACCGGACATTTTTGTAATATACCATGAATATTTTTTAAATACAGTGAATTTTTTTGTAATATACGGTGAACAAATATTTAATACAAATTGAACACTTTTGTGATATATGTTGAACATCTTTTATACACGATGAACATTTTTATAATGCATGTTGAAGTTTTTCATAATATAATATACGATAAACATTTATGTAATAGACCCTGAACTTTTTATGTATCACACAAAAAAAGAGGAAAAACCATAAAAGAAAAATAACGAAAAAGAGAAACACTAAAAGGAGAAAGGAACCAAAAAATACCAGAACAAAACCACCGAACTGCACGGTCCTGCTACCACCATGACAACATGCATATGTCAGGCTGGACGTGTCGAGCATGCTTTTCACCCGGCTCGCGGCCTGTTATGGACTGAACCGCACGGTCCTGGCCCGCTAAAAACATCGACCGGTCTGAGGCATCAAATTAGGCCCGAGAAAACGTCGGTCCGATCCGGGCTATGACCAGTCCGTTCGGTCGGATCGAGAAAAGGCCCCAATGCACGCATGACGGCACAAGCACACTCTGTCCGTTCGCTCGCTCAATCCTCAGGCCCTTCCTCATCCCATCTCAGCGCCGCTGCTGGCCACTTCCTCCCCTTCCCTGCCTCCCATCTTGTCACCGCCATCGGCCATCTTCTTCCCCTTCCTCCTGGTGACTCCTTGCGTTCGAGTTGGAGCACCAGCACACGCACAGCTGGGTGCAAGCTGGCCACCCGCAGAGCACGCACGGCCACCAACGCACAACACGTATGACCATCGGCCTTCCCGCAACGAACAACCTTGTCTAGGAGGTCCTCAACCTTCATGTATCCTTCCCCACGCAAGAACTCGACTGGATTCGCCTCAAAGCCGTGTAGAAGTGCATGCTCTAGCCAATGCAATCCAAAGATCGATCTATGGGAGAGGGCTGGACTTTTGGAAATATGCCCTAGAGGCAGTAATAAATTGGTTACTATCATATTTCCTTGTTCGTGATAATCGTTTATAATCCATGCTATAATTATATTGACCGGAACTCAAATACATGTGTGGATACATAGACAACAACATGTCCCTAGTAAGCCTTTGCCGGACTAGCTTGTTGATCAAAGATGGCTATCATTTTCTAGTCATGGACATGAGTTGTCATTTGATAACGGGATCACATTATTGGGAGAATGATGTGATGAACAAGACCCAAACTATAAAAGTAGCATATGATCGTGTCAAGTTTATTGCTATCGTTTTCTGCATGTCAAGTATATGTTCCTATGACCATGAGATCATGCAACTCACTGACATCGGAGGAATACCTTGTGTGTATCAAACGTCGCAACATAACTGGGTGACTATAAATGTGCTCTACAGATATCTCTGAGGGTGTCTGTTGAGTTGGCATGGATCAAGACTGGGATTTGGCATTATCTCAGGGCCCACTCAGTAATATAACATCATAGTAAGCTTGCAAGCAATGTAACTAATGGGTTAGCCATGGGATCTTGTATTATGGAATGAGTAAAGAGACTTGCCGGTAACGAGATTGAACTAGTATGGAGATACCGACGATCGAATCTCAGGCAAGTAACATACCGATAAACAAAGGGAACTACATACGAGATTAGCTGAATCCTTGACATCAAGGTTCGATCGATAAGATCTTCGTAGAATATGTGGGAACCATTATGGGCATCCAGGTCCCGCTATTGGTTATTGACCGTAGAGGTGTCTCGGTCAAGTCTGCATAGTTCTCGAACCCACAGGGTCTAAACACTTAACAATTGGTGACGATATAAGTATAGTTGAGTCATTATGGTGGTTACGAAAGGTTATTCGGAGTCCCGAATGAGATCCCGGACATGGCGAGGAACTCCAGAAGGGTCCGGAGGTGAAGATTGATATATTGGACGAATGGTATTGGAGTCTGGAAGTGTTCCGGGGTACCGGGTGATGACCAACATGACCGAAAGGGGTTTCGGGAGGCCCGGCAAGTGTTGGGGGCCTCATGGGCCAAAGGGGAGGGAGCACACCAGCCCACTAAGGGGTTGTGCACCCCAAGCCCCTTTTCCCATGTTGCTTGAGGAGGTGGGGCGCTTCCTAGGGTTTCCTCCACTTGCCTTGGGGGCCAAGGCACCTAGGGGGAGGCGCCCAAACCCATGTAGGGTTTTTCCCCTTTCTTGGCAGCCACTCCTAGATTGGATCTAGGGGTGCCCCTCCCTCCACCCTTCCCCCTATAAATAGAGGAGGGGAGAGAGGGCAGCCACACCCATACAGATCTATTCGTGCCACAGGGCTGCTCCTCCTCTCCCTCATAGCTATCTTCTTCTCTGTAGTGCTTAGCGAAGCTCTGCTGAGATTTCTCCACCACCACCGCCACCACGTCGTCGTGCTGCCGGAGGACCCGAGCTACTACTTCACCATCGTTCACTGGATCGAGGAGGTGAAGGCGTCAACAAGCTGTGTGTGTGTTGAACGCGGAGGTGCCATCAGTTCGGCACTTGGATCGGAGTTCGCGGGACGGATCGTGATTGGATCGCGAAGACGTTCCACTACATCAACCGCGTTTCTTAATGCTTCCGCTTAGCGATCTACAAGGGTATGTAGATGCAATCTCTCCTCTCGTAGATGTTCATCTCCTAGATTGGATCTTGGGTGTGCGTAGGAAATTTTTTGTTTCCCATGCAACATTCCCTAACATGGACATTATACTCCAACACCCCCCTCATGTGCTCCTTTGGAGTCTATGACGTGGGGAGCGGAAGCGGAGACAGGCCACAATTAATCATTGCATTTATTGGGTTTTGAACCATGAACCTCTTGATTACAAGCTTATATGCACCTCACCAGTTCACCCATCAGACCGAGCTGATGGAAGAGACTAGGCAATACATTTATACATCAACACTCTCCCTCACATGTGGCTCTCTTCGACCTAAACGTGGACCGAAAGTAGGCTACAATTTAATTGCGTTAGCCGGGTCTTGAAATCAAGACCTCTTGACTCGGATACCATGTAGAAAGGCAGGCTCTTTCCAAGCAACCAAAAGACCAATCTATGGGAGAGGGTTGGACATTATACTCCAACAAGCCATCACCATCATCCTCCAACTCCCAGTCTAGGCACCGTCGTTCGTCATCGATTACCTTGCCGTCGCTGCTTCCCCGGACTCCTCGACCACGCCATAGAGTTCTCCGTGAGTCATCATATCTTTTCCCTTCGTTTCCCCCTCAGATTACGCCCCGTAGTTGTGACTTTCCATCATTGCCGACGCCATGGTCACTATGTCCTAGATGTGGCCGGTCCTCTCGGTCTGGTCCGAGGTTTGATGCTACAGGTCAGGACAGGGACTATGAAGCGGCTGGTTCGGTCTGGTCCACCTTGATGCATATGCAAGCGGATCAAGATTGAACCAACAAACATGCTTACCGCGGATAAGTTGTGTATCTTAACATATAGTGACGACATGATGTTGTAAGGAAGGTAGGCATGTAATATATTTGAATGAGATTTGGTCAAATGGAATATGAATATATTGTTGGATTACTAATTGGGGAGAACTACATAGTTGTAATAAATATATTCAATATAAGTAGCATGCGTGGTTGCATTTTGAAGTACGCATCACATGCATGGCGGCATATTAAAGGTGGCATGCTTACACATTAAGAGCATGGTTAATAGTATAGCCAACTGCTGGCTATAAGCCAGTGCCATGTCATCTATAGCCCATCTTATAGTCAACATGTACAATAGTAGATCAAAAGAGTGTACTACTTTTTTATTATGTGGCCCATCTTTCATTCTCACAAAGTGCCTAGGAGCACGTGCTAGAGCTGGCTCTTCACGAAGAGCCCGCTTACCTTCTCTCTCCTCTTCTCTTTCCTCCAACTAAGCAGAAATATACTAGTTTATTTCTTATAGCTCGCTGACTCAGCTCTATTGTACTTGCTCTAAGAGAAGGTATATTTAGTAATAATGGTTCATGGTTCTACGAACCAAACAAACATTAAAAAAAGTTCCTACGAAACGAATCATCAAAATTTCCTATGGACATCCTTTTGAACCAAAGAGAGGGTGGCCCTTGCAGTTATGCAACTCAAAAATACGGCAATTATCCTCGTTGTGGTCTAGAAGTTAAAGACCGCAACCATCTAGATTAGATCGCAGACCATTACAGCAGTAGCACAAATCTGGCATGCTCTTCACATTTTCCATGAACTAGTATTTGTGATTAAATAAAATGGCACTGAACACACACTCCACGAGTTGTAGCTAGTAAGTACATCATGGGGTTTCGGAGGCGCCAGTTTTGGAAAATATGTAGGCAAACACTCCTAGATAGATATTTTTTAAGAATAACACCGCTGCTCTCCCGGGCTCCATTACTAGAGTGAAGCCAAAGCATACATCAGAGACCAGTCCAGGAAGTAAAACCAGCTACTAAAATGTAAATAAGTGCTGCTAGAGGCCTAACGTGAAGATACCGGTTGGTGATTAATGCTTGATGTGTTCATCCAGTGGTTTGACGCGACAAGGTGGTGCATCTTGAACTCGTCGTATATTATCTACTCGTTCCACACTTCCACTAACTGCAAAGAGCAGAGTGTCCCTGTGGACCCAGAGGATGCCGAATTGTAGCACGAGCAGTTAGCTTGGAAGGCGTTGAAGCTGCACCGCAACTTCTACTGGGTACCGAGGACCCCACAAAGGTGCGACTTGTAGCCCTGCGATCCCTGATGCCTCCTACTCGTAATCTTGCAACATCTACCGCCGCATTGTGTGAATATATTAGATCGACACCGATGGGAACACACCAAGAAAAGCATTGTCCATACACATCTTCCTTCACTTTCCACTCACAAGTGAGTTGGGTATTTGTTGTGTTATGAAGAAGTACGTACCCTAACTTCTCTCCCCCAACTTATAAGGATGGTAGCTATGGCTTGCACCGAACAAAGTCCTGGGACTGTAGGACAAAGTAGATGAAATCACTCTCTAGTGGTCCGTGTCATGCCTATTATTAAATGAAGGACATGGTTGATCGGAGGATTCCCATTCTCTTGAAATCAAGAACTGTTGCATGATTACATTTTGCAGCATCTTATGAGTAGTGACCGAAAGGTGTAGAAACTGGAAACTGTACGATCCTTAAATGACCAAATGACTCAGTAAGTAACCATTTACAACAAAACCCACCATTTAGTGGGATTCTCCTAAAAACGCCCAATCTGATTTATCTATGATTATGCAACGTAGCCTTCCTTTTTTTTTTGCATACAATATGCCCACCTTTACAAGTATATAATTTATCGTCACTCTCCCCCCAAAAAATCTGGAACCATAAATATCCAAACGTTTGTGCATATGCCTCCCCAAAAAATTTGGGGAAAGACAAGGCATACTTGTCACAAATTCATTTCAATGGTCGCATTCACTATATGTAAAGTCATATTAGCTAGATTTAAATCACTTATAGAACATGATTGGTAACTGCATGGCACCGATTTAGAGCCCACAAAACAGAACGCCCATTTTAATGGCAGGAGAATGGATAATACATGTGCCAGTAACACTGTCTAATATCCCTACAGCATTTTCTCCATGAACTGCCATTTTCTAGCTTCCCGTAATAACTTAGGGCATCAACTTTTTTTCGAAACGGAGGCAAAGATTGCCTCATCTATTAATTAAGCAGAAGCGAATTGCCCAGTTAATTACGGAAAATCGGGCAAAAACCGGAACAACAAGGGCCAAGTCCACACCCATAGACTGAAACACATAGGGCAAGGCCCACCCTAATCGACGACAAGTCGACCTGCGGCCAGATAACGCAGCTCTGACTCTGAAGGAGAACTCAGAAGAACAAAACCAGGCACGATTGGCGCCACGGAAGATCACCGTGCAACCATTCAGCGTATACCACAGGGTCCCGCCACCGCAGCTGCAGACTCCACAGCAACAAACGAACCGAGGCAATACCACAGACACGCCGAAGAAGAGCCGACTACCACAACCGTTGCCGTGTCGCCAACATCGCTCCCACCATCATCGTTGCCACAGAAGTCTGGATGCCACAACCACCGCAAACCACAGGTCCCGCTTGCCGATGCCGAGCTCGGAGACGAAGCCCCCAAGAGGGAAACAACACACCAAAGTGCCGCCATCGTCCGATCAAAAGATCATGGGTTTCCCCTGGAGAGGCCTAGATGGCTGGATCCGTGCGAGCAGGGTGTGGCAGCAAAGCAGCTATGCCTCCAGGGAGGTCAACGACGGCCACGGCCGCCGCCATAGCTGGTCACGACACAAAGCCGAGACAAGGTCTTCACCCAAGCTCCACACCACCTTGGTCGCACATCATTTCTGCATCGACTTCGGCAAGCCCACCATCACCATCAACAAACCAGCCCGTGGACGAAGAGATCGCAGCCGCCACACGCAACCGCACCTCGCAGAGACCAACAACGGCCAAACACCGGCGCGAGAAGCCAGATCCAACAAAGGCCAACCAAGAGCAGGGCCAGTGGACACTGCACAACCACCACGCCCTGTCGAGCACCATGCCGACAAAGAACGAAGGCGTGCCGCCCAAGGCCGCGAACCACCATGATCCCCTGCTGCAGCCCAGCATCAGACGCTCGTCACGAGCACCACGCACGCGCCACAGCATCCGCCCGAGACCAGATCTCCTCCTCGGCGCCCCGGGCCTCCAAGCCGCGCCGAAAGCGCTGCCCGGGCCTTCTGCACGCCCGCGGCGTGCACCCTAGCAGATCGAAGGTGGCTCCATCCCACGCAGCCTCGTGACGCCGACCTGCGCCGACCCGCGCGACAGCCAAATCACCGCCCGCATCTTGCCCCCACCGCCCGGCCACGCCTGAGCCGCAGCTCCACCTTCGCGCGCCGCCGAACGCCCGCACCACCCCAGAACTCGGCGAGCCCAACGCCGCGCGCGCCGGATCCGTGCCAGTAGGCGCCGAAGCCGCCCCCGCGCGCCCGTCAGAGCCCGACGAGCCCGCATGCCAGATCCGCCCTAGCGTAGTCCTGAGAGATGCCCCGCCGCCACCCTCCCTGGTGCCTGACCGGGCTTCGCCAGCGGGCTCCTCAAGCGGCAGCAAGGTAAGGGGAAAGAGGAGGGGGGAAGGTGGCGGCGCCGGTGGGGGGGCCCCCCGTGATGCCCAGGAGAGGCGACGCGGGGGAAGGGGAAAAATCCTTGGCAGTATGATTTAGACAACTTGTTTTTACTTAGGGCATCAATGGATCATGCAGTTGCATCCCCAAACATTGGCACACAGAGTAAGTGAAATAATGCGATGCACGAATGATCAGATGAATGCTTAATGGAAATTAAGGAGCTGGGAAACCACACTCAGACGTCCACAGATTCTTCATGTGCTGATTGGGAATGTACTTTGCTGCACTACTTTGTTGTCTTCAATCTTCAATCTAAGTGCATGCCATTCCCTGTTTCTCGCCAATGTTTACTGCACCATAACAAGAGATGAGATACAACTAATTTGGCTAAAACTATCAATGAAAACCTAATCGCAATTTTCTGCGGCAACGAGCTGGCATGATCCTAGTACACTATCTATTTCTCCTATGTCCCGTATACTGAGACACATTCGTCTCTGAAACAATATCTATTTCTCATCTGTCCTGGTTACTGAGACGCGTTGGACTCTGAAGTCACACTCTTTCTGACAAGATGAAATTTGCCCTGCAGAAAAGGACAAACAGAGCACCACTAAACATCAGCCAGACATACTTAGCAGGAAAAACCGAAGTGGCCAAAAAAATAAATAACAAGAGGATTACCTCTCGAAGGAGATGTGTTACCAGAAACTTATCA
Organism: Aegilops speltoides; assembly: GCA_021437245.1. Classification (NCBI taxonomy): domain Eukaryota; kingdom Viridiplantae; phylum Streptophyta; class Magnoliopsida; order Poales; family Poaceae; genus Aegilops; species Aegilops speltoides. The sequence goes on from CM038147.1 coordinate 110,231,985, forward strand.
GCGGTATTCTTTGAACTGAAGAACAGCTGATTCGCGTATTGTATCCTTATATTTGGAATGTTGACTCTTGAGAAGTAATCATGAAGAACAACTCTAGGAGTCCAGATTTCCATACATTTCATGACAAAGACACCGCAATCATTCCTAAAAATCAAATAAAGCAGAAACATCAATACAAGAAAATACATCTCACAAATGTCTGGCAATGAACATCAAGAAACACCTGGTTGTAGATAGCATTACCCGTTTCCTTGTCTTGGCATAGCAGGATAGACAATTCTGAAATTATCGAAGCTATACTCTGGATCAACTATCTCCTTCCACAAATGTTTGAAATTACCAACCTAAATTACAACACATCAGCATTCACATGACTAAACATTGAAGGTGAATATACTAAAGAAACTATGTGAAAAACAAAGAGGAAGATTTACAAATAGAATTACTTACAAGCATCTCGCTGACCACAACTTGATAACGAGACTTCTTGCGGAACAAGGAATCCATAAATACAAATTGACGGTTTTGTAGGTCAACAACAAATAAAAACCAGTGCTTACAATGGCATATCGGAAAGAATAGCTGCAACAGGAAAATTATTTGTAAGAATAAGTTCGTATATTACACAAATATAAGAGACGAGAACTAGGATAAAGAGCAATAAGAAAACATCATACCAGTTCACATGCATCAATTTTCTTTACTAGACTTGCACCTTTAAAAGTATTTTGTATGAGTTTAAACTGATCTTTATTATTGTATTTTAGAATGTTTTCCTGCAAAATATATAAGAATCAGCAGCCAAACCATAACAAAACAGATTTTGGCATGTATATATGTGGAAACAGATGGAGCTTCTAATGAAGAGAATTATTACCCCAATATAAGAGAAGAAGTAATGTTTTTTAGAAACTGATGGATGGCAATCATCAAACAATTTCCGGCAGAAAACAGAAATCAGAAAGTTATTGACATGACCCCCTGGCATCAATGACTGACCAAGAGAGAGGTAGGAGCAGCGGACTTTGCGATATATAATGGCAGTCATGCTGCTCACATAAAGATAGAATATAAATGTCAATACGATGCAGCGAAGTATTTCTTTTGCATAATGCAGAATCAGAAGAACAATAATTGAGCTACAGAAATGAAACAGGAAAGAGCATATATACCACTGATATCTTTCACTCCGTGCAAGTCTGCAAAACACCGCATAATATCTCCTCTCAAGAGCAGAGACTGGAAATCGATTTGTTTCAGGGACAGAAGGACTGCACGAGAGAAGAAGTCTCCTCGGATCATGAGGTGTTTTCTTTCTTCTAGAAGAACTAGTGTTAACTTTGATTACATACTGAACTTTGGATGCGGGGATATAATCGGAAGAGCGATTGTCACAAGGCTTTGCAGAACTGATAATGCTAGTAGAAGCACCATCGATATTTTTACACAATTGACTGCAACTCACGTTGATCTTCCTTTCATCTGTAATCTGCACATCTGGAGAATCATTGGACTGCAACAGAAAAATATTAATATGGTTAATATGATGGTGTCATGTCATGATCAGCAGAGGGAGAGCAACACAGCTCAGAGATTTTTTTAAGCAAATAAAATGACTTACAAGTTGAGCTTCCGCAGTTGTGTCAGCAGCAGAAACAGGGGCAGTGAAACATCTGCTCGTAATTATCACACATTTTTTACCAGAGGGATTAGCATTTGATTGCTGAGAGTGATCCAGAGTAACTATGACATTGTGATTCTGCGCAACAGGAAAAAATTAGATCTCAAGTGGAATGGAAAATGAAACTGACAAACCTAGCTTCTACATAAACTGGAGGTAAACATTCAGACTCATCGGCATTACAGAACTGGAAGAATAGAGCGTGGAGATAATTTTTAATACCAAGACCTAGATTACCTAGTATAAGTGGACAACCTTACAGAAGTCGCGTATATACTATAAAGAAGTGAATTAATTAGGAGTACCTATACTGAACAGACGGAAAGTAAAGTATCCAGAAATAAACACATTTAATACAGGCGATACACAGACAAAGTTTCTTAACCTAAAAGTGATAGATAGGTTAATAAAATTGAACCTTGCGGCTAATAAATTATACTGTACAATATAGACTAACCTTGTCAGTAATACTCTGGCTGGGCATCACAGAACAAACTGGATAGGAATCATCCATTTCATGGTGAAGATCAGAAAGAGGTCGGTGTACATTGACATTTTTCTCAGCAAGTTCTTTCAAATTGGCATTGGGAAGGAAGAAATGAGCTTCAGCAGCAGCAGCATCTGGTTGCTGAATGTTAGTGTTGTCCAACACCTTAGTTAAGTTAAAGATGTATACACACCAATTATTAGTGTGAGTTGAGTGATACAGGGAATTAACAGTAAAAGCCAAAAGTGTATCTGTACGAGTTTTACCAGGTTTCTGCCATGATGGAGTAGGCAGGCAAGGAGCTCGTCAGAGTTGGCCGCCGTCCTGAGAGCGACGGCCGCCGCCGCCTGCAGCCTGCCACTTGCGGCGCCCGAAACGGACGTCAGGCGGAGACACTCCATGGGGAAAAGATGCCGGCCCTCTCTCCGTATAGCGATCGCAGATATGCCGGCTAAGCGGGTTGCTAATGAAGGCTGACGTGCTGCTTGACAGCCATCACATCCTGTTGCCACCATGACAACATTGCATATGCAGGCGGAGCAAGTCTGAACCGGCGAACATGCTCACTGCGGACAAGCGGTGGATCTTCACATAGTGACGACATGGTGTAGTAAGGTAGGCAGGCACATGTTGCAGAGTTCTCTCATTGTTTCCATGCACGCACACATAATGACGACATGGAGCTGATGCTATTTCTGCCTCGTTCCACCTTCCACCCTTTTCTAACAAGAGTAATGGGTACCTGGTCCAGCTGATAAGCTATCGCTTCCTACCAACCGCCAACTTCCCTGCGCTGGTCAACCACCGGAGGACGTCGCGCCCCCGGCGAACCGACTAGAGGCAGCCGACGGCCGTCGCTGCTCCTCTTCACCGCCGCCCAGCCCGTTCCAGATCCGGGAATGCCGCCGCCGCCCAGCCCGCGACTGTTTAGGAGATCCAGCAGGAAGCGGCGGCGCCATGGGGGCTGCGGGGAGCTCGGTGACCGTCGGTCAAGGGCGGGGAAGGGGAGGAGCGGGGGCGGCGCCATAGAGGGAGAGAGGCCGGGGGGCTCGGCGTCCGTCGGTATGTGGAGGAGGCCTGGGGAATTTGCTGGAAGGATCAACTCGTCAAAGTGAGAGAGGAGAGAAAAACTGACAGAGATAATTTCAGGTTGTTTGTTACTGCTAATTGTTGCTGCAGCTGGCTCACAATTTTCTTTTTTGGAGAGTAACTTCCGATCTACTCCCTCCGTTTCTAAATGTAAGTCTTTGTAGAGATTTCACTATAAACCACATACAGATGTATATAGATGTATTTTAAGTTTAGATTCATTCATTTTGCTTCGTATGTAGTCCACCTAGGAAAATTTCTATAAAGACTTATAGTATTTAGGTACGGAGGAAGTATTCATCAACTATTAAGATAGTACAAAGAACACTAGAAGTAAAAAAATACATCTAGATCTGTAGACTCATAAATTGACACTAGATTGAACAATGTTTTATGTACACGACTACAATAAAAACAAACAACTTGCTGTGAAAGAATAGAAAAAAAAATCAACTTGAGCCTTCAGACTAGAGATATATGGCTCAACTTAGTTTTTAAAAGAGTAAAATTCATCGATCGTCATTAAACTTGTCTATTTTAATTACTGTACTTAAGAATACAATTAATACAGTCGCTATATACGCATTAAGGTGATTACACAATCATTGTATACACTATAGATGTACTCCAGTATCATACACTAGTATCATATGCATGATACTAGTATATGTTACCCTTCACTATGACCAGCCTTAGAGTAAACAACGATTGTTTTTTTTTATAAACAGAGTATAAACAACGATTTATGTTTACTTGCTTAGCTACATCTTTTTTGTTATCTGGTTGTTCAACGCACTAGGTAACTTTTCGATTCACACGAACAGTTTTTTTTTTGGCAAAAGTGAAAATAAGGAAGGAAAATACAAACAGGATAGCGTGTTTCCAAGTCCACATAAATTCAGGCATGCCAAGTGCCGTTTTTCTAGGGAGCCACAAAGTGTGGTTAATGCTATGTTTTGTTTTTCAGGATGATGCCATGTTTGATTTATTACGATTTCTTCTGGGTGTTTTTCTTCCGATTTTCTTCTGTTTCTTTTGGATTTCTTTTGGTTTTTCCTCTTTGTATTTTTGTAATAAAATATACATACACGTGATATTTTAACATTCTATGAAGATGTTTTTTAATACACGATACACGTGATATACATACACGAAAACATGACAAGTATTTTTTTAATACACTTTTAGGCACAAGATGAACAGTTTTTATGCACGGTGAACATTTTTTAAATACGACAAACATCTTTCAACATAGAATGAATGTTTTTTAAATGCATGATGGAGATTTTAAAATATACATACACGTGATATACGTACACGTAAACATGACAAGTATTTTTTAATACACGATGAAGATGTTTTAGGCACAAGATGAACAGTTTTTATGCACGGTGAACATTTTTTAAATATGACAAACATTTTTCAACATAGAATGAATGTTTTCTAAATGCATGATGGACATTTTAAAATATATGATATTTTTTTAATATGCACTGAACAATTTTCAAATACATGGTAATTTATTTAAATATATGATCACCATATTTTGCAGATACGATATGAACATTTTTTTTGCATGTATGTGCATATGTAATGTTTTAATAATTTTTTACCCTGTTTATCAAAATATTTTTCATCAAAATAGAATAATTAGGGTGGTAATGGCCATCATGTCATGAACACTTTCCCTTGCGTCTGAGACATTAGACGTCATATAGATGTTGAACACAGGTAAATCGGCCGCAACGAGGTGTGGTACCATCTAAACTAGGAAGCATCGAGTGCCAAATCCTTGAACAAATAAAAGACTGGTCAATATAGAGAATGGATATTTGGCTCTCGGCCTCCATGTGGCCTTTTTTTGAAAAAAAAAACAAATTTCAAACTTATCGGTTTAAAAAACTGAAAGAATTGTGCAAGTAAAAATGAATGTTACGTGTATGTGTGTAAAATTTCAGTACAAAAAAATGATGAAATGCGACCTGTACAAAGAAGACATATTCATGACCGGGAAGGATGAATAGCATCATCTATATCTATACCAATATAAAAAGACCCAAGGGGCAGATCCAATAAATCTCGGCCATCAAATCATGTCAATCCAACGACCTAGACTGCTTCAATGTTGAGCGCTCAACATGTTTAGCATGCAGTTAATTTCATACCAAATTTAGTGTTAATCACATAATAAAACACAAATAATATCCTATTTAATATCCACATGCACTTAATATACTTTCAAATTAGCATACACATTGACTAATGTGTTAAAAAGCCTCAGATTTGTCTTTTTGTCACAGCCTTCGTCTCAACCTATTTTGCGCTGAAAATTTACACGCATATGTGTTATTCCTTCATGTATATCTGTGTTTTTTTTTAATAAAACATAAAAAAATATAAAATTTGATGAAATTCGTATTTTTCGAAACCGAGCTCCATGAAGCTCGGCTCCAAAGACAATATTCGGTTGAATATAGTATACGATCTAAACAATACGATAAAACGGATCAAATCTGCCAGTACCCAGAAGCACGCACACAGCCACCATGCCATGGCAGGTCACATAAATCTAAAGCGCAGTTCACATGAAACCATGCACGATATAATAAAGGATATTTCAGTACAGCAAGCACGAACTGAGGGCATCTTCAACGGTAACCCGCAAAAAACTTTCCGCATCTGTCCGCGGACAGAAGGACCAGTCCGCGGACGCGAATGTAGGAGGCAGTCATCTAAGCCGCATACATTTTCACAACAACTGAAAGCAATCGAACGAAATTCATTCAAATAAGTCCGGATTTCATATAAAACAACCCGATTTCATATAAACATACCACATTTCATATAAACATGACGGATTTCATTACAAATACACCAAAACAGTTGTAGGCGGGCTCTAGAGTATAATTAATACCTTATATAAATGATTTCCTGCGTCCGGTCCCCGTCTCCGGCCATCAGCCCCAAGAACAGAAGCTTCACCGTCTCCAGTTCCGCCTCTTCGCTCTCCAGCTCCGCCTCCGTAACCTCCACCTCCTGAGCCTCAGGAACTGAAGACTAATCGGTCGAGGATGCTGAGCCCACCAAGCTTGGGGTCGTCGGAAGGGGAGTGGTGGCCTTCCTGGGAAACGAGCAACGGCAACCTATCGTGCCCTAGTCTTCCTCGCTGCCGGCGGTGCCCGCGGACGTGTCGGCTTCTTCTCCGTCGTGGTCGTGGCGCCGGGCCGTAGCCTCCTCCTTGTCGGTGTCGCTGAACAACGCCTCGCCCGTGTCGTCGTCACGCTCCTTGCCTGTGGCCACCACCTCCGCTACCAGCTGCCGGTACCGCCGGCGGACGAGTCAGATCTCACGGGCGGAGCGATAGGGCAAGAGCAGTGTCTCCTGCTCCACTAGGTCCGCGTTTGACGCGACCGCCCTGCCGGCGGCGACCTGCTCATCCGCCTGCAAATGCTCCTGGAGGAGCTTGTGGTTGTAGTTGGCGTCGGCTGGTGCCTCCCGGAACTGCTCCTCCCGCTCCTCCCGCACCATGTCCATATAATGGGCACTGGCCTCGTCGATGGTCATGGTGCAATACACTGGCGGGGGTGGAGTGGAGGAGGAGGGTGCCGCAGAGGAACATGAGGGTGGCGCTGGCTCGTCGTCCGAGGCATCCTCCATTTGCACGCCCTTCGGCTGCCTGTCGGCCTTACAATAGGTAGCAATGGCGGCCATGACCTTATTTTGCTTCGACGTAAGCCCGTCCCAAAGAGCTTTGGCCATAGAGGGATCCATGGCGGGGAGTGATGTACAGACGGATGACTATGGCTATGGCTGAGGCACGGTTTACATAGCACCGGTGGGCGGCAGACGGACAGGTGGCGTCGGAAGAGACACACCGGCAACCGTGTGCCATTAATGCGAGCGGCAGACGGGTGGATGGGCGGTCGTCGTGTCATTTGAATGTGCAGCAGTCACCTGCACCAGGAACCGGCGCTGGCGGTGGTTTATCGGCCGGCGCCAGTGAGTGGTCGTGTCCGCTCTAGATGGGTATGAAAGCGGGTGCTGACGTTCTGGAGCGGCGCTGACCAAAAACACGATGGAGAGGGAGGGGTTTTTGGTGGGCCAGGGCGGTCAGAAACAGGCTTGGGATCAGTCCGGAATCCTACAAATCTCCCCCACTTTTTGTTTCCTCTTTGTGGAAGAAACTGCGTCTGGACCGCGTCGCGAACTGATACAAGCCCGCATTGGATGGCTTCCGCGGTCCAGACAACACAGTTCAGAAAGTTGCCACAGGTTTGCGGGTGAGCGTTGGAGATGCCTTACACTGTCTGAACTGTCCAGCGTGCTAGCATCCCAGTGTGAGGTCTAATGGTTCGACTGCATGTTGTCCAATTGTTTTATTTTATTTCACATTTATTTATTTCTTCTACCAGATGGCAGGCGGGACCTGTCTAGTTAGAGAGAGAAAGCGAGCTGATGAGGTATTGGTGGAATTGCTTGACCGGCCAACTAAACAAAATACGAAGCTGTAGGATGATGTATAATCGTCTCAGTGCATATACAGTAGTCATTATTGACATTATTCTTAAGTATAATGATCAAAATGAGCATACATGATAAGTACATTTACCACTGATGTATTTTGCACTTTTTAAAATTTAGAACTTATGACGTAAGTTTCATAAACTTGTCAATGTAAGTTATAAACTTGTTGATGCAAGTTTTGTAAATTACATCTGTGCCATTTATATCTAAGAGCATTTAGAGCAAGACATATCAAATCTGGCACCTTATACGTTCGTGGACATGTGGGGACACGTCTGCGGACGTTGATCGATCGATCCTCAAACCGTCACGTCAACAGCAGTGCACCTCATATCCCAGTACTCTAAACCATATTAGACATGCAACATGAAAGAAACTACGTAGATGACCAACGAAATAAACTACTCATCAATAAACTAAAATAAGTGTGACGGGGTACTAGCATTCAGAATGACAAAAACAGTGCTCTCATTTCCCTAGGTAAGTGTATTGTTCTTCCATCTCCCGAGTACATTGTATTTTACTTTTATAAAATTAGTTTTTTTAGTCACCACACGCTGCTAAAATATGTCGAAGGGCCAGAGGCCGATCTTTATTAGGAGAAGAAAAGCAGTACAACACCAAGCAGTCCAGGAGGTCTCGGCCTGCCGGCAGTTGATCAGAGAATACAAGCGCCGAAGAGTGCCACTAGTAGAAAAGGGGCCAATGGTCCAGGCCGGTCCGGCCCATTAGTCCCGGTTCAATCCAGAACCGGGACCAATGGGGGCATCGGACCCGGTTCGTGAGCCCCGGGGGCCGGCCGGGCCACGTGGGCCATTGGTCCCGGTTCATCTGGACCTATTGGTCCCGGTTTGTGGGACGAACAGGACCATTGGTCCTGCTCGAGCCCAAAACCATTGGTCCCGGTTGGTGGCTTGAACAGGGACCAATGGGCTCCATTAGTCCGGTTCGAGCCATCAACGGGACTAAATGGTTGGTGCCGCTGCAACCGAGTTTAGTCCCACCTCGCCAATCAAGGGGAACGGACTGGTTTATAAGCCCTCCTCTCTACTTTATTGAGCTCCTCCGATAATGAAAATAGATGCGCTTATATAGGTAATTTAGCATAAATTCATACGGATTTCTCTTGAAATTGCTATGAATTTAAGTTGGATTACCTCTATAAGTTTATCTGCACTCATTTTTGAGTAGTTTTTTTCTTTTTCTGCTATATTTATTTTTTCTTTTTATTTCTGAGTTGTAATAAGCCATTAAAAATAAGCATATATGCTCCTTTTTAGTGTAGTTAATCACAACTATTTTTTGCTTCTATTCATTTCGAGTAGTTTTTATATAGTTTTTTCTTTTTCTGCTATATTTATTTTTTCTTTTTATTTCTGTGTTGTAATAAGCCATTAAAATAAGCATATATGCTCCTTTTTACTATAGTTAATCACAACTATTTTTTGCTTCTATTCATTTCTGAGTAGTTTTTATATAGTTTTTTCTTTTCTGCTATATTTATTTTTTCTTTTTATTTCTGTGTTGTAATAAGCCATTAAAAATAAGCATATATGCTCCTTTTTACTGTAGTTAATCACAACTATTTTTTGCTTCTATTCATTTCTGAGTAGTTTTTATATAGTTTTTCTTTTTCTGCTATATTTATGTTTTCTTTTTATTTCGTGTTGTAATAAGCCATTAAAAATAAGCATATATGCTCCTTTTTAGTATAGTTAATCACAACTATTTTTGCTTCTATTCATTTCTCGAGTAGTTTTTATATAGTTTTTCTTTTTCTGCTATATTATTTTTTTCGAGTTATAATAAGTCATTACAAATAAAAAGAGACGCAATGCTCGTTAATCTGCTTCAACCCTTTCGGGATAGTGTCAATCTGACCGCACATAGCTCATGCGGTCTACCGTATCCGCAAGGGTTGAAGCCACCAACGTCTTGAGGAGCATTGAGCATCTTCGTCATTGTATCGCACTCGGGGCTTATAAACAATTGAAAGTGCCTCTCGCTTGGCGAGGTGGGACTAAAACGAAAGTCTTTGGAAGAATCAACAAAAAACAATTGCAGAGTCCATTGGTCCCTGTTGGTGGCACCAACCGAGACCAATGCCCTCTTTGTCTCGGTTAGTGGCTGCAACGGGACCAATGCCCTCTTTGTCGGTTTGTGCCACCAACCGACCAAAATCTTCGCTTCCGCCCTTTGGGCTCTTTGAAAAGAGTCTTTGGTCGGTTGGTGGCAAACCGACAAAGAGGGTATTGGTCCCATTGCAGCCACGAACCGACAAAAGCCTTTGCTATATAAGTAGCACTTAGGAAAATTTCGAACCGCATCCCCACTTCGATCTCTCCTGCGCTCGCCATGGCTCCCTGCCGCCCGACGACACTGTCGCCGCCCGCCCGACACCGCCGCCGCCTCGCTGCCCCTTGTCGCCGCCGCCGCCTTGCCACTCGCCGTCGCCGTCCGGCCAGCGCCCTGCCAAGACGCCGTCGTCGCCGCTCGCGCTTCGACCCGACCCGCCTGACCTGTCGCCGCCCGCTACGCCGACGACTGACAGACGCAGACGCGCCGCCTCGCCTTCCTCGACGCCATTGCCCACACAAGACTCGCCGTCGCCCGTGCAGGTCGCCTTTTTTATTTTTCTTAGATTTGTTTTTAGATTTTTTTGTAGTTCATAGATATTTTTGTTAGATTAGATTGTGTAATTTAGATATGTAGTTAATGTAGATTGTGTAATTAATTTGTTAGTTTTTATGTTAGATTTTTTTTCTGTAAAAGATTTGTGCATATTATGTAAGATTTTTATGTTAGATTTTTTATGTTAGTTTCTTTATGTTAGTTTTTTTCTGTAAAATTTGTTCATATTATGTTAGATTTTTTATGTAAGGTTTTTATGTTAGATTTTTTATGTTAGTTTTTTTATGTTAGTTTCTTTATGTTAGATTTTTTTCTGTAAAAAGATTTTTTAATTAGTTTTTATGTTAGATGTTTTATGTTAGATTTTTATGTTAGATTTTTTATGTTAGATTTTTTTAGATTTTTTGTAGTTCATAGATACTTTTGTTAGATTAGATTGTGTAATTTAGATATGTAGTTAATGTAGATTGTGTAATTAATTTGTTAGTTTTTTATGTTAGATTTTTTTTCTGTAAAAAGATTTGTTCATATTATGTAAGATTTTTTATGTTAGTTTCTTTATGTTAGATTTTTTCTGTAAAATTTGTTCATATTGTGTAATTTAGATCTTTTGTAGGATTAGATGTGTAGTAATTTAGATATGTATTATATTATGTTAGTTTTTTTCTGTAAAATTTGTTCATATTATGTAAGATTTTTTATGTAAGGTTTTTATGTTAGATTTTTATGTTAGTTTTTTTTCTGTAAAAGATTTGTTCATATTATGTAAGATTTTTATGTAAGTTTTTATGTTACATGTTTTATGTTAGATTTTTATGTTAGTTTTTATGTTAGATTTTTTTCTGTAAATAGATGTGTAGTAATTTAGATCTTTATGTAGGATTAGATGTGTAGTAATTTAGAAAAAGGAAAAAAGAAGAAGTAGTTTATATATGAAGTAGTTTGTTTTAGTAAGTACTACTTATTTATTTATAGTAAGTGTTTAGTAGTTGAGCTAGATAGATTTAATTAATAAGACTACTTTTATTTAACTATATATAGAAGTAGTTCAGCGTCGGCGTCGGCGATGCTTATCCCGCATCCTCGTGCCGTCGAGTCGGCGATGGAGGCCTGCTTGATCGTGGTCATGTTGGGACTGGGCTCACTGGTTGGTATTGGGAGGTGCTACCTTTGGGGACGTAGTAGGTTGGTGAGGAGGCAACCCGTTGTTGACCGATCCTTGTTTGGTGGCGGTCGCGTGGGCGATGGCGGTGGTGAGGCATCCGGACACCGCGGAGGTGGTACGTCATCGTGTCGGCGAGGAGGACGAGCACGTCCGTCGCTACATATGGTTGCATTGGAGGGAGGTTCGACAATACGGCATGTTCTTGAGGATCTCACCGGAGCTATGATCCGTGATGGTTCCTTATCTTTAGTGTCCACCGCCGCCGATACCCGTCGGGCGCCACGGTTCTAGTTTTATTAGTGATAATATTCGATGATGTACGGACACCAAGAGATGATGTAGTTTTGCTTATAATTATTGAATGCATGCTAATTTGAATACTATACTTTATTATGTGATTTGGTTTTGCTTATTGAATGCTCATATTGGATAAGTTCTCCTTCATTCCGTGTGCTAGACAATTTGGTATAATATTCAACCCGTATGTACATCGATCATCTATAGTCAACCCGTGATTTATAATAATGATCTAGTTTAATATTTGAATTATGAACGAGGTCGAAATGTCGTCCTCATCTCGACGACTAAAATCGCCTCGGGAGTGCGATTGGTGCCACGATGACCGAGGTATGTGCGATGACTCATTGAGCTGGAGGAAGATCGGCGATTCAGCATTAAGCTCGAGGAGACTTGCGATGTTCATACGGATGCAACGCAGCGACAATAGTTTTTTTCGTAATTGCACGACTTCAACTATTTTAACGTGTAATTTTCATCTTTTTCAATTCGACTAGCTTATCCCATGCTTTGCAAGACGCTATGTCTTGGAGAGGATGGATTTTGAAGACCATGAAAATTTCAAACAAAAAAATTGTCCTAAGTACCGAACATGATGTGGATTTTCAAGTAAAGCTGTACAATGCTCAGAGTGTAACCCATTTTGGTTGCAAAAATTGGGATGCATTTTGCAAGATGTATGGTCTTGATGAGGGTATGATTATCACCATGGATCTTGGTGATCCTACAATCGAGTAAGAGACACCTACGATTTGGGTCTTTGTGCATACACCTCCAGTTCTTCCCTCATGTGAGCTAAACATAGTTATTAAGTAATTTATATTGTTTATTTCAAAATATATAGTTGACAACTTATCTCCATTGATAGCTTATTTTCATTCTTCAAAGAATGTGCGGAAGATGGTAGATGTAACATACTACATCAAGGCTGCGAATTAACTTATCGGGAGAAACGACATCTAGTCGGATTTTATAGAGATCTTGAGAATTACAATATCTACAATCAAACTCCTCAACATTATGGTCAATACGCGCCACTAGTGCACGTGTTGAACTACGGTAACTACCATGGAGATACCTTGGTACGATTATTTTTACTATTACAACATCCGTGCATCTTTTGCACACTTCTAAACTAGTACATCATTGCTAACTACGGTTATTACTATGTTTTTCAACAGATAATCCCGAATGAGTGTGTCCCTCATCCGATGTATACGCGTGGTAGCCTTCATGTTTTGAACATACTACCAGGTCGTCCTACTAATCTCAACTATCCATATCGGGTTTCTAAAAGAAGTGGAGACATAACAATCAAAGAATGGAAAAATGTATGGACAATCGTAAGGAGCTTCTTGGAAGCAATAAGCGCGAAAGGCAAGAATTGGAGACAGGATGATCGCCATTCTTCATAATGGAGAGTCGGGGTCTATATTGTTTTATGCTATTTTACCTTAAGGGTGTTTTAGGTCCTATACCGTAATCGATGATCATGTGCTAAGAACAATTATATATGTAGGGTTGGGTTCGATGACTATATACGAGGATGATGATCGTATGACTTATTATTAATAACGAGCTAGTAGAAGTAGTATGATGATGCATGATTAGTAGGACTTTATTAATATATACATATATTAATAACGGGCCATGTCATATATATATCTGCGGGTGCAATGAACATATAGCAGCAGCGTTGATAAACCAAGGACGAAGATAAGAGAGGACACTTCTCTCTATTAGCTAGCTATAAATAACAACCTAAAAATAAACCACAAAACCCCTAAAGCAGCCACTTTCTTAAAAAAGACTTTTGGTCCGGTTGGAGCCGCCAACCGACCAAAGACCTCCGACGGGCTCGGTGCACATCGCCACGTGGAGTCACATTGGTCCCGGTTCGTCTTTGAACCGGGACTAATGTCTGGTGGCATTAGTAACGACCCATTAGTCCCGGTTCATGAACCGGGACTAAAGGCCCTTACGAACCGGGACTAATGGGTTGTTTTCTACTAGTGTGCGCTGGCTAACTAACTAAATCAGCCACACATCCGGCCGATCTCCACATTCCAATGTCCTCTCTGATAAGATCTAAGACCCTCTCAATATTACAAGCAGTGTGTTGAAAAATTCTCGCATTCCGCTCTTTGCAGATCCTCCAATGAATAAGAATGGCGATAGTGTCAAAGTTCCGGTGCGCTTGCTTAGGAATTGTCCTCCTTGCCGCCAGCCACCAGTCTTCGGTGCTGTCGAATCTGCTGCCCGGGACGGGGAAATCCACTGTAGACCATTGTTTAAAGAGGTTCCAAAGCTACTGAGTAAATCCGCAGTGAACAAATAGGTGTGCGCAGTTCTCCGACTGAGCTGAACAAGGTGGGCAGTCCCGATTGGACGGCCATCCTCGTTTCTGAAGGTTTTCTGCCGTAAGGCACTTCTTATGTATGACAAGCCACACGAAGAACTTGCAACGTGGGGGTGCTTTGGACTTCCATAAGGGTTTGTAACAAGCAAACCTGATTCCAGCCATGAAAAACATCTTATAAGCACTGCTGACTGTGAATTGGTGGTGCTCTGTCCTCCTTCACTCGAGTCGATCCTGAGCCTCTGAATCGAGAACAGCAGCCTGTGCCATGTCCCAGACCCATAAGTATTGCGCCAAGGCTTGGACTGTCAAGCCGCCTTTAATGTCCTTAATCCATCTTCGATTGTGCAGCGCATGCCAGACTGACAACTTGGAATCTTTCATAAATAAAAACAAGGCTGGTGCCAACAAGGCAATACTACGCCCTTCCGCTGTCCAGTTATCAGTCCAAAACCTGGCAGTGTCGCCTCTCCCCAGTATCACTCGACCTGCAGCTGCAAGAATAGAGGAGGCATCCTTGTCTTGCTGATATGGAAATAGCTGCCACGGACGTTTTTCAGCATCCCATCTTAGCCACTGCCATCGACACTGAAGCGCGATCCCAAAATCTTTCAGGTTCAAAAGACCGAGGCCTCCCCATTCTTTAGGTCTGCAAACCCGGGCCCAGGGTACAGGCAATGGCCTCCGTTGGTTTCCTCCTCGCCTTTCCACACAAAGGCTCTACATCTTCTGTCTATAATCTTTAGAGCCCACGCCAGTAATGGGATAACAGCCAAAAAATGCATCCGAAGAGCCAACAAAACTGAGCTTTTCAGTGTCACTCTGCCTGTTGACGCCAACAGTTTGGGTTTCCACGCTGCTAAAATATGTGATGTGTCGTTTACTCTTTTCGGATACTCCATGTCATGCACTGAAAAAGAGCATCGTAGCATCAACTAAGAAATATAAGCCACACCGTCCCCCAATTAGGAGATGAATAAAATCATAAATCTGGCAATCTAATTTAGGGCTCTCAATAAAGTATTACCATCATATCGGCCAATATGTTAAAAAGCAATAGGGACAGGGGAATTACCCTGAAAATGCCTTTGCATGTTTGGAAAAATACCCATTGTCCTAATAAATTTCACACCAACATTCCCTCCCTCAGAAAAAGAGAGATCCTTTTGCATGGTGTTGAGTAAAACATTCATGATGGGACCGCCGAAGGATGTTCAAATTTCATAGAGTTCTTCGAAATCAATCTCAAAGTTAGTACTTCTTCTTGGAGCATCTCCAATAGACGCGCTACGGCGCGACGTGATTTTTTTTACAACCCCAAGATAGCCATTTTGCGTGCCAGACCACACAGTTGCTTCACCAGGCGCTGAAATTTTTTAGCGCGCCCAAGCGCCACTTCAGCAGGCGCGGCAAAATAGAGCGCGCGCCCAACACGAACAATATTTTGCATTCAATGTGAAACAAAGAAGATCAAACACACACAAAATAAATCGACAAAAAATAGTTCAATTATTATTACAACTGAAAATAATAATTAAACTTCAATACAACAAATAGTTCATGACCAATACAATAAATATTTCAATACAAATACAACAAATAACAGTACAACAAACATACAACATCATGCGATTTTTCGCCCATTCCATGCCCAGCACTCCTCGACTAGATCCTTCTGAAGTTCATCATGTGTTTCGGCATGTCAAATGGCATCATATGAGGCAACAAAGCGGGCCACCCTCTTTGTGGGTGCCAAGCTGCAAAAACCCGCCGGGCGCTGTTCGTCGGCGAAACGGGGCGCTTGAGGGGCGGCTGCGGCGGAGGAAGCAGCGGCGGCCACGGGGAAAGAGGGGAAGTGGCGCACGCGGTGGGGAACGGCGGGGGGGGGGGCCAGATAATTAGGCTACCGTAATCTCACGTTAATGATGCCACATCACCATGGTTAATGTTGTTAATCCCGCGTTAGTTCGAAACCGATTCAAATTTGAATTTGAATTAAAGTCAAAAGATAAAATTTTCAAACATTAAAACTAAAATGTTCATCATGTGGAAAATATTCATTTGTTAATATTGGTGGTGAACCAACATTTTTAAAAAGTGTTTAAATGCCCCAAACTATCCAAAACTGTGGCAAATAGCCCCAAATTTTATCATTTCTATTTAAACAAAATTTCAAATGAATTCAGATACCTCTCAAACCTTTTGTAGCAGTGCCTAAAAATGTAACATCAATTTTGGACGAAGTTCCACATTTTGAAAAAAATAATTTGATGGCTTAGTTAAATACAAACAGTGCATATTAAAAGAAAAAGCAAAGAATAGAAAAGTTTTGGAAAAGGAAAAGATGTAGAGGAACTGCTACTGCTGCACTGGGCCCTAGTGGCCATAAAAAATGCTAGACATACAAAGACTTACACGCTTTTACACGCTCCTTCCATCTAACAACCAATCACAAACCTCTCCCCCCTGATTTTCAGGGGGTGGCCGCCTACCACCTATTGACCAATCAAGGTTAATCATCCTGTAAAAGCCTGTAAATTGTTTGTACGTGTAGCATTGCCGTAGTGGCCATAGTGCAGACCCAGCCCACCAGGAGCCATCCTCCTCCATGTTCACACGGGGTGGTGGCACGCATCCGAACCACCATGGCTGCGGCTGTGGGTGCGTGGCGACCATCCGGCGGTTCCCCGTCGCGCATAAGGGCAGCCCCCTGCCCATCTCTCCCTCCCCAGAACCCTAGACCACCCACTCTTCCTCTCGCCCGCTCTCTCTCTTGATTTTGGCGGCGCCCAAACCTCCGACGCCATGGCCGACCCCGTCCACGCGACCACCGTCACCCCCGCGTGCTTGGAGCTTGACCAGGAGCTCCGTTCGCCTCCAATGCATCGTCCACGAGCACGGTCCCGAGCTAGGACGCCTCCAAGCCCCGCCATCGTCTTCTTCTTCCCGTCTGCACCGCCACGGTCCTCGCCTCGATTCGTCGCCTCCCGAGCTCCCTCGGCCTCCCCGACCACGTCCCCGGCTCCGTGGTGAGCTCCTCCCCTATATCCCCTATATCCCCCCTCGATTTAGTCGCCGTATGCCGCTGTCACTGCCGCGCCCGAAGTTTTCTGTGCGTGTGCGCTCGTCGCGCTCCGTCGAGTCCTGGCCGCCCCGGGGGCATTCCCTCGCCGCGCCCCACGTGCGCTTGCTGCGCTCGCGCCGCCCGCTGCTCCTAGCCGCTCCTTGGGCGCCTTCCCCCGCGCGTTGCTGCCGCTGCCGTCCACTGCTCCCGCGCTCGCCCTGCTGCTGCTTTTCCTTGTGCTGCTACTGCTGCTGCTCTCCTACGCTGCTGCTCTTGCTATTGTGCTGCTGCTCCCTGCTAGTCTGCTACTGCTATTTGTTGTTGCTGCTCATAGCACAGCCGCTGCTGCCTTTTGCCGCTGCTGGCCGCTCCTGCACTGGCCTCGGTTGTGGCCGTAGCCATGGCAAAGTGCCCCTGTGCGGTGCATGTATGTGCAATAGACGTGAGGCTGCTATGCCTCTGGCCGGCCCTGTTTCAGATTAGATTAGGGACTAATCCTGCTAGTTAGGTTTGTTGCTACAGTATGACATGTGGGCTCCATTTGATTAAGTTAGTTTTTATTTATTAGATTAGATATGGCTTTATGACATGTGGGCCACCACCTCCCCTTTGACCAGTCAAATTGACTTGGTCAACTCGAATTAAAACAAAACCAGAAATTTTAGAATATTGTTAAAACTTTAGAAAATCATAGAAAATAATACATAAATCGGATGGAAAAACTTTGTATATGAAAGTTGCTCAGAACGACGAGGCGAATCCGAATACGCAGCCCGTTCGTTCGCCACGCGTCCCTAGCATAGTGAACTTGCAACATTTCACCTCCGGTTCATTTGTCCGAAAACGCGAAACACCGGGTATACTTTCCCGGATGCCCCCCTTTGCCGGTATCACCTACCACTCTGTTAGGTCACCCCTAGCATCGCATATTGCCGCGTCTTGCTTTGTATTACATTTGATTGCTCTGTTATTTATTGTGTTCCCCCTCCGTTACTTCTTTCCGGTAGGCTCTGAGACCGGTGCCGATGTCCGTGTGTTCGACTACAATCAAGATGACCCTCCTTCTTGCCGAGCAACCAGCAAGCCCCCGATCACCAGATATCGCTTATTCTTCTCTCTCGCTTGCATTAGAGTAGTGTAGCATGTTCTCGTTCGGTTACTCCTATTACATTGATAGCTTTGTCATTGTTGCTACATTCATGGATACCTTACCCGCAATCCTAAATGCCTAGTATAGGATGCTAGTTTATCATCATTGGCCCTACATTCTTGTCAGTCTGCCTTGCTATACTATCGGGCCGTGATCACTCGGGAGGTGATCACGGGTATATACTATACATATATACATACTATACAGATGGTGACTAGAGCTGGGTCACTCCTTGAGTACTCGCAAGTGATTCGATGTGGAAATTTGGAAGGACAGTGGCTCCATCCGGTAGAGGTGGGCTGGGTTCCCGACGGCCCCGATTGTTACTTTTGTGGCGGAGCGACAGGCGAGTTGAGACCACCTAGGAGAGAGGTCGGCTCGCCTCGGCGGCGTTCATGTTACTTCATAATAACACGCTTAACGAGATCTTGGTATTTGATCTGAGTCTGGCCACTGGCCTATACGCACCAACCAACTACGCGGGAAAGATATGGGCACTCGACGTCGTGGTATCAGCCGAAGCCTTCGTGACATCAACGACTGAGCGGCGCGCGCCGGATTGGAACGTAAGCCTGCTCTTGTATTAAGGGGGCTAGTTCTGCTTTCGGCCGCCCTCGCAACGTGCATGTGTGCAATGGGCGATGGGCCCAAACCCCTGAGCGCATAGGATTTAGACCAGCGTGCCGACCTCTCTGTTGTGCCTAGGTGGGGCTGCGATGTGTTGATCTTCGGAGGCCGGGCATGACCCAGGAAAGTGTGTCCGGCCAAATGGGATCGAGCGTGTTGGGTTATGTGGTGCACCCCTGCAGGGAAGTTTATCTATTCGAATAGCCGTGTCCCTCGGTAAAAGGACGACCTGGAGTTGTACCTTGACCTTATGACAACTAGAACCGGATACTTAATAAAACACACCCAGACAAGTTCCACAGACAACCCGGTGATCGCTTTTCCATAGGGCGACGAGGGGAGGATCGCCGGGTAGGATTATGCTATGCGTTGCTACTTGGAGCACTTCAATCTACTCTCTTCTACATGCTGCAAGACGGAGGCTGCCAGAAGCGTAGTCTTTGATAGGACTAGCTATCCCCCTCTTATTCTGGCATTCTGCAGTTCAGTCCACTGATATGACCTCCTTACACATATACCCATGCATATGTAGTGTAGCTCCTTGCTTGCGAGTACTTTGGATGAGTACTCATGTTTGCTTTGTTCCCTCTTTTCCCCCGTTTTCCTCTTCTTCTCGGATGCCGCAACCAGACGTTGGAGCCCAGGAGTCAGACGCCACCTTCGACGACTCCTACTACACCGAGGGTGTCTACTACCACGCAAGTGTCGGCGACGACCACTGGAGTAGTTTAGGAGGATCCTGTAGGAGGCCTGCGCCTCTTCGATCTCAGATCCCGGTTTGTGCTAGCCTTCTTAAGGTAAAATTGTTTAACTTATGTGTGTACTCAGATATTGTTGCTTCCGCTGACTCGTCTATGATTGAGCACTTGTATTCGAGCCCTCGAGGCCCCTGGCTTGTATTATGATGCTTGTATGACTTATTTTATTTTTAGAGTTGTGTTGTGATATCTTCCCGTGAGTCCCTGATCTTGATCGTACACGTTTGCGTGTATGATTAGTGTATGATTGAATCGGGGGCGTCACAAGTTGGTATCAGAGCCGACTGCCTGTAGGAATTCCCCTTCCACACTCCTTGGCCGAAGTCGAGTCTATACATTGCAAAGCTTTTTACTAACTTGGCCGTGCGACTTATGGGCCCACGTCGCCATTGGGTGGTATTAGGATCTTTTACTCCTCGATCCTTACTCTAGGACTCTGATCTCTCTTCTATTCGGGTTATATGATTTTACTAAATCTGACTGTAGGTTCTTGTAACAACTTCTCCCGGAGAGCCCCTTATCACAGATGATCGCCTATTGCACCAGAAGATTTCGAAGTTACTCTCTACTACTCTTTCAAGACTTTGTGCCATCGCCTTTGCAAATTCCCTACCACTGTTATATCATTATGGATAACTACATACACTTGCCCTTTCAAATACCATTGATCTAGTTATTACAAGATACATCGAAATTCTCTCTATTGTTCCAAGAATATTTTGTGCCTACTGCCTTGCAGTTCCTTGCCACCTGAATACCCTTGCGGATAATTTCTCGCCCTTATCGAGTATCTGCTCATCCCCAGTTGTTCATGTGTTTCACAATGGTCTTCGAAATACTATTCGATCCTCCAAAAATCCTCAGTAGCTTATTGCTCCGCAATACTTGTCTGCTTGCATTATGGAGGCTTTCCATATGTCTGGCAATATTCGTTAGTATCCTTAGACACCGTCATTTTGATCCTATTGATTCAACATGAGTGCGAATGCACACAATCATCAGTTGATCCTTTTAAATTATCTTCTGGCTCAGACGTCATTTTGAACATGAGCTTGTTCTGTACCAATCTATTTGCCGTCAATTGTACCCTTAGTTCTATTGAACTTATCCACCCTTGATCAGAGCGCCTGCTTTTGATCCTTCGATTTGGAAATCACAATTCCTTTGATACCTAAGCATTGAATCATTCAGATGTTCTATGATTTGATGCCCTTGCATTCTTTCTTCAACTAGTTGTGTGTCGATGCTCACATCAGCTCCGCTATGGACCTTCAGATCCTTTGTTGGATTATTATTTGATAGTGTCCTTCATATTTAATCGCCTTGTGAATTTTTCCCTGATACATAATGCCATTAGTAAATCCTATTCTCTGATTTGGCTCCTAAGGTCTGGGAAGGCTCTGATTACCAACTTGTAACGCCCTCGATGCGGCTATATCTCCCATGTGTCGAAGCACGACTTAGAGGCATAACCGCATTGAAAGCAATGTCGCAAGTGAGGTAATCTTCACACAACCCATGTAATACATAAGGGAAAGAGATACATAGTTGGCTTACAATCGCCACTTCACACAATTACATGAATAAAGCATTACAACATCCAGATACAATCAAGGTCCGACTACGGAACCAAAATAAAAGAAGAACCCCAAATGCGACAAAGGTCCCCGATCGACCCCAACTGGGCTCCACTACTGATCAAATAGAACGAAAAAACACAAAGGGCAAGATCTTCAACGAGCTCCTCCTTGAGCTCGGTTGTGTCACCGCTTTCAGTAACATAGGCACCGCAAACCGGTTTTGGAAGTATCCGGTGAGCCATGAGGACTCAAAGAATCCCATTACCATGGGCATCAAGACTAGCAAAGCTTAATGGGAAAGGAAGGGGTAAAGTGGTGAGGTTGCAAGCAATGCTAAGCAAGTTGTTGGGGAACGAGTAATTTCAAAAAATTCCTACGCACACGCAAGATCATGGTGATGCATAGCGAGAGGGAGAGTGTTGTCTACGCACCCTTGTAGACCTCGGGCGAAGCGATCACAACGTAGAGGAAGTAGTCGACGTTCTCCTCGTGATCCAACCGATCCCGGCGCCGTTACTCCGGCGCCTCGAGTTCTTCACACACGCACAACTCGGTGACGCTCCTCGGGCTCCAATCCAAGAGAGCTTGGGAGGGAGAGTTCTCACAAGACGACGGCGTGGTGACGATCTTGATGTTCTATCGACGCAGGCTTCGCCTAAGCACCGCCACGATATGACCGAGGTGGATTATGGTGGAGGGGCACCGCACACGGCTAAGGAACGATCTCAAGGATCAACTTGTGTGTTCTAGGGTGCCCCCGCCTTGTATATAAAGGAGCAAGGGGAGGGCGGCCGGCCCTAGGAGGCGCGCCAAGGGGGGGAGTCCTCCTCCTAGTGGGAGTAGGACTCCCTGTCCTAGTCCAACTAGGAAGGAGGAAGGGGAAGGAAGGAGAGGAGAGGGAGAGGAAAGGGGGCCGCCTCCTTGTCCTATTCGGACTCCCTGGGGGCGCGCCACCTCTGGTGCGGCCCCTCTCTCCCTCTTGGCCCACTAAGGCCCATAACTTCCCGGGGGTTCGGTAACCCCTCCGGCACTCCGATTTTCTCCGAAACTTCGGAACCTTTCGGTGTCCGAATATAGCCGTCAATATATCAATCTTTATGTCTCGACCATTTCGAGACTCCTCGTCATGTCCGTGATCACATCCGGACTCAAATTCTTGGTACATCAAAATACACAAACTCATAATATAACCGTCATCAAAACCTTAAGCGTGCGGACCCTACGGTTCGAGAACAATGTAGACATGACCGAGACACGCGTCTCGGTCAATAACCAATAGCGGGACCGGATGCCCATATTGGCTCCTACATATTCTACGAAGATCTTTATCGGTCAGACCGCATAACAACATACGTTGTTCCCTTTGTCATCGGTATGTTACTTGCCCGAGATTCGATCGTCGGTGTCCAATACCTAGTTCAATCTCGTTACTACGGCAAGTCTCTTTACTCGTCCGTAATACATCATCTCACAGCTAACTCATTAGTTGTAATGCTTGCAAGGCTTAAGTGATGTGTATTACCGAGAGGGCCCAGAGATACCTCTCCGACTATCGGAGTGACAAAACCTAATCTCGAAATACGCCAACCCAACATCCGCCTTTGGAGACACTGTAGTACTCCTTTATAATCACCCGATTACGTTGTGACGTTTGGTAGCACCAAAGTGTTCCTCCGTAAACGGAGTTGCATAATCTCATAGTTATAGGAACATGTATATGTCATGGATAAAAGCAGTAGCAACATACTAAACGATCGTGTGCTAAGCTAATGGAATGGGTCATGTCAATCGGATCATTCACCTAATGATGTGACCTTGTTAATCAAATAACCACCCTTTGTTCATGGTTAGGAAACATAACCATCTTTGATTAACAAGCTAGTCTAGTAGAGGCATACTAGTGACACTGTTTGTCTATGCATTCACACATGTATTATGTTTCCGGTTAATACAATTCTAGCATGAATGATAAACATTTATCATGAAATAAGGAAATAAATAATAACTTTATTATTGCCTCTAGGGCATATTTCCTTGAGTCTCCCACTTGCACCAGAGTCAATAATCTAGATTACATAGTAATGATTCTAACACCCATGGAGTCTTGGTGTTGATCATGTTTTGCCGTGGAAGAGGCTTAGTCAACGGTCTGCTACATTCAGATCCGTATGTATCTTGCAAATCTCTATGTCTCCCACGGACTAAATCCGGATGGAATTGAAGCGTCTCTTGATGTGCTTGGTCCTCTTGTGAAATCTGGATTCCTTCGCTAAGGCAATTGCTCCAAGATTGTCACGAAGTTTTCATTGGACCCGATGCACTAGGTATGACACCTAGATCGGATATGAACTCCTTCATCCGGACTCCTTCATTAGCTGCTTCTGAAGCTGCTATTTACTCCGCTTCACATGTAGATGCCGCTACGACGCTTTGTTTAGAACTGCACCAACTGACAGCTCCTCCGTTTAGTGTAAATACGATCCGGTCTGCGATTTAGAATCGTCCGGATCGGTGTCAAAGCTTGCATCAACGTAACTGCCACGATGAGCTCTTTGTCACCTCCATATACGAGAAACATATCCTTAGTCCTTTTCGTGTATTTCGGGATGTTCTTGACCGCTGTCCCGATGATCCACTCTGGATTACTTTGGTACCTCCTGCTAAGCTTATAGCAAGGCACACATCAGTCTGGTACACGACATTGCATACATGATAGAGCCTATGGTGAAGCATAGGAACATCTTTCATTTCTCTCTATCTTCTGCAGTGGTCGGGCATTGAGTCTTACTCAACTTCACACCTTGCAACACAGGCAAGAACCCTTTCTTTGCTTGATCCATTTTGAATTTCTTCAAAATTTTGTCAAGGTATGTGCTTTGTGAAAGTCCAATCAAGCGTCTTGATCTATCTCTATAGATTTTGATGCCCAATATGTATGCAGCTTCACCGAGGTCTTTCATTGAAAAACTCTTATTCAAGTATCCCTTTATGCTATCCAGAAATTCTATATCATTTCCGATTAGTAATATGTCATCTACATATAATATCGTAAATGCTATAGAGCTCCCACTCACTTTCTTGTAAATACTGAGCTTCTCCAAAAGTCTGTATGAACCCAAATGATTTGATCACACTATCAAAGCGCTTATTCCAACTCGAGATGCTTGCACCAGTCCATAAATGGACCATTGGAGCTTGCACACTTTGTTAGCTCCTTTGGATCGATAAAACCTTCTCGTTGCATCATATACAACTCTTCTTCCGTAAATCCATTCAGAATGCGGTCTTTACATCCATTTGCCAAATTTCATAATCATAAAATGCAGCAATTGCTAACATGATTCGGACAGACTTAAGCATCGCTACGGGTGAGAAGGTCTCATCGTAGTCAATCCCTTGAACTTGTTGAAACCCTTTGCGACAAGTCGAGCTTTGTAGACGAGAACATTACCGTCGGCGTCGGTCTTCTTCTTGAAGATCCACTTGTTTTCTATTGCTTGCCGACCCTCGGGCAAGTCAACCAAAGTCCATACTTTGTTTTCATACATGGATCCCATCTCGATTTCATGGCCTCAAGCCATTTTATGGAATCTGGGCTCACCATCGCTTCTTCATAGTTCGTAGGTTCATCATGATCTAGTAGCATGACTTCCGAACAGGATTACCGTACCACTCTGGTGCGGATCTTACTCTGGTTGATCTACGAGGTTCTATAGTAACTTGATCTGAAGTTTCATGATCAACATCATCAACTTCCTCACTATTTGGTGTAGATGTCTCAGAAACCGGTTTCTGCGACAAACTACTTTCAAATAAGGGAGAAGGTATAATTACCTCATCAAGTTCTACTTTCCTCCCACTCACTTCTTTGGAGAGAAACTCCTTCTCTAGAAAGGATCCATTCTTGGCAACAAATGTCTTGCCTTCGGATCTGTGATAGAAGGTGTACCCAACTGTCGCCTTTGGGTATCCTATGAAGACACATCTCGATTTGGGTTCGAGCTTATCGGGTTGAAGCTTTTTCACATAAGCATCGCATCCCCAAACTTTAAGAAACGATAACTTTGGTTTCTTGCTAAACCATAGTTCATAAGGTGTCGTCTCAACGGATTTTGACGGTGTTCTATTCAGTGTGAATGCGGCCGTCTCAAGAGCATAACCCCAAAACAATAGCGGTAAATCAGAAGAGACATCATAGATCGCACCATATCTAGTAAAGTGCGATTCTGACGCTCGGACACACCATTACGTTGTGGTGTTCCGGTGGCGTGAGTTGCTAAACTATTCCGCATTGTTTCAAATGTAGACCAAACTCGTAACTCAAATATTCACCTCCACGATCATATCGTAGAAACTTAATTTTCTTATTACGATGATTTTCAACTTCACTCTGAAATTCTTTGAACTTTTCAAATGTTTCAGACTTATGTTTCATTAAGTAGATATACCCATATCCGCTTAAATCATCCGTGAAGGTGAGAAAATAACGATATCCGCCACGAGCCTCAACATTCATCGGACCACATACATCTCGTATGTATGATTTCCAACAAATCTGTTGCTCTCTCCATAGTACCGAGAACGGGTTTTAGTCATCTTGCCCATGAGGCACGGTTCATAAGTGCCAAGTGATTCATAATCAAGTGACTCCAAAAGTCCATCAAGATGGAGTTTCTTCATGCGTTTTATACCGATATGACCTAAACGGCAAGTGCCACAAATAAGTTGCACTATCATTATCAACTCTGCATCTTTTGGCTTCAACGTTATGAATATGTGTATCACTACTATCGAGATTCATCAAAATAGACCACTCTTCAAGGGTGCATGACCATAAAAGATATTACTCATATAAATAGAACAACCATTATTCTCTCGATTTAAATGAATAACCGTCTCGCATCAAACAAGATCCAGATATAATGTTCATGCTCAACGCAGCACCAAATAACAATTATTTAGGTCTAAAACTAATCCGAAGGTAGATGTAGAGGTAGCGTGCCGACCGCGATCACATCGACTTTGGAACCATTTCCCACGCGCATCGTCACCTCGTCCTTTGCGGTGTTCGCAATCCGTAGTCCCTGCTTCGAGTTGCAAATATTAGCAATGTAACCAAGATATCAAATACCAGTGCTCTGCGAGCTCTAGTAAGGTACACATCAATAACATGTATATCACATATACCTTTGTTCACCTTGCCATCCTTCTTATCCGCCAAATACTTGGGGCAGTTCCGCTTCAAAGTGACCATCGCTTGCAGAGAAGCACTCAGTTTCAGGCTTAGGTCCGGACTTGGGTTTCTTCTCCGAGCAAAGAACTTGCTTGCTGTTCTTTTGAAGTTCCTTCTTCTTCCCTTTGCCTTTCTTCTTGAAACTAGTGGTCTTATTGACCATCAACACTTGATGCTCCTTCTTGATTTCTACCTCCGCAGCCTTTAGCATTGCGAAGAGCTCGGTATAGTCTTTACTAACCCTTGCATATTATAGTTCATCACGAAGCCTTTGTAGCTTGGTGGCGTTGATTGAAGAATTTCATCAATGACACAATCATCCGGAAGATTAACCCCAGTTGAGTCAAGTGATTGTAATACCCGGACATTCGAGTATGTGCTCACCGATGTAACTATTCTCCTCCATCTTGCAGCTATAGAACTTATTGGAGACTTCATATCTCTCAATCCGGGCATTCTGTTGGAATATCAACTTCAACTCTGGAACATCTCATATGCTCCATGACGTTCAAAACGTCGTTGAAGTCCCGGTTCTAAGCCGTAAAGCATGGCACACTCGAACTATAGAGTAGTCATCACTTTGCTCGCAGACGTTCTTAACCTCGTCGGTTGCATCAAGAGCAGGCTGGCACCTAGCGGTGCATCCAGACGTAACTCTTACGTGCAGCAATGAGGATAATCCTCGAATTCGGACCCAATCCGTGTAATTGCTACCATCATCTTTCAACTTTGCTTTCTCAAGGAACGCATTAAAATTCAACGGAACAACAAAGACGAGCCATCTATCTACAAACAAACATAGACAAGCAAGATACTATTAGGTACTAAGTTCATGATAAATTTAAGTTCAATTAATCATATTACTTAAGAACTCCCACTTAGAGACATCTCTCTAGTCATCTAAGTGATCACGTGATCCAAATCTACTAAACCATAACCGATCATCACGTGAGATGGAGTAGTTTTCAATGGTGAACATCTTATGTTGATCATATCTACTATATGATTCACGCTCGACCTTTCGGTCTCCGTGTTCGAGGCCATATCTCGCATATGCTAGGCTCGTCAAGTACAACTGAGTATTCGCATGTGTAAAACTGGCTTGCACCGTTGTAGATGGACGAGAGCTTATCACACCCGATCATCACGTGGTGTCTCGGCACGACGAACTTTGGCAGCAGTGCATACTCGGGAGAACACTACTTGATAATTTTAGTGAGAGATCATCTTAAAATGCTACCGTCAATCAAAGCAAGATAAGATGCATAAAGGATAAACATCACATGCAATCAATATAAGTGATATGATATGGCCATCATCATCTTGTGCTTGTGATCTCCATCTTCAAGCACCGTCGTGATCACCATCGTCACCGCGCGACACCTTGATCTCCATCGTAGCATCGTTGTCGTTACGCCATCTATTGCTTCTCGACTATCGCTACCGCTTAGTGATAAAGTAAAGCAATTACAAAGGCGTTGCATTTCATACAATAAGCGACAACCATATGGCTCCAGCCGATTGCCGATAACCGGTTACAAAACATGATCATCTCATACAATAAAATATAGCATCACGTCTTGACCATATCACATCACAACATGCCCTGCAAAAACAAGTTAGACGTCCTCTACTTTGTTGTTGCAAATTTTACGTGGCTGCTACGGGCCTAAGCAAGAACCAATCTCACCTACGATCAAAACCACAACGATACTTCGTCAAATAGACTCGTTTAACCTTCTCAAGGACCGGGCGTAGCCATACTCGGTTCAACTAAAGTGAGAGAGACAGACACCCGCCAGTCACCTTTAAGCACGAATGCTCGTGAGCGGTGAAACCAGTCTCGCGTAAGCGACGCGTAATGTCGGTCCGGGCCGCTTCATCTCACAATCTGGCTGAACCAAAATATGACATGCTGGTAGGTAGTATGACTTGTATCGCCCACAACTCACTTGTGTTCTACTCGTGCAAAACATCAAACCATAAAAACCTAGGCTCGGATGCCTTTGTTGGGGAACGAGTAATTTCAAAAATTTCCTACGCACACGCAAGATCATGGTGATGCATAGCAACGAGAGGGAGAGTGTTGTCTACGCACCCTTGTAGACTGAAGCGGAAGCGATCACAACGTAGAGGAAGTAGTCGACGTTCTCCTCGTGATCCAACCGATCCAGCGCCGTTATTCGGCGCCCCGAGTTCTTGACACACGACAGCTCGGTGACGCTCCTCGGCTCCAATCCAAGAGAGCCGGGGAGGAGAGTTCTGTCGAGACGACGGCGTGGTGGCGATCTTGATGTTCTATCGACGCAGGCTTCGCCTAAGCACCGCACGATATGACCGAGGTGGATTATGGTGGAGGGGCACCGCACACGGTAAGGAGCGATCTCAAGGATCAACTTGTGTGTTCTAGGGTGCCCCTTCCCCGTATATAAATGAGCAAGGGGAGGGCGGCCGGCCCTAGGAGGGCGCCCAGGGAGGGGGGAGTCCTCCTCCTAGTGGGAGTAGGACTCCCTTTCCTAGTCCAACTAGGAAGGAGGAAGGGGAAGGAAGGAGAGGAGAGGGAGAGGGGGGGGCGCCCCCTCCTTGTCCTATTCGGACTCCCACAGGGGGGCGCCACCTCCTGGTGCGGCCCTCTCTCTCCCTCTTGGCCCACTAAGGCCCATAACTTCCCCGGGGTTCCGGTAACCCTCCGGACTCGGTTTTCTCCGAAACTTCGGAACCTTTCCGTGTCCGAATATAGCCGTCAATATATCAATCTTTATGTCTCGACCATTTCGAGACTCCTCGTCATGTCCGTGATCACATCCGGACTCGAACTTCTTGGTACATCAAAATACACAAACTCATAATATAACCGTCATCAAAACCTTAGCGTGCGGACCCTACGGTTCGAGAACAATGTAGACATGACCGAGACACGTCTCGGTCAATAACCAATAGCGGGACCTGGATGCCCATATTGGCTCCTACATATTCTACGAAGATCTTTATCGGTCGAGACCGCATAACAACATACGTTGTTCCCTTTGTCATCGGTATGTTACTTGCCGAGATTCGATCGTCGGTATCCAATACCTAGTTCAATCTCGTTACTGCATGTCTCTTTACTCGTTCCGTAATACATCATCTCACAGCTAACTCATTAGTTGTAATGCTTGCAAGGCTTAAGTGATGTGTATTACCGAGAGGGCCCAGAGATACCTCTCCGACTATCGGAGTGACAAAACCTAATCTCAAATACGCCAACCCAACATCGCCTTTGGAGACACTCAAGTACTCCTTTATAATCACCCGATTCGTTGTGACGTTTGGTAGCACCAAAGTGTTCCTCCGTAAACAGGAGTTGCATAATCTCATAGTTATAGGAACATGTGTATGTCATGGATAAAAGCAGTAGCAACATACTAAACGATCGTGTGCTAAGCTAATGGAATGGGTCATGTCAATCAGATCATTCACCTAATGATGTGACCTTGTTAATCAAATAACAACCCTTTGTTCATGGTTAGGAAACATAACCATCTTTGATTAACAAGCTAGTCTAGTAGAGGCATACTAGTGACACTCTGTTTGTCTATGCATCCACACATGTATTATGTTTCCGGTTAATACAATTCTAGCATGAATGATAAACATTTATCATGAAATAAGGAAATAAATAATAACTTTATTATTGCCTCTAGGGCATATTTCCTTCACAAGTATGGTGGCTAACATACACAAATGAGAGCGAGAAGAGAAACAAGCGGAACGGTCGTCAACTAGCAATGATCAAGAGGTGATCCCGAACACCTACTTACGTCAAACATAACACAGAAACCGTGTTCACTTCCCGGACTCCGCCGAGAAGAGACCATCACGGCTACACACGCGGTTGATGCGTTTTAATTCGGATCAAGTGTCAAGTTATCTACAACCGGACATTAACAAATTCCCATCTGCCTATAACCGCAGGCACGGCTCTCGAAAGTTTATACCCTGCAGGGGTGTCCCAACTTAGCCCATGACAAGCTCTCGCGATCATCGAAGGAATAGACCTTCACCCGAGACACTCCGATCAGACTCGGTATCCCGGTACATCAAGACATTTCGACAATGGTAAAACAAGACCAGCAAGACCTCCCGGCGTGCCGACATCCTGATAGTAGCCGCGGCTAATCTCGTCTCGGGCCACGACCGGATGAACACTACGACGGCAACCGACGATACCCCAAGTTGCCTAGGGGCGGCACCGCAAGTGGCTCTGGTTTGGACCAACACTTAGACAAGCATTGGCCCGGGGCTGTAATAAAGATGACCCTTGGGTTAATTACTCCCAAGGGAAAAGTAGGTGGTGGTGAGGCAAATGGTAAAAGTCAATGTTGGGCCTTCTTTGGACAAGTTTTATTCAAAGCGAACTGTCGGGGGTCCCATAAATCACCCGACCGCGTTAGGAACATAAAATCCGGGAACATAACACCGGTATGATGAAACTAGGGCAGCAAGAGTGGAACAAAACACTGCATAAGGCCGAGCCTTCCACCCTTTACCAAGTATATAGATGCATTAATAATATAAGAGATATTGTGATATCCCAACCAAAATCCTGTCCACCATGGAGAAATCTTCAACTTCACCTGCAACTAGCAACGCTATAAGAGGGGCTGAGCAAAGCGGTAACATAGCCAATCAATGGTTTGCTAGGAATGGTGTCAAAGGTTAGAGGTTCATGGCAATATGGGATGGCTTGATAAACAGGTAATAGGTAGCGCAGCATAGCGATAGAACGGAGCAACTAGCATAGCAATGATAGTAGTGAGATCCAGGGTAGCGGTCATCTTGCCTGAAATCCCGCAAGGAAGAAGAACGAGTCCATGAAGAAGGTGAACGGATGAAGCCGAACCAACCGAAGACGAACGAATCCTCACGATCGCAACGAAACGGGAACTATCGAGAAGAAGCACACAACATAGTAAACACACCACACATGAACAAGACATGATGCACAACAAGCATGATGCATGACAATGCTACATGAAGCTACTCATGACAAGAGATGATGCAAACAAGAACAACACATCAAGGCAAGTTTAAATGAGGCCGGAAACAACATATAACAATTCCGGTAAGTCCTCATATGCAAATTTCGAAATTGGTCCAGAACTGAATAAACATTATGTTCAAGTTGTTAAACAGCCAGTTAAAGAGCACCAAGATGATCTACACGAAATTCTAGTCAAGTTACATATAAAGTTCATTAGATTCGGAGCTACGGCCTAGAAGATATGAGCAAAACAAGTTAAACATGGCATTGATGCAAAATGCACCCAAACATCAAGCAAACACACCAAAACAAGGATGCAACATGATAATATGGAATTACACGCAAAAACAAGCAAGTTTCACATAGAGCACACTCAAAACGGAGCAACGGTGCAACACACACACACTCTATACAAGACATAACAACAATCTGTCCATAACAGCAACTAGGCATCTTACAAGCATCAAAACAATAGCTACAGCACCCCAACATAATAACAAAAGACATGGGCATGAAGTAAACGTAAAGCATAACAAAACATGAACACTGAGCTATCTCTAGAAATCACTAGAACATGCTCAAAAACACATGGAGATATTGCAAATAATAACAGTTTCAGACTTTAGTAGAAATAACATCAGGTTGCAATGTTTAGAGCAAGCAAACAACATGTTACAGGAACTTATCATGGCAAACAAAGGCATGGCATGAATCTACTAATAGCATAGATCGAAAGACCCTTACTGACCATGAGCCAAAAAGGCACGGAAAATATGATGGCACCCATGTAAACATGGCAAGTTATATTACAGATTCATACATGGCAGGAACAACAATAAGTAGGCATGTTCGTGAGCTTGAACCACTCACCACAGAGCAATACATGGCATGGCAAGGCAACCAACAGTAAGAAGGCATGTTTATGAAGCTAGGCATGGCAAGAGCACGGTCATAAGATGCATGGATCACTAGGAAAACACATGGTAACAAGTGAACTTAATGTTAACAGGTTGACAGCAACATTTTCAAGCAATTTTGGAGCAAGAAATGAACATGTTCCAGCAGGATATAATTGCAACCAAGGGCATGAATGGATAGAGCATGACACGTAGTTCAAAACATGTTTATAGAGCATCTCCAGATTATGCATAGAATGATTAGTAGAAGCATGTTAACATAGCAACAAAATATAACAGAATCTGTCAGGAAAACAGCAACAGCAACTACCCTACTTAACAAGCTTCATAAACTCAGCACACAACTCACAAAAGTACATGGTTAACACCCCTGAAAAGATGGCATGGCATAGTTCAACATTCATGTAGAGCTCATACTCATAGGATGCACACATCAATCATGGCAAAAATGATAAAACAGCAAGTTATAATAGCCAAGCAGATTAACATCAACATGCACTCTTCCAACAGCATTTCGGGCATCAAGATGAGCTCAAATGAAAATGATGCAATGGAATGAAATGATCTACTCGTCGAGACGAACAATTTGACATATTACACGCGCAAAACGGAGCTACGGATGCAGAGATGTGATGCGATGAACATGGCATGTTAACATATGAAATCTGGGACTTAGTCAATTTTAACCTCGTGGAGAAGTGGACGGGGCCAACCCGGACGAGGAGATCCGGGGCTCGGGCGGCGTTGGATCCCGGACGGTGGATCTCATCCACCCGCCCAGATCGGATCTGGCGGCGCCCGGCGAAGGGGAGGCCGGGCGGCGAGGCGAGGGAGTCCGCGGCTCGGCGGCGGGGGGCGGCGCGGAAGCGGCGGCGGCGGCGGCGGCGGCCGGAGGCTGGCGGCGGGTCGCAGTAGCGGCGAGTGCTGGCGGCGGCGGCGGCGGTCGCCGGAGGCGAAGACGCGGCGGGCGGGCGGCGGAGGTCGCGGGCGGAGGCCAGCGCGGCGGGCGGCGGGGCGGCGGGCGAGGAGACGGAAGCCGTGCGTGAGGGCGCTGCGGGGAAAGGCGATGCGATGCGGCGGCGGGCGGCGAGGCGGCGGCGGCGCGGTGGCGGCGGGGCTCGCCGGCGGGAGAGGCGCGCGGCGGGCGGGAGCAGACGCGCCACGGGCGCAGGCGGCGGCGGCGCGGCACGAAGGCAGTTCGCTGGCTGGCGGGCGGGCGCGGTGGGTGGAGGCGGCGGCGACACGTGGCGGGAGCTGGTTGGCGGAGAGCGGCGGAACGGTGACGTGGCGCGTTCCTATTGGACGGGGTGACGGGTGGACATGTCCGGGCGCGAACCGGATGTGTCCGGCGGCGCGCAGGGAAGAGGCTAGGGTTTGATCTGCGCGAAAAATCGAGGGGGGGGGGTCTAGCTTTATAGGTAGAGGGAGTTAGGAGAGTCCAAATGAGGTGCGGTTTTCGGCCACACGATCGTGATCGAACGACCGAGAGCATGGAGGGGAGTTAGATGGGTTTTGGGCCACTTTGGAAGGGGTGTTGGGCTGCAACTCAAAGAGGGCTTTGCGGTTACCCGGTTAACCGTTGGGGTATCAAACGACCTCCAAATGGCACGAAACTTGACAGGCGGTCTACCGGTGCTATACCAAGGCCGCTTGGCAAACCTCGGCCCATTCCGAGAACGTTTAATACCCGCACACGAAAAGAGATAAGGGGACGCCGGGTGACATAGGATCGCCGGATTGCAAAACAGACAACGGGGAAAAGGCTCGGATGCATGAGACGAACACGTATGCAAAATGAAATGCACATGATGACATGATATGAAATGCATATGATGACATGGCAAATGCAACACGCAAGCAAATGACATGGCAACGACGGCGAATAACTGGCAGACATCTGGCGCATCGGATCCGGGGCGTTACAACACTCCACCACTACGAGAGGATCTCGTCCCGAGATCTAGGATGGCACCGGAGAGAAACGGAAGAGGAAGAGAAGAGGTAAAACTAAGTTGCTTCTTTGATGAACGAGTGAAACCATGAACCTTGAGAGGTTGAGCAATTTAAAAGAAAGAGTACAACAGAGATGAACGAGATTGCAAACAATCCGGTAGAAAAGAGGAAGAAGGAGTATTACAAGAACTTGAAGGTTGAAAGACATGGAAATAAGAGCTTCACGAACGAAAAGAATATGACCACATCGGTATAATGAGATAGCCAAGGAACAAGAATGGCAGATTTTGGACAGCTCTCCGGTAGAAAAGAGAAGAAAACTTGATGAGATGAAAAGATATTGAGGAGATGATACAACACTCCGGTTAAATGGATAAGCAAGGAAAGAACACGATCCTAAAAAAACGAGGTGATGGGTGAAGAGCACAACATCACCATGCCTCCGTAACGAAAGAATAGAAGTTAGATCGTTGGGATAAAGGGACGGAGAAGAAAATGACAACTTTTGCCACAAGTGAACTCGGAAAGCACCCTTGCAAAGAAGAATTGAACGGAGTTGTTGGAAAATCAACAACGAGAAGCACAAGCTTGTTGTGGGCTTATGTAAACATCTCAAAACTTGAGGTGAAATTCTGCCACTATCAAAATCAATTGCTTGCTTGAGATCAATGAAGAGATGAAAACTGCTTCACCAAGATGATAGAGATATAACTTGGATCCTTGATAAGCACCACAAATAGCAAAATTCCTTAGGGAAGGCTTTAGGTGAAATCTATACCAAGATAACTCCAAAGAAGAGATTGATGGATTTAAAAATACCTCATTCTTGACAACGTGTGAATTGCGAAACCTGAATGGAAATTGTCAAGAATGATATAACACCACCTCAAAAGCTAAGGTAGAAAGAATTGCACTTCGAAATGCAAGAAGAAGAATATTTGAACGCCTCAGAACAAAACAAGTGTTGGGCACCCTGTTTAATTTTGAGTATAGCTTGGCGGATCATAACTTCGAGCGAAATCTTAATGACCAATTGAAGAATGAAAAGAATCCTTGACGAAGCACCATGTAGAGCCTCCATGAAGAACTCCGGTAAACAAAAGGAATGAAAAGAAAGAGAAATTGAAAACACAAGGTGAATCCTTGCGACGATTTAGATGGATCTCTGTGATAATTAGAGCTTGGAACTCTGGGAAAAAGAGAAGATGAAACAAATGAAACCGAGAATTTTTAAGGCCTCCGGAATAAAGAATTAATCACTTGGATGAACAAGAATAAGAATTATGTTATGCATATCCTTCACCAATTTAAATTGATGACAAACAACGGATTTGGCATACTACTTATTCCCGTAGAAAGGATTAAGAGCGATATAGCAAAAACTTGGGAATGTCTTCCACGAACCACCGGTAGTATTTGGAAAGAATGAATGAATTGATATGATGAACAAGGAAGAGAGATCTTGAAAGAACCACCATAAGAATTGAAAATGATCGAAGTAGGGGTGCATCACCGGTAAGAATTAGCAAATGAACGAAGGTGCTTGAGACAAACTAGATACATGAGAACAAAGAGATCAAAAACTGATTAGAGGATATTTGAACGAATCACCGGAAGAATTCGAGAACGAGAGCTGAACGCTGAGAATTAATAATTCTGAGATGATTGGCTCCGGAGAATGAAGCTGAAAAGACTCCTGAATTACTTCGGATGGTGAAACAAATTCTCACAATCGAAAACAATTATGAGAGGATGGCATCAAGCTTGAACCATGAATCTTCAAGAGAACGGACAAGATTAAAGAGAAACTCTTCTTCGGTCTTCAAATGATGAGAATGACAACGAGAAACACCACCAAGAATTATTGAGGCACACCGGAAGAATCAAAAGCGAAGAGATTGAGCCAACTATGAAAAGAATTTGAAAGATCTTGGAGAAAAGCATTTGACTGATGATAACTCATTCTTACGT
Organism: Aegilops speltoides; assembly: GCA_021437245.1. NCBI lineage: Eukaryota > Viridiplantae > Streptophyta > Magnoliopsida > Poales > Poaceae > Aegilops > Aegilops speltoides. The sequence goes on from CM038147.1 coordinate 110,268,494, forward strand.
CAAACTTGGAGAAGAATTTGGGATAGCTCCGGAATAATTAGAAGAGTCAGGTAAGATCCTGGGAAAAGACCTGTGGGTTAGGGCCCAGTCAAAAGAAAACACCGTTGAAATGATTTAAAGAGATATTGCACCGGTTGAATTAAATGACTTGAATGAGATAACAACCTCAAAATATCTTGAAGGGATTGAGAATGGAAACACAAGTCTTGTGAGATATCTTCAGCACTCCAGAACAAATGAATAGGAAGAAATGAATGATTAAGAGGTGCATCGGTATGAGAAAGCATTAGAAACGAGGAATAGAATAGGATGAATATCGAAAGCTTGAATTGGATCCACCGGAGAAGAAACAACAATGGAGGATGATGAACTTGAAGCTCGTGAGCATCTTCATGGGAAATCACCGGATAAGAACATTGATTGAAAAGAATGAAGAGACTTCACATGAATAAATGGATACTTGATTAAGAAATCTGTGTCCTTGAAGAAAAAGGGTGGGAGGGCGGGAAAACAAAGGCAACTTGGGACGGATGAAACAAACACCGTTGAGAAAACTTAGATTTGATCTTGCAGATGGGAAAGATGATGGGATCCACTTGAAGAGAAGCACACCGATTGGAAAGGAGTTGACATGACAAAATCAATGATCAAAAGGATTAGTATTCACATAGCAATATGAGAACACCGTTTAGGAAAGGTATGGATTCAACATTTGACTTCGAAGCAACTCGAATACCACAAATAAAACAAAACAAAGGATTTGGCTTGCAGAATAAGCCGGAACAAATACATATGATAGAGATTTACCCAATCCCATATCATGCATCTGTCGAAAAGATATTCTAGGAGCTACTTGAATTCCCACCTATAAACTCCCGAAACTTTCTGGTTATGCAATCTAGTGTTGGGGATACAGGGGAAGCAATATATCTCACCCAAACTAACAATACCTACATCCAAGCTGTATCCATCCGTCAACACATAACCAAGAAACTTTCGAAATCGTGTACCTCAACCTTGAAAAGCATCCGTTATATGAGTCATGGCAATACTCCGTACTCACCTCGAGATTGGGTTAGCGGGTTATCTCACCAACAACCGCATAAAAGAGATTTTCGATGTCGGCGTACTAAACTCGGTATTCCGAACTGCAATGATAAAATTATGACGACAACACCTCAGAGCTCAACTCCCCGGGACACTTCCACTAAACCCCTGACAGGAGGCACCAAGACAATGTTCTCATCATAAAACCATCGGAACGATTCCAAGATACCCGCGTGATCCTAAATTTTTTTTAGTGAAATTTGAGAAGAGAAGAGTCAAAACTCTACGTCAGGATGCCTCACCAGAGCAATGAAGGGACTGAGGAGTAAAAAGAATTCCTAACTCTCCGATATATATAATCCTAAATGACTCAAAACATTTTTTCTAGACACAACTCGGCCGCTAAAAACGATCAAGCAGTGGGGCTCCTAAGGTCAGGAAGGCTCGATTACCAACTTTAGCGCCCTCGATGCGGCTATATCTCCCACGTGTCGAAGCACGACTTAGAGGCATAACCGCATTGAAAGCAATGTCGCAAGTGATTTAATCTTCACACAACCCATGTAATACATAAGGAAAGAGATACATAGTTGGCTTACAATCGCCACTTCACACAATTACATGAATAAAGCATTACATCATCCAGATACAATCAAGGTCCGACTATGGAACCAAAATAAAAGAAGAACCCCAAATCGATAAAGGTCCCGATCGACCCCAACTGGGCTCCACTCTTCGATCAACTAGAACGAAACAACACAAAGGGCAAGATCTTCAACGAGTTCCTCCTTGAGCTCGGTTGTGTCACCTTTCGTAACATAGGCACCGCAAACTGGTTTTGAAGTATCCGTGAGCCACGAGGACTCAACAATCCCATTACCATGTGTATCAAGACTAGCAAAGCTTAATGGGAAAGGAAGGGGTAAAGTGGTGAGGTTGCAGCAGAGGCTAAGCAAGTATGGTGGCTAACATACGCAAATGAGAGCGAGAAGAGAAACAAGCGGAACGGTCGTCAACTAGCAATGATCAAGAGGTGATCCTGAACACCTACTTACGTCAAACATAACACAGAAACCGTGTTCACTTCCCGGACTCCGCCGAGAAGAGACCATCACGGCTACACACGCGGTTGATGCGTTTTAATTCGGATCAAGTGTCAAGTTATCTACAACCGGACATTAACAAATTCCTATCTGCCTATAACCGTAGGCACGACTCTCGAAAGTTTATACCCTGCAGGGGTGTCCCAACTTAGCCCATGACAAGCTCTCGTGATCATCGAAGGAATAGACCTTCACCCGAGACACTCCGATCAGACTCGGTATCCCGGTACATCAAGACATTTTGACAATGGTAAAACAAGACCAGCAAGACCTCTCGGCGTGCCGACATCCTGATAGTAGCCGCGCGTATCTCGTCTCAGGCCACGACCGGATGAACACTACGTACGGCAACCGACGATACCCCAAGTTGCCTAGGGGCGGCACCGCAAGTGGCTCTGGTTTGGACCAACACTTAGACTAGCATTGGCCCGGGGGGGGCTGTAATAAAGATGACCCTTGGGTTAATTACTCCCAAGGGAAAAGTAGGTGGTGGTGAGGCAAATGGTAAAAGTCAATGTTGGGCCTTGCTGGACAAGTTTTATTCAAAGCGAACTGTCAGGGGGTCCCATAAATCACCCGACCGCGTTAGGAACGCAAAATCCGGGAACATAACACCGGTATGACAGAAACTAGGGCGGCAAGAGTGGAACAAAACATCAGGCATAAGGCCGAGCCTTCCACCCTTTACCAAGTATATAGATGCATTATTAATATAAGAGATATTGTGATATCCCAACCAAAATCTTGTCCACCATGGAGAAATCTTCAACTTCACCTGCAACTAGCAACGCTATAAGAGGGGCTGAGCAAAGCGGTAACATAGCCAATCAATGGTTTGCTAGGAATGGTGTCAAAGGTTAGAGGTTCATGGCAATATGGGATGGCTTGATAAACAGGTAATAGGTAGCGCAGCATAGCGATAGAACGGAGCAACTAGCATAGCAATGATAGTAGTGAGATCCAGGGTAGCGGTCATCTTGCCTGAAATCCCGCAAGGAAGAAGAACGAGTCCATGAAGAAGATGAACGGATGAAGCCGAACCAACCGAAGACGAACGAATCCTCACGATCGCAACGAAACGGGAACTATCGAGAAGAAGCACACAACATAGTAAACACACCACACATGAACAAGACATGATGCACAACAAGCATGATGCATGACAATGCTACATGAAGCTACTCATGGCAAGAGATGATGCAAACAAGAACAACACATCAAGGCAAGTTTAAATGAGGCCGGAAACAACATATAACAATTCCGGTAAGTCCTCATATGCAAATTTCGAAATTGGTCCAGAACTGAATAAACATTATGTTCAAGTTGTTAAACAGCCCGTTAAAGAGCACCAAGATGATCTACACGAAATTCTAGTCAAGTTACTTATAAAGTTCATTAGATTCGGAGCTACGGCCTAGAAGATATGAGCAAAACAAGTTAAACATGGCATTGATGCAAAATGCACCCAAACATCAAGCAAACACACCAAAACAAGGATGCAACATGATAATATGGAATTACACACAAAAACAAGCAAGTTTCACATAGAGCACACTCAAAACGGAGCAACGGTGCAACACACACACACTCTATACAAGACATAACAACAATCTGTCCATAACAACAACTAGGCATCTTACAAGCATCAAAACAATATGCTATAGCACCCCAACATAATAACAAAAGACATGGGCATGAAGTACACGTAAAGCATAACAAAACATGAACTCTGAGCTATCTCTAGAAATCACTAGAACATGCTCAAAAACACATGGAGATATTGCAAATAATAACAGTTTCAGACTTTAGTAGAAATAACATCAGGTTGCAATGTTTAGAGCAAGCAAACAACATGTTACAGGAACTTATCATGGCAAACAAAGGCATGGCATGAATCTACTAATAACATAGATCAAAAGACCCTTACTGACCATGAGCCAAAAAGGCACGGAAAATATGATGGCACTCATGTAAACATGGCAAGTTATATTACAGATTCATACATGGCAGGAACAACAATAAGTAGGCATGTTCGTGAGCTTGAACCACTCACCACAGAGCAATACATGGCATGGCAAGGCAACCAACAGTAAGAAGGCATGTTTATGAAGCTAGGCATGGCAATAGCAAGGTCATAGGATGCATGGATCACAAGGAAAACACATGGGAACAAGTGAACTTAATGTTAACAGGTTGACAGCAACATTTTCAAGCAACTTTGGAGCAAGAAATGAACATGTTCCAGCAGGCTATAATTGCAACCAAGGGCATGAATGGATAGAGCATGACACGTAGTTCAAAACATGTTTATAGAGCATCTCCAGATTATGCATAGAATGATTAGTAGAAGCATGTTAACATAGCAACAAAATATAACAGAATCTGTCAGGAAAACAGCAACAGCAACTACCCTACTTAACAAGCTTCATAAACTTAGCACACAACTCACAAAAATACATGGTTAACACCCCTGGAAAGATGGCATGGCATAGTTCAACATTCATGTAGAGCTCATACTCATAGGATGCACACATCAATCATGGCAAAATGATAAAACGACAAGTTATAACAGCCAGCAGATTAACATCAACATGCACTCTTCCAACAGCATTTCGGGCATCAAGATGAGCTCAAATGAAAATGATGCAATGGAATGAAATGATCTACTCGTCGAGACGAACAATTTGACATATTACACGCGCAAAACGGAGCTACGGATGCAGAGATGTGATGCGATGAACATGGCATGTTAACATATGAAATCTGGGACTTAGTCAATTTTAACCTCGTGGAGAAGTGGACGGGGTCAACCCGGGACGAGGAGATCCGGGGCTCGGGGCGGCGTTTGGATCCCGGGACGGATGGATCTCATCCACCCGCCCAGGTCGGATCTGGCCGGCGCTCCGGCGAGCGGGGAGGCCGGCGGCGAGGCGAGGGAGTCAGCCGCTCCGGCGGCGGGCAGCGGTGGCCCGGCTGGGGGCGGGCGGCCACCGGCGCCGGAGGCGGGCGGCGGGTCGCAGTAGCGGGCGAGGTGCCGCGGCGGCGGGCGACGGCGGTCGCGGAGGCGCGCGACGCCGCGGCCGGGCGGCGGAGGTCGCGGCGAGGGAGGCGCCGGCGGGCGTGTGGCGGCGGCGGAGGAGGAAGGCGGTGAGGGCGCCTTGGCGGGAAAGGCGACGCTGGGCGGCGGGCGCGGCGAGGCGGCGGCGATGTGGCGGCGGGGCTCGCCGGTGGGGGCGCGGCGCGGCCGGCGGAGCAGACGCGCCACGGGCGTAGGCGGCCGGCGACGGCGGTGGGCCCCGGCGGTTCGGGCGGGCGGGCGGCGCGTGGGTAGAGGCGGCGGCGACACGTTGCGGGAGCTGGTTGGCGGAGAGCGGCGGAACGGTGACGTGGCGCGTTCCTATTGGACGGGGTGACGGGTGGACATGTCCGGGCGCGGAACTGACGTGTCCGGCGGCGCGCAGGGAAGAGGGTAGGGTTTGATCTGCGCGAAAAATCGAGGGGGGGGGGTCTAGCTTTATAGGTACAGGGAGCTAGGAGAGTCCAAATGAGGTGCGGTTTTCGGCCACGCGATCGTGATCGAACGACTGAGAGCATGGAGGGGAGTTAGATGGGTTTTGGGCCACTTTGGAAGGGGTGTTGGGCTGCAACTCAAAGAGGGCTTTGCGGTTACCCGGTTAACCGTTGGGGTATCAAACGACCTCCAAATGGCACGAAACTTGACAGGCGGTCTACCGGTGCTACACCAAGGCCGCTTGGCAAACCTCGGTCCATTCCGAGAACGTTTAATACCCGCACACGAAAAGAGATAAGAAGGGGACGCCGGGTGACATAGGATCGCCGGATTGCAAAACGGACAACGGGGAAAAGGCTCGGATGCATGAGACGAACACGTATGCAAAATGAAATGCACATGATGACATGATATGAAATGCATATGATGACATGGCAAATGCAACACGCCAGCAAATGACATGGCAACGACGGCGAATAACTGGCAGACATCTGGCGCATCGGATCCGGGGCATTACAATTATGACAAGATTAAAGTATATGCTATTGCAAGTCAACACTCCAGATCAGTTTCTATTCTGATCTGCCTTCGAGTATTCTCCTCTAGTATCTCGAGAATACCACGGAACTACATAACTTCTTATGAGTTCTTCATCAACTAATATTCTTGCCGATTCCATTTTACAATGGATTCTAAATTGTTAGAACCCCTCAAGGACACCGACAACTGAATCGAGTCCACACAATGATTCAACAACTATTAGTAATCTTCATTGCTTACGAGTTTGTACTCGATCGATCATTCCTAGCTGATTGACTACATCATCATCGTCAGACTGACTGCTTGAACATTCTACCTATGTCCTTCATCCTCAGGACACAATCCCGACAGTGCTCTGAGATTACATCAAACTTTCACGATCATATTGTTTGTCTTGAGAGACAACTCTGAATTCTGAGATGGCAACTTATCTATGGTTATAATAGCCTTTTGATTCACCATTCACTTGGCTTGATGTCATCGCCGTGCGATTGCATCTTCATGGAGCCTCTCGACAAAATTTGTCGTGATCATCGTCAACATTTTGACTCCTCCCTGGATATCAATCAAATCCATGATGAGAAATATCATCCTTGTCCCTCGGTAATTTGTGTTGTCATTGACTACTTCCTTGCCTTCTTTCCAACACAAACTTACAACACAAACTTGTTTGTGTTGTGGCTGTACCTTGAGTTCATGGCTATCCAGCTTATCTTATGTCCTGCCTTGGAGTATTACCATCTTATGTATCAAGAATGTTATGAGAATTTCACCACCTCTTATTCTTGATACAAGTGATACTTCTCACCATCACCATTCCTTCTTGGTCCCCGTGTTGTTTGTAACCGGAATGCCGACACAATGAACTATGATGTGTGAATTCAAAACTTCTAGCAACCCTATCACTTGTAAGTTACAAATGATAGTTTTTTTTTCATGTGTTGATTATTGACTCATCATCCTAAACATTGATCGTGCTACCTAAGCCCATATTTCGGATGCACTTTTCAACCAACATTAAATTGTGTATGCTTTCCTCGAGCATACCTCATTATATCATTTGATCTGACAAATGTTATCTCCTTGTTTACATAAGAGTGGAAGTTCATCTATTGAAAATCTCAGTGAATTGTCGCTGAGTTCATCAGCCACCTCCTCATCCTCTCCTTGGTTTAATGATGAACTCCGGTTTCGGAACTCGCTTCCGTAGTTCTTTGCCCAAGAATCTTATAATGGCATCTCGTCAATTGCGTTGCACCTTTTCTTCTCAGGCATCCTGAGTCTGAGGTATCCTGACACCAATCAGATCTGAAACTCGGTCATATATAATGGTGGGAACATATTTCTAAGAGTTTTAACATTGGTCTTTTTTTGTCTCAGTAAGGTGATGTCATGCCTAGCACATCTGGCCGCAGGACCTATTGTTATAATTTCCTTTTTGGCAAGGTTAGTCATTTTTCCGTGAGGAAATTGTAAGACTTATTCTATAAGTTGTTCCTGATGTTTCCATTGTGTTTCCAAAGTCTGATCTTCACCTGATGACCATGTCAATGCTATCTCGAAGCATGCCTATGTTACTCCGATTTTCAACAGGAACACTTATCCCAATGCTAATTGTTTCTTGCTCAATTATCCAAACACCGTTGTATGGGTAATGTCATGAAATTTTCTCTCCCCTACCTAAAGAGTTTTCTACATTATATCCTGACATGGATATCATGCTCTGCTTGTCCTTGGGAAGGATATACCCTTGAAATATGTGTTTAAACACATTTTCCTTTCCATTGTTCTGTTTAATATGATAATCATATTTTCCTTTCCATTGGTTGGTTTAACGTTTCTTGTGATCTATATAATCTAAGCAGTAATATTCTCCTGCTTATGTAAACACCTCGGTGTACAATTCTGTCAGCAAGACCCTATTACTATTATTCATGACATTCTGGTAGCCACCGATGAACGAGAACTTTGCCTAATGGTCCGCCTCGTTCAACGAGCGGGAAAATGGTTCTCTTCATCCCTCGCCCTTGGTACCGACATTGTTTCCAACATAACTGATAGCCTACCCTCTGACATGTCTTGCTATCATGACCGTGCAAGATGTCAACGCCCTTCTTACTTTAACCCACATGGTGGGCCCATAACCCACAGTTCCACAGGATCAAAACCTGACTCTCCGGTAAACCCCCTGTTGCCAAGGTTGTTCCTCGCGCGTGGCCTCGTAAGTAATTTACGAGCCACCTTCCGAGAGATCATCAGTTCTGTTATCACACGCAATACTTATTCCCATTTCTCCGAACCCCTTTCAACTTTGTTTAAGGCAACGAACGATTGCCTATGCGCTTGAAACTTCTATTTTGCACCTCCTTACTTTGCTCTTGATATTTTCGTAAGTTTCAATTCGAGAGTTACTTCCGCCACATTCCCCGATATTATCGACCAGATAGTCGACCTTGCAAAGGTCTGTTCTCCCGGAATGCCCACCCTTTATTCTTTCGTAAGTACGATGGAGTTCCTGAAGAAAGGACGCCGACTTCATCATGATGACCTAAAGCAGAGAAATGAAGACATCAATGTATTGGACCGACCTCTTCGAGAAGAGCAAGCCAGGATGAGAAGACCCGCTAGATTCGTTACCAAACCTTCCTCCTTTCACTACCTCTTAAATTTCGGGACGAGATTTCTTGTAGTGGAGGAGAATTGTGACGCCCGGATAATTAGGCTACCGTAATCTCACGTTAATGATGCCACATCACCATGGTTAATGTTGTTAATCCCGCGTTAGTTCGAAACCGATTCAAATTTGAATTTGAATTAAAGTCAAAAGATAAAAGTTTTCAAACATTAAAACTAAAATGTTCATCATGTGGAAAATATTCATTTGTTAATATTGGTGGTGAACCAACATTTTTAAAAAGTGTTTAAATGCCCCAAACTATCCAAAACTGTGGCAAACAGCCCCAAATTTTATCATTTCTATTTAAACAAAATTTCAAATGAATTCAGATACCTCTCAAACCTTTTGTAGCAGTGCCTAAAAATGTAACATCAATTTTGGACCAAGTTCCACATTTTGAAAAAATCATTTGATGGCTTAGTTAAATACAAACAGTGCATATTAAAAGAAAAAGCAAAGAATAGAAAAGTTTTGGAAAAGGAAAAGATGTAGAGGAACTGCTACTGCTGCACTGGGCCCTAGTGGCCATAAAAAATGCTAGACATACAAAGACTTACACGCTTTTACACGCTCCTTCCATCTAACAACCAATCACAAACCTCTCCCCCCTGATTTTCAGGGGGGTGGGCCGCCCCGCTCACCTATTGACCAATCAAGGTTAATCATCCTGTAAAAGCCTGTAAATTGTTTGTACGTGTAGCATTGCCGTAGTGGCCATAGTGCAGACCCAGCCCACCAGGAGCCATCCTCCTCCATGTTCACACGGGGTGGTGGCACGCATCCGAACCACCATGGCTGCGGCTGTGGGTGCGTGGCGACCATCCGCGGTTCCCGTCGCGCATAAGGGCAGCCCCTGCCCATCTCTCCTCCCCGAACCCTAGACCACCCACTCTTCCTCTCGCCCGCTCTCTCTCTTGATTTTGGCGGCGCCCAAACCTCCGACGCCATGGCCGACCCGCCCACGCGACCACCGTCACCCAGCGTGCTTGGAGCTTGACCAGGAGCTCCGTTCGCCTCAATGCATCGCCCACGAGCACGGTCCCGAGCTAGGGCGCCCCAAGCCCCGCCATCGTCTTCTTCTTCCCGTCTGCACCGCCACGGTCCTCGCCTCGATTCTGCCGCCTCCCGAGCTCCCTCGGCCTCCCGACCACGTCCCGGCTCCGTGGTGAGCTCCTCCCCTATATCCCTATATCCCCCTCGATTTAGTCGCCGTATGCCGCTGTCACTGCGCGCCCGAAGTTTTCTGTGCGTGTGCGCTCGTCGCGCTCCGTCGAGTCCTGGCGCGCCTGGGCATTCCCTCGCCGCGCCCACGTGCGCTTGCTGCGCTTCGCGCCGCCGCTGCTCCTAGCCGCTCCTTGGGCGCCTTCCCCGCGCGTTGCTGCCGCTGCCGTCCACTGCTCCCGCGCTCGCCCTGCTGCTGCTTTTCCTTGTGCTGCTACTGCTGCTGCTCTCCTACGCTGCTGCTCTTGCTATTGTGCTGCTGCTCCCTGCTAGTCTGCTACTGCTATTTGTTGTTGCTGCTCATAGCACAGCCGCTGCTGCCTTTTTGCCGCTGCTGGCCGCTCCTGCACTGGCCTCGGTTGTGGCCGTAGCCATGGCAAAGTGCCCCTGTGCGGTGCATGTATGTGCAATAGACGTGAGGCTGCTATGCCTCTGGCCGGCCCTGTTTCAGATTAGATTAGGGACTAATCCTGCTAGTTAGGTTAGTTGCTACACTATGACATGTGGGCTCCATTTGATTAAGTTAGTTTTTATTTATTAGATTAGATATGGCTTTATGACATGTGGGCCACCACCTTCCCTTTGGCCAGTCAAATTGACTTGGTCAACTCGAATTAAAACAAAACCAGAAATTTTAGAATATTGTTAAAACTTTAGAAAATCATAGAAAACAATACATAAATCGGATGGAAAAACTTTGTATATGAAAGTTGCTCAGAACGACGAGGCGAATCCGAATACGCAGCCCGTTCGTTCGCCACGCGTCCCTAGCATAGTGAACTTGCAACATTTCACCTCCGGTTCATCTGTCTGAAAACGCGAAACAACGAGTATACTTTCCCGGATGCCCCCCCCTCCCCTTCGCCGATATCACCTACCACTATGTTAGGTCACCCCTAGCATCGCATATTGCCGCGTCTTGCTTTGTATTACATTTGATTGCTCTGTTATTTATTGTGTTCCCCCTCCGTTACTTCTTTCCGGTAGGCTCTGAGACCGGTGCCGATGTCCGTGTGTTCGACTACACCAAAGATGACCCCTCCTTCTTGCCAGAGCAACCAGGCAAGCCTCCCCCCTTGATCACCAGATATCGCCTATTCTTCTCTCTACTGCTTGCATTAGAGTAGTGTAGCATGTTACTGTTCGGTTACTCCTATTCTGTTGCATAGCCTGTCATTGTTGCTACATTCATTGATACCTTACCCGTAATCCTAAATGCCTAGTATAGGATGCTAGTTTATCATCATTGGCCCTACATTCTTGTCAGTCTGCCTTGCTATACTATCGGGCCGTGATCACTCAGGAGGTGATCACGGGTATATTCTATACATATATACATACTATACAGATGGTGACTAAAGTTGGGTCAGCTCCTTGAGTACCCGCAAGTGATTCTGATGTGGGGGCTGGAAGGACAGGTGGCTCCATCCCGGTAGAGGTGTGCCTGGGTTCCCGACGGCCCCCGAATGTTACTTTGTGACGGAGCGACAGGGCAGGTTGAGACCACCTAGCAGAGAGGTGGGCCTGGCCCTGGGCGGCGTTCGCCGTTACTTCATAATAACACGCTTAACGAGATCTTGGTATTTGATCTGAGTCTGGCCACTGGTCTATACGCCCCAACCAACTACGCGGGAAAGATATGGACACTCGACGTCGTGGTGTCAGCCGAAGCCTTCGTGACGTCAGTGACTGAGCGGCGCGCCCCGGATTGGAACATAAGCCTGCTCTTGTATTAAGGGGGCTAGTTCTGCTTTCGGCCGCCCTCGCAACGTGCAGGTGTGCAATGGGCGATGGGCCCAGTGTTGGGGAACGTAGTAATTTCAAAAAAAATTCTACGCACACGCAAGATCATGGTGATGCATAGCAACGAGAGGGGAGAGTGTTGTCTACGTACCCTCGTATACCGAAGCAGAAGCGTTGACACAACGTAGAGGAAGTAGTCGTACGTCCTTCCGGTCCAACCGATCCAAGCACCGTTACTCCGGCACCTCCGATAAACAAGTGATTAAATCATCTGTGAAGGTGAGAAAATAACGATATCCGCCACGAGCCTCAACATTCATAGGACCACATACATCTGTATGTATGATTTCCAACAAATCTGTTGCTCTCTCCATAGTACCGGAGAACGGCGTTTTGGTCATCTTGCCCATGAGGCACGGTTCGCAAGTACCAAGTGATTCATAATCAAGTGATTCCAAAAGTCCATCAGTATGGAGTTTCTTCATGCGCTTTATACCGATATGACCCAAACGGCAGTGCCACAAATAAGTTGCACTATCATTATCAACTCTGCATCTTTTGGCTTCAACACTATGAATATGTGTATCACTACTATCGAGATTCATCAAAAATAGACCACTCTTCAGGGGTGCATGACCATAAAAGATATTACTCATATAAATAGAACAACCATTATTCTCTTGATTTAAATGAATAACCGCCTCACATCAAACAAGATCCAGATATAATGTTCATGCTCAACGCGGCACCAAATAACAATTATTTAGGTCTAATACTAATTCGAAGGTAGATGTAGAGGTAGTGTGCCGACCGCGATCACATCGACTTTGGAACCATTTCCCACGCGCATCGTCACCTCGTCCTTTGCGGTGTTTGCTTAATCCGTAGTCCCCTGTTTGAGTTGTAAATATTAGCAATGAACCAGTATCAAATACCCGAAGTGCTCTGCGAGCTCTAGTAAGGTACACATCAATAACATGTATATCACATATACCTTTGTTCACTTTGCCATCCTTTTATCCGCCAAATACTTGGGGCAGTTCCGCTTCAAGTGACGGTCGCTTGCGGTAGAAGCACTCGGTTTAGGGCTTAGGTCCAGACTTGGGTTTCTTCTCTTGAGCGACAACTTGTTTGCTGTTCTTCTTGAAGTTCCCTTCTTCTTCCCTTTGCCCTTTTCTTGAAACTAGTGGTCTTGTTAACCATCAACACTTGATGCTCCTTCTTGATTTCTACCTCCATGACCTTTAGCATTGCGAAGAGCTCGGGAATCGTCTTATCCATCCCTTGCATATTATAGTTCATCACGAAGCTCTTGTAGCTTGGTGGAAGTGATTGGAGAATTCATCAATGACGCTATCATCCGGAAGAGTAACTCCCGGTTGAATCAAGTGATTACAATACCCGGACATCTTGAGTATGTGCTCACTAACGTAACTATGCTCCTCCATCTTGCAGCTATAGAACTTATTGGAGACTTCATATCTCTCAATCCGGGCATTCTTACGGAATATCAACTTCAACTCTGAAACATCTCATATGCTCCATGACGTTCAAAACGTCGTTGAAGTCCCGGTTCTAAGCCGTAAAGCATGGCACATTGAACTATCAAGTAGTCATCGCTTTGCTCGCTAGACGTTCTTAACGTCGTCGGTTGCATCAGCGGCGGGTTCGCACCCAGCGGTGCTTCGGGGCGTAATTTTTACGGCAAACAATGAGGATAATCCTCGTTACGGACCCAATCCGCGTAGTTGCTACCATCATCTTTCAACTTAGCTTTCTCAAGGAACGCATTAAAATTCAACGGAACAACAACACGGGCCATCTATCTACAAACAACATAGACAAGCAAGATACTATCAGGTACTAAGTTCATGATAAATTTTAGTTCAATTAATCATATTACTTAAGAACTCCCACTTAGACAGACATCTCTCTAGTCATCTAAGTGATCACGTGATCCAAATCAACTAAACCATAACCGATCATCACGTGAGATGGAGTAGTTTTCAATGGTGAACATCTCATGTTGATCATATCTACTATATGATTCACGCTCGACCTTTCGGTCTCCGTGTTCCGAGGCCATATCTGCATATGCTAGGCTCGTCAAGTTTAACCTGAGTATTCTGCGTGTGCAAAACTGGCTTGCACCCGTTGTAGATGGACGTAGAGCTTATCACACCCGATCATCACGTGGTGTCTGGGCACGACGAACTTTGGCAACGGTGCATACTCAGGGAGAACACTACTTGATAATTTTTAGTGAGAGATCATCTTAAAATGCTACCATCAATCAAAGCAAGATAAGATGCATAAAAGATAAACATCACATGCAATCAATATAAGTGATATGATATGGCCGTCATCTTCTTGTGCTTGTGATCTCCATCTCCTGAAGCACCATCATGATCACCATCGTCACCGGCGCGACACCTTGATCTCCATCGTAGCATCATTGTCGTTTACGCCATCTATTGCTTCTACGACTATCGCTACCGCTTAGTGATAAAGTAAAGCAATTACAGATGCGTTGCATTTCATACAATAAAGCGACAACCATATGGCTCCTGCCGATTGCCGATAACCGGTTACAAAACATGATCATCTCATACAATAAAATATAGCATCATGTCCTGGCCATATCACATCACAACATGCCCTGCAAAAACAAGTTAGGCGTCCTCTACTTTGTTGTTGCAAGTTTTACGTGGCTGCTACGGGCTTAAGCAAGAACCAATCTCACCCACGCATCAAAACCACAACGATAGTTTGTCAAGTTGATGCTGTTTTAACCTTCGCAAGGACGGGCGTAGCCACACTCGATTCAACTAAAGTTGGAGAAACCGACACCGCTAGTCACTGTGTGCAAAGCACGGCGGTAAAACCAGTCTCGCGTAAGCGTCTGGCGTAATGTCGGTCCGGGCCGCTTCATCCAACAATACCGCCGAACCAAAGTATGACATCTGGTAAGCAGTATGACTTATATCGCCCACAACTCACTTGTGTTCTACTCGTGCATATAACATCAAACCATAAAAACCTAGGCTCGGATGCCACTGTTGGGGAACGTAGTAATTTCAAAAAATTTCCTACGCACACGCAAGATCATGGTGATGCATAGCAACGAGAGGGGAGAGTGTTGTCTACGTACCCTCGTAGACCGAAGCAGAAGCGTTGACACAACGTAGAGGAAGTAGTCGTATGTCCTTCCGGTCCAACCGATCCAAGCACCGTTACTCCGGCACCTCCGAGTTCTTGACACGCGTACAGCTCGATGACGCACCCTCGATCTCCAATCCAGTAGAGGCTCCGAGGGGGAGTTCCGTCAGGACGACGGCGTGGTGGCGATCTTGATGTTCTCTGTCGCAGGCTTCGCCTAAGCACCGCTACAATATGATCGAGGTGTAATATCGTGAGGGGGCACCGCACACGGCTAAGGAACGATCAATGATCAACTTGTGTATCCTAGGGTGCCCCTACCCCGTATATAAAGGAGGAAGGGAGGAGGTGGCGGCCCAAGTGGGGGCGCCATAGAGGAGGGGAAACCTACTCCAAGTAGGTTTCCTCCCTTTCCTTATCTTATTTGGAGGGAAGGAAAGAGTACTAGTATTAGGAAGTAGTACTAGTAGTAGTAATAGGAAGAGGGGAAGGAGAAAGGAAAGGGGCGGCCCCCTCCCCAGTCGGATTGGGCTTGGGGCGCGCCCTTCCCTTGTTCCTTCTCCTTCCTCCTACATGGGCCCAATAAGGCCCATATACCTCCCGGGGGTTCGGTAACCTCCGAGCTCCAAACTTCTCGGAACCTTTCCGGTGTCCAAATATATCCGTCCAATATATCAATCTTTATGTCTTGACCATTTCGAGACTCCTCGTCATGTCCGTAATCATATCCGGGACTCCGAACAACCTTCGGTACATCAAAATACATAAACTCAAAATATAAGCATCGCATCGAAACCTTAAGCGTGCGGACCCTACGGTTCGAGAACAATGTAGACATGACCGAGACATGTCTCCGGTCAATAACCAACAGCGGGACCTGGATGCCCATATTGGTTCCTACATATTCTACGAAGATCTTTATCGGTCAAACCGCATAACAACATACGTTGTTCCTTTGTCATCGGTATGTTACTTGCTCGAGATTCGATCGTCGGTATCCAATACCTAGTTCAATCTCTTTACCGTAAGTCTCTTTACTCGTTCCGTAATACATCATCTCACAACTAACTCATTAGTTGAAATGCTTGCAAGGCTTAAGTGATGTGTATTACCGAGAGGGCCCAGAGATACCTCTCCGACATTGGAGTGACAAATCCTAATCTCGAAATCGCAACTCAACAAGTACCTTCGGAGACACTGTAGAGCACCTTTATAATCACCCGATTCGTTGTGACGTTTGGTAGCACACAAAGTGTTCCTCCGTAAACGGAGTTGCATAATCTCATAGTCATAGGAACATGTATAAGTCATGAAGGAAGCAATAGCAACATACTAAACGATCGTGTGCTAAGCTAACGGAATGGGTCATGTCAATCAGATCATTCAGCTAATGATGTGACCTTGTTAATCAAATAACAACTCCTTGTTCATGGTTAGGAAACATAACCATCTTTGATTAACAAGCTAGTCAAGTAGAGGCATACTAGTGACACTCTGTTTGTCTATATATTCACACATGTATTATGTTTCCGGTTAATACAATTCTAGCATGAATAATAAACATTTATCATGATATGAGGAAATAAATAATAACTTTATTATTGCCTCTAGGGCATATTTCCTTCACCCAGACCCCTGAGCGCATAGGATTTAGACCAGCGTGCTGACTTCTCTGTTGTGCCTAGGTGGGGCTGCGACGTGTTGCTCTTCCGAGGCCGGGCATGACCCAGGAAAGTGTGTCCGGCCAAATGGGATCGAGCGTGTTGGGTTATGTGGTGCACCCCTATAGGGAAGTTTATCTATTCGAATAGCCGTGTCCCTCGGTAAAAGGACGACCTGGAGTTGTACCTTAACCTTATGACAACTAGAACCGAATACTTAATAAAACACACCCAGACAAGTTCCACAGACAACCCGGTGATCGCTTTTCCACAGGGCGACAAGGGGAGGATCGCCGGGTAGGATTATGCTATGCGTTGCTACTTGGAGGACTTCAATCTACTCTCTTCTAGAAGCGTAGTCTTCGATAGGACTAGCTATCCCCCTCTTATTCTGGCATTCTGCAGTTCAGTCCACTGATATGGCCTCCTTACACATATACCCATGCATATGTAGTGTAGCTCCTTGCTTGCGAGTACTTTGGATGCGTACTCACGGTTGCTTTGCTCTCTCTTTTCCCCCGTTTTCCTCTTCTTTTCGGATGCCGCAACCAGATGTTGGAGCCCAGGAGTCAGACGCCACCTTCGACGACTCCTACTACACCGACGGTGGCTACTACCACGTGCAGGCCGCTGACGACGACTAGGAGTAGTTTAGGAGGATCCCAGGCAGGAGGCCTACGCCTCTTCGATCCAGATCCCGGTTTGTGCTAGCCTTCTTAAGGCAAACTTGTTTAACTTATGTCCGTACTCAGATATTGTTGCTTCACGACTTCGTCTATGATCGAGCACTTGTATTCGAGCCCTTGAGGCCCTGGCTTGTATTATGATGCTTGTATGACTTATTTTATTTTTAGAGTTGTGTTGTGATATCTTCTCGTGAGTCCCTGATCTTGATCGTATATGTTTGCGTGTATGATTAGTGTACGATTGAATCGGGAGCGTCACAGGGGGGGGGGAGCGCCGACTGGTCGCCGGAGAGGATGGGGAAGTCATGTGCGCGAGTGGATATCTCAGATCTGGCGGTTGGTGGACATTCGCGCGGGTGAGTCCTGTTCGTACGCTCGAAAAAAACAGCGTGCAATTCAGTCCTGTTCGGCGCGCGGAGTGGTTTTAGCGTGCATGACTTTTACGCGTCTGCTGAAGCTGCCGATTCGGTCGCCCGCGTGCTAAAAAGCCGATTTTTCAGGCGCACGACTTAGGGCATGGTCAATGGTTGATAAGATAGTCTTATCATAAGTCTTGCATGTAATTTAGAGATTACAAAAAAATATGTCTACAATGGGTTATATCTTAGCCTTATCTTCAATAACTTGTCATTCCTTAAAACATGGTGAGACAAATTGTGCTAAGATAGCATCTCTTGTCTTCTCTTAAATAAAAGAAGACAAGCCTTTTCTTATGAGTTCTCTCTCCTCCACCTCATCATTTATCTTACGTGGCACTTCTAAGATAGCACCATTGTACATGCCCTTATTTAGCGCCTCTCTTGGAGATGCTGTTAGGCAAGATTTATTGCTTGTGGGACATAGAGTGAAGAGCAAGAATGCAGATTGCCTTCATGCGTGACGAACCACCTGATCCAAAATAAAGGGGATCGCCCCTTTGTCCGGGGGCGAAACTGGCACAAGGCGGTGATGGCTCCCCCTCCTCCCTCCTCCCCTCCCTCCCCTTCCTCTCCTCCCTCGTCTCCGCTCCGGCTTCCTTCTCCGGCCGCCCTTGCTCCCCTCCCCCCGTCGCCTCCGCCTCTTCCCCTCGCCTCTCCTGATCTCACGTCCCATGGCCCTCCTCTCTGCTCGCGTGCTTCTGGATCTGGCGCTCGGAATCGCTTCTAGGCCCTGTCGTCGGATGAGCTGGATGGGGACTCCGATCTGGAGGTCGGATCTCCCCTCCCCCTTCCGGTCCCTTCTCCGGTGGCCCCGCGGGCGGCTGTGTCATCGGTGGCGGGCGAGGTGTGGAAATTTGCTCAGGGCGGTCGGGGCCGTCCGGTGGCTGCCGCGGGTGGGGAGGGTTTGGGCTGGATCCAGGTGAGGCGCGGGCGGCGACGGATGCGCTCGGGGTCGTTTTCCTCACCGGGCTGTGCGGTTCTCGCTGCTCCCTCCTCTCAGGCGGTGGTGCCTGCTTTCTCTCCCCGCTCTCCGGCGGCTCCGTCGGTGGCCGTTTCGGTGGCGCCGGCGGTGGCGGCGCCAGCGGGCGCCACTCCTCCGCTCCTTTCCCCAGATCCGTTTCCGGCGATCCCGGCTTGTGGGCCTTCCATTCCGTTTCTGGCTGGCCTAAATGGGCCCTCGGTTTTGGTTGGGCCGCCTAAGATGGCGTCCTTTTCAGATTTTCCTCCCCTCTCCTCTTTGGTCCCGGGTCCTCGCGCGCCTAATGTTCGTTCCTGTGTTTCGACTGGCCCGGCCCGTCTTCCCCCCCTCCTGGCCTGGCTAGCTCTGGGTTCTTATGGGTCCGAAAGGGATTGGCCCCCCCATTTCTAGGGTTTCCGACCTCTCATTCTGACCTGCGCCGCTTCCGGTTCCGCATCCCCACCTACCGCAGATCCCCTCCTCCTCCTCTCCTCTCTCGCGGTTCTTCGAGGCGAGGCGGTGTCGGGCTTGAAGCGGCGACGGGAGGATGCGGGCAACGGGGCGGACGGCCTGGAGCTCGAGGCGTCCCTTCGCTCTAGGCTTGAAGCCGAGCAGGCGGCTCGGCTTCAAGCGGCCCGTGAGCGCAAGACCTGGGCGGCAGGGTCCGAGCGGCTCCAGGGCGGCGAGCGTGCTGTGGTGGCGACATCGGCTGCGGCGGGCTCTGGATCTGAAGCCCTAGGATCGGGCGGATCTGGGGCCGATCCTTGGGAGGCTGCGGCGGCTGCTGCTGGCGCTGGCTCCGTGGCCCGTCCTCCTCCTGCCCACTCGCGTGGCCCCGCGCCCCTGGCTCGTGGCGGCGGGTGCGGCCCTGGCCATTCCTCTGGGTTCGGGGGGCGCTCGCTGGGCCGCGGGGGTGGGGGTTCTGGCGCGCTCGGGCGTCGGCCTCCGGCGTCTGGCCCTGGCTCGTCCTCTGGCGCCTTGGGCGATGGGATTCTCCCTCCTCCCCCTCCTCCACCTACCCGTCCTTCTCCTCCGGCTCTCCAACCTTCAAACCCTAACCTCACATGCTTCGCCTGCCACCAACCTGGGCACTTCCAATCTCGCTGTGGCAACCCTCCGTTCTGCCTGATCTGTAGAGAGGACGGCCACTTGACTGTGAACTGCCAGAACCGCCGCAAATCTGCCTCCTTTAAGTTATTTGGCTAAGGTCTCCCTAGTTGCTCCTTTCTTGTGCTTGACAGTGACATTCCTCCGGTTGCTGTGGCCCCTGCGCTCTCTAATGCCGCGATCATCTCGATCAAAGACCATAAAATCTCCACCCAAACCCTCCTGGACGAGCTCAAGCTGTGGGACGATGGCGGTTGGGACTGGCAGATCCGACAACTGTCTG
The DNA here is from genome assembly GCA_021437245.1 of Aegilops speltoides. Lineage (NCBI taxonomy): Eukaryota > Viridiplantae > Streptophyta > Magnoliopsida > Poales > Poaceae > Aegilops > Aegilops speltoides. The sequence goes on from CM038147.1 coordinate 110,288,609, forward strand.
ACTTCGACTTTGCGGTGGTTTTCCCCTCTAAGAGCAGCCTCAAAATGATATCTTCATGCACCAGCTACACCCTCCCCCTAAATCAGTTGGTAGTCTCGGTGAAGGCGGCCACTAATGGCGCTAAACCTATCCCTCCACTCTCTGAGATCTGGGTTCTTGTGGATGATGTCTGTCGGTGTCAAAACCGGCGGATCTCGGGTAGGGGGTCCCGAACTGTGCGTCTAGGCGGATGGTAACAGGAGACGAGGGACACGATATTTTTACCCAGGTTCGGGCCCTCTCGATGGAGGTAAAACCCTACGTACTGCTTGATTAATATTGATTATATGGGTAGTACAAGAGTGGATCTACCACGAGATCAAGGAGGCTAAACCCTAGAAGCTAGCCTATGGTATGATTGTTGTAATGTATGTTGTCCTACAGACTAAAGCCCTCCGGTTTATATAGACACCGGAGGAGGTTAGGGTTACACAGAGTCGGTTACAATGGTAGGAGATCTACATATCCGTATTGCCAAGCTTGCCTTCCACGCCAAGAAAAGTCCCATCCGGACACGGGACAGAGTCTTCAATCTTGTATCTTCGTAGTCTTGGAGTCCGGCGGATAATGATAGTCCGGCTGTCCGGACACCCCCTAGTCCAGGACTCCCTCAGTAGCCCCTGAACCAGGCTTCAATGACGATAAGTCCGGCGCGCATAATGTTCGGCATTGCAAGGCGGGTTCCTCCGTTGAATAATCCAGAGAAGATTATGAACACCAGGATAGTGTCCGGCTCTGCAAAAATAATTTCCACATTCCACCGTAGAGAGAATAAAATGTACACTTAGCTTAATCTGCTGACGTATTATGCGGCGTGACATCACACCGCCACCAAGCCTTTGTTTGAATCGTTTTTTACTATACCACCTCAGCACGTTTAGCGAAGCGGTTTCCTTGGCACGTCTTGTCGAAGCAGAGATCGTGTTCCCCTTATTCCGGGATTCTCATCAATACGTGCGTGGGTAACCCAACCGTTCCGTCGCCGCCACGCCTCTATCGAAGGTGAATCTCGAGCGGTCACGAGACGGCTCTTGGTATTTTTCCCTTTATAAGGGACCAAGGCTTGTCCTTGTTCTTCAATCTCGATCGAATCTCTTCCCGCCCCGGCCCAACACCCAAAGCCTCAGATTCGAGCGCCGGATCCTCAACCATGTCCGCTCCGACCTCCAGGGCCGGTGGATGCCCTCCTCCGTCACGGAGGAGGACATATTGAAGTTACGTGAAGCCAAGTACCTGGCCTACGAGGTTTCGCACAGGTTGCCTGCCCAAGGGCAGGCCATGCCTGCCCCCGAGCCCGATGAATACGTCATCTTCGTATCCCACCTCCGTCGGGGTTTAGGCTTCCCGACGGACCCCTTCGTGAGAGGGCTCCTGTTCTACTATGGGCTGGACTTTCACGACTTGGCTCTGCAGTCCATCCTCCATATCTCCGCATTCATTACCATCTGCGAAGCCATCCTCCGCGTCACTCCCCACTTCGGCCTGTGGCTGAAGACCTTCAAGGTGGAGCCGAAGATGATCGGGGGGTGTCAAGCGGAGTGCGGCGGGGCGGCCATAAGCAAAAAGGCCAATGCCCCATGGCCCGAGGGTTCCTTCCAAGAGGAACTCGGACTGTGGCAGCAGGAGTGGTTCTATATCACCGCTCCGAAGGGCAGCAGGCAAAAGCCGCCGCCCTCATTCCGCCCGGGACCTCCACGCCAGCTAATGTCGTGGGTCAACCAAGGGCTCAATTGGGGGCCGTCCGAAGACGTGCCCTCACTGCAGGGCTGGATTCGAGACCTCCAAGCGAGGGAGATCGACCTGATTAGGGTGATGCAGGTTATGCTAATCAGGCATCTTCTGCCCTGCAAACGCCGTCCTCTCCGTCTATGGGAGTTCAACCCGGAGGGACCTCGGATTCTCCAACACTTTATGCGTGCGACACCCGTGGAGATGTACAAGTTGTTCTTGGACCGCGGTGGCGTGTCCGGATTTAGCCGAGGACGCAGCCTTGCCGCGATCGCCGGATACTCGGGTAAATAGCTCGAGTCCGGACATTCATTTATATGCCTTTCTAGAGTTCACCTCCGACCCCTTGTTCTTTACAGAATGGGTGGCGCTATCAAGGCTGATAAGGTGTCCGCCCCCTCTCGAGAGACCGTGACCGGAGCCGTGGCTGGTCGAGAATGTTGGAGGTCGTGCCCACGTAAGGGGGCGACGGGGAAAATAGAGGAGCTAATATTTCGCCCAAAGGGGCGATTGAAGAGGGGGGAACCAAGGACCCCTCCCTTCAGGGGGAGAAGAGGACCGCCTCCGAAGATCCGGAGGCCAAAGCCCCTAAGCGTGGGAAGAGATCTTCACGGGGGTCCGGCGTCGGAGAGAATCGGACACACAATCATCACCAAAGGATCAGCCTCCAATGAGCCGTGAGTATGAAAGAGGGAGTTAATTAGTAAGGAAATACCTTCATTTGTGCTTCATGGGTAACGAAATATTTATATTGCAGTTCGGATCTGCAGCCTTCTCGATGAGTTCACCTTGGGGACCTTCTTCGGAGATGATGGAGAGCTAAACGCCTCCGTCTGCTGTATTTGTCGGATAAAGCGGTGAGCTCGAAGTATAAATCACGGAGGGTACCCCGAGTCGGAGGGGCGAGAGCTCGGCACCCACTAGTATCCGGCCGGGAGGCGAAGAATCTTCTTGAGAGGCGTCCATTTCAGAAGATCACCGTGCGTTGATGCGTATGGGGATTGGAAGGATTTAAATCCGCCAAGAGCGGATTAGCGTAATGCCGCCATGAGTTTCTTGGCGGGATTTGAGGTATCGAGAATGGCGCACCTTTGTCTTTTAACAGTTTTGCACATAAAAATGCGCCCTGTATAGATAGTAGCCCCTGGGACTCGGTAGGTTGTCGGAAACGACAGCGTACCGAGGATCAAAATCGCCAGTAATGAATGCTGCCGTTCCTATGCAGGTGGCGGATAGTCCGAGGGCTAGCTGGACTAGTGGGTTTGCCGAATTAAATCGGCAACTTGACTTGGCAGATGCGGACATCGCACTTGTCAACAGGCGACTTGACGAGTCGCAAGGTAAAAGAGTTCTCCGCAGTCGCTTTATGAAGGGGTGAAGCCCTCCTCGATAAATTATATTACACAGGCAGATGTTGCTGCTGCTGTGGAGAGCCTTGGGCGAACTTGCTCGAGCTAAGGAGCAAGCCGAAGGAGTGACGGCTGCCTCGAGGGCGCCGAGGAGTTGAAAGCCAAAAGGCTGCGCCTTTGCCTAAGCTAGGCGAGAGGTGGCGAATTGGCCATGGAAGTAAGGATCTGCCGACCGCTATGAGGCTCTTGAAAAGGGCGCTTATCGGAGCGGGAAGACTGAAGAAGGCCACCGCCGAAGCCAAGGATGCCTGCTCGGCAATGCGGGCTATGAAGGAGGAAGCTGCGCCCGGGCGGAGATATCGTGGCTGGCAAGCCTTTTCTCGCTCGTCGCGGTTTATGGATGGAAAGTATGCTCAATTTGAGCGGTCAGGAGTCCGGAGCATCCGTATATGGACTTAGCTGCAAGTGCGGCCGATGCCGTTAAGCACCGGAGCCGAAGGATCACGAGGCGGAAGAGCTATATTGGTCTCAATTCCACGATCGGATCGCTCACTTCCGTTGACAGACCGGTTGGCGAATGGGCGAGCTAAATAGATTGTCCGGACTTGCCATGATCGACATCATGGCCCATGTCCGCCGAGAGGTCCAAGGCGACGAGCTACTTGACTTCATCGCAGCAATTCCTTGGGCGGTGCCGCATATAAAGGAGATGAAGCGGTCGGCTCGCATCGAGGGGCGCGGATGGCTCTTGCCGTGTGAAGGCGCATTGTCCGGAGATGGATGCCACCGCTGTTGCCGCCCAGGATTCGGATGAAACCGGCTCCCCGCCGAGCACTATTTCGGGGAAGTTATGCATGGCGCTCGTGTAATAGAGTCGCAGTGCTCGAAAAATGTCACGTTCAAATGAACGTATTAGCTTGTAAATCGATGATTATGTTATAACTGCTTTTTATACTTGTGCGTCCCAAGTAGTAAAACTTCTCCTGTGCGGCCGTTTATGTATACTTGTGTATAACTTGAAAGATGGCAGTCTTCGGCTTCAGCCCCCACGCATAAGGTGCGGGGGTGTTCGCAAAAATAGCGCATTTTCACACTTAATCCGACGTCTCGGTCCTGTTATAAGGAGGTGGTAGCATAGTGAACGAGGCAATCCGGACTATAATGCTTTATCACTTTCACTTAGCCAGTGGAGCTCGAGGGTGGGGCTACGATATAGCCTCTAGTGGCATCACATTTCTCTGAAGTCGGAGCGCGTATGTGCCTGACCGGGAAATGGTCCTTCATCAAAGCAGGGAATTCTAAACATTCCGATAGTCGATCGAGTGGTTGACCAGTCTCTCAGTATCATGATGATCGTTTTCGGCTTTCTCTCTTGAGGTGCTCGCCCGGCCCAACTGGGCACAATCGCAGCGATTCTCCTAGTGGCGCGTTAGCCGATGATACGGAATGTAAGGCAGCAAAACACAGAGCAGGCAAACCCAACATTTGACCAAAGACATGATTCGGAGCTGATGCATATAATGCCTAACTCGAGACGCCGAACACTCCCTAAGGTGTTCGGTCTTTATAATAATGGGCAGAACGATGCACTAAACCCCTAGTGTCCAGGTACGGGCATGGTCTTCTGACGCGGCCGATGCCAAAGCGTCAGGCTCCGCTTTGGCTATAAGAAGAAACCAAGGGAGAATAACAACAAGAGACAGTAAAAAAGGTTTACGCAGGGTCTTAATCTGAAAAGAATCCTCACAACGGGTCCCTACTGCACGTCTGCGCCTGTGTCTCCGTTGCGCCGTTATCCTGGCGGGTATGCACGTTGTTCATCTGTGGAAAGAGAGGAACGTTTAGTTTTAAAAACAATTCGTGCGAAAAATATGTGTAAAAAAAGAAATATAAATAATTAAAGCAGGGTTTGTATAAACCCGTGGTTGTTTGAGCGCGCAGCCCCCTGTGAAGGGGTATGCGGCTAGGGAGCCCTAGCCCTCTTGCCGGATTCGTCTATCCGAGTGCAGGGTCTTTAAGTGACCCTCGCACTAAAATGACGCCACGCGGACCGGGCATTTTGAGTGTAATAGACGCGTAATGCGGTATGGCGTTAAAGCGGACAAAAGCCTTTCGTCCCAAGAGTGCTTGATATTCACTTTCAAATGGGACGATATGAAAAATTAATTTTTCTCGTCGAAAATTGTTCGGCGATCCGAACACGACTTCTAGTAATATGGAGCCTGTGCACTTGGCGTAAGGGCCTGGCGTCACTCCTTTGAAGGAAGTGCGGCTGTGTCGGATTTTGGCAGGGTTTATCCCCATCCTACGGATTGTTTTTGAATACAGCAGGTTTAAGTCGCTGCCTCCGTCCATTAGGACATTAGTAAATTGTAATCCATCTATTATGGGATTCAATATCAGGGGAGTCCGTCCCGCATTTCAAACGGTTCTGGAATAGTCCAGGTGGTCGAAAGTTATTGGTTTTGATATCCAATCTCTACGGTTCTGCTGGGTTGGACATGCCAAGCTCTTGTTAGAAAGTGCCGCACTATTTTCCGTATTATCACATGAAGTGAGTTTATGCTTTGACCCCTTGTGGGAAAGTTTTTGTTTTCGGTGCTCTGCTGGTGGGGTTATATCATCGCTTGACGCGTCGAGCCCCTTGTGTTCGGCATTTAGTCGGCCGGACTGTTTAAAACCCAACAATCCCGGTGGGTGTGATTTGCAGGCCTTCCGGGGGTACTGTGGATTTGACATATTCGACCCAAAATCTTGTTTAAGTTGGACAATTCGTCGCTGTCATCCTTTAGAGGCTGTGTTTTGTTCTTGGGCCGCGAGCTTTTGAATCCGGTGTTGACTGCCGTGCTCTTTGGGCTTTTCTCTTTATTCCGGCACTGCTCTTTTCTGCGCCGTGATTTTCCGTTTCCATCTCTTATCTCGGATGTACTTGGGTCGCTGGTGCTGCATCTTGCTAGCCAGCTATCCTCTCCCGCACAGAAGCGGGTCATGAGGCTTGTTAGTGCGGACATTGTCCTTGGTTTCTCTTGACCGAGGTTCCTGGCGAGCCATTCGTCTCGGACATTGTGCTTGAAAGCTGCTAAGGCTTCGGCGTCCGGACAGTCGACTATTTGGTTCTTTTTGGTAAGAAACCCGTTCCAGAATTTCCGCGCTGACTCTCCGGGCTGTTGAGTTATATGACTTAGGTCATCTGCATCCGGAGGACGGACATAAGACCCTTGAAAATTTGCTCTAAACGCGTCCTTGAGCTCTTCCCAACTTCCAACAGTATTTTCTGGGAGGCTTTTAAGCCAATGACGGGCTGGCCCTTTGAGCTTGAGCGGTAGGTATTTTATGGCGTGGAGATCGTCTCCTCTGGCCATGTGTATATGTAGTATATAGTCTTCTATCCAGACTCCAGGGTCTGTTGTTCCAACGTAGGCCTCTATGTTTATGGGTTTAAATCCTGCTGGGAATTCATGGTCCAGCACCTCATCGGTGAAACATAGTGGGTGTGCGGCGCCCAGATTTGTGTGTGCCGCTATCATCGGACACTTGGCGTGTTGCCTTGCTTCTTGGGGCCTTCTCCTTTGGCCCGTAGATGGACTGGCTGGGCCATCTATCCTTCCAAGTTCGTTGGTTGATTTATGTGTGGCGTCATTGTCGAATTTGGCCTGTCATCCGCCGTCTATCCAACCAGCAGCCCCTTTATTTTTGGACGGTGGAGGCTCTATGGCCTCCTCGTCAATTCCGTAGCAGCTTGCGCTCGGGTAGCTCTTTGATTGGTGGCTATTGCCGTACTTATCTGCGGTTTTGAGCACTTTGCTCCATCTCATTCTGAGTGTGTCTTCCGCTGTTTTGAGCCTCCGTTTTTCCTTCTTCAGGTTTCTTGCAGTATTGACGAGTCTTCTCCGAAGGTTCTTGCTCTCCGGCGGTGTGTCCGGCATGAGGTCGTCCGGACTGTTGTTTTCGCCGGGCCTGGACTGATTATCTGACTCGTCATGTTCGGACGGTTGCTTATTTACATGTTCGTCGTCCACTTGCGAGCCCTGCCATATTGCAGGCTCCCTTGGAGCGTTGTTGTCATCGAGGCGGGACTTAGGGCGGCGTCTGCGCCGCCGTTTTGGTTGTTTAGTGGCGGGGTCATCTTCTGCCGTGGCCCGTTGGTCCTCGTTATCGCTCTCCTTTGGGGTGTCCACCATATATATGTCATGTGACGAGGTGGTCCTCCCGTGCCTTATAGGCTCTGTTTCTTGTTCGTCTCCAGCATTTTCATCTATTCCGTCAATGTCTTCGGAGTCATAGTCTAGCACGTCGGTTAGGTCGTCGATAGTGGCTACAAAGTGGGTGGTGGGTGGGCTCTGAATTTTTTCGTCGTCCGTACCCCAACCATCCTGGCCATAGTCCGGCCAGGACTCTCCTAATAACGAGAGATGCTTTAGTGAATTCAGGATATCGCCAAAAGGCGAGTATTGAAAGATGTCCGTGGCGGTGAATTCCATAACCGGCGCCCAATCCGGATCGATTGGTAGGGGCGTGGGAGGTTCGGAGTCCGGCGAGGAGTCCGGCGCCTCGGAATCATGAGTTTCGCAGGGGACAAGATCAGAGTTTGGCTCCATCGCCGTGGATGTTGAAGCCCCCAGGGCGGCGTTTATCCACCGGCCCTCGATCTGGGCAATCGGCTCCGGGCTAATTGCCGAAGCTGATCCGTGTGCGGCCACCAAGGCACTGTTCGATGGCAGAGCTAGATCATGCCCATCGTCACAGTGCGGCGCGCTTGGCTGTGGCTCGAGTCCGTCGAGGATCAAGTCTCCACGGACATCAGCCGTGAAGTTTAAGCTTCCGAATCTGACCTGACGGCCAGGGGCATAGCTTTCGATCTGCTCCAGATGGCCAAGTGAATTGCCCGCAGTGCGAAGCCGCCGAATACGAAGATCTGTCCGGGGAGAAAAGTCTCACCCTGGACAGCGTTGCTGGTTGAAGATGCCATCAAGCCTATCGGTGACGACACAGAGGAACTCTCAATGAAAGCACCAATGTCGGTGTCAAAACTGGCGGATCTCGGGTAGGGGGTCCCGAACTGTGCGTCTAGGTGGATGGTAATAGGAGACGAGGGACACGATGTTTTTACCCAGGTTCGGGCCCTCTCGATGGAGGTAAAACCCTACGTCCCGCTTGATTAATATTGATGATATGGGTAGTACAAGAGTGGATCTACCACGAGATCAAGGAGGCTAAACCCTAGAAGCTAGCCTATGGTATGATTGTTGTAATGTATGTTGTCCTACGGACTAAAGCCCTCCGGTTTATATAGACATCGGAGGAGGCTAGGGTTACACAGAGTCGGTTACAATGGTAGGAGATCTACATATCCGTATTGCCAAGCTTGCCTTCCACGCCAAGAAAAGTCCCATCCGGACACGGGACGGAGTCTTCAATCTTGTATCTTCGTAGTGTTGGAGTCCGGTGGATAATGATAGTCCGGCTGTCCGGACACCCCCTAGTCCAGGACTCCCTCAATGTCCCCCCACCCTTCGCTCCTCCGAGTTTGTCATGGCCTTCGGTGATCTCATAGGCAAACCGATCCTGGTTGACCAAGACTCCCTCTCTGTTCTTGGACCGGCGCACCTCAAGATTTGGGCTGTGCGTCCCACTTGCGTCCATGGATGTGTAGATGATTTTCCTGCGGCGGATGGCTTCAAACTCCGGGTTCGGGTGGAAGGCGCCGCCACTACCCAATCCCCTCCCCCGCCTCCTCCTCCGTCTTCCAACAACCTTGGGGCCGAGGACGGCAATGCTGGCAACATGAGTGAGGGTTCGCTACCGCACTTCACGACCTCAGAATGGGAGGGTATGGGCTCTGCTAGCCGTGACCTGTTCAAAGATAGTGCCCCAAAGGCCAAAGATGGAGGGAAGGATCAGTTGGACGCTGATGTTGATATTCAGGCCCCTGCTCAGGAAGCCCCGACTGCTCCTCCTCCTCCTGCTGGTACTCCTGTGTTGGGGGTGTGCTCCAACCTGCCGGTCCGGCCGGGCTCTCCGTCGCTCTCGGGGATTGAAGATCTCCCTGCCTCCCCGCGTCGTGCTGCTTCGGGCTCTCTTCCCAAGCGCAAGTCTTCGGTCTGCAAGTTCTCTGCACGCAGCCGGGCCTCTTCTGGGACCAAGCTGTCGGCTGCGGGCCTGTGCCGTCGCCTTGATGGTGATCTGGGTGCGGTGGCGGGTCAGGCGTCTCCGGCAGAGGCTCGTGCTTCCTCAATCCATTCTCCCTCCTCTACGGCGCGTAAAAGTGGTCAGATCCGCGAAAGTGGGATGCGGGTGGTGGACAAGGCGACTAGGCGTGCTGCGGCTCGTGATCTCCCCGCTTCAGGAACAATCCCCCCTCCTCCTGCCTCTTTGGTTCATGATTCTTCCTCTCCCATTAGGCTTGTCCTACCTTCTTATTCGGATGATCATTTGACTAAGGTGTTTGCTGACTCTGGCATATCTCTCAAATCATAATTTTGGGTCCCCTTCTTCTTTGATTGCTCTAATTAGGGCCAATGAGGTGGCCCAGGCGGCTCTGGCCAAGGCTAAAGAGGCCGCTGCGGCTCCTCCCCCCCTCGGGCCAGGTTCTTTGGGGCTCCGGAGGAGGGGGTGCGCCTAGTGTGGCCGTCCCTCTGCCTTCTGTGAGGAAGGGTGCTTCTAAGCGTGCTAAATCCTGCTTGGCCCCCAGCAGGTCGAGTCTGCGCATTAAAAATCTATCTTTCAAATGAAAGCCCTCTTCTGGAATATTAGAGGTTGTGGTGCTAGGGGGCGCCGGGACCAAATTAAAGACATTGTCAGGGGTGAAAATACTGATTTGATTGGCTTTGTTGTGACCTTCAAACCCTCCTTCTCTCCCCACGAGCTCGCTTCTGTTGCGAGTGCCGATCACTTTGACCGGAATTTTCTTCCCTCTTGTGGCCACTCGGGTGGCATTCTGATTGGTTCGAAGCACGAGGTTTTTGATTTTGTGACTTTCGATCATGGCATCTTCTGGGCCAGCTCTATCATCTTTCACCGTCAGCTCAACATGCTTTCGGAATTCATGGTTGTCTACGGCCCGGCGGATCACTCTCTTTCCAATATCTTCCTGGACGAAATCTCAAACAAAGTTGAGGCTTGCACCCTTCCTCTGGTGATCGGAGGGGACTTTAATTTGCTCCGTTACCCCTCGGATAAGAGTAATAATATATTTTCTTGGTCACTGGCTGATGCTTTTAACGAGTTCATTAGCTCCTGCGCCCTCCGTGAGATCCCTAGGGTGGGCTCACGATTCACCTGGACCAACCATCAAGTATCTCCTATCCGCTCCGTCCTGGACCGTGTTCTTGTCTGTCCTAATTGGGACTCGCTCTTCCCGTTAGCCACGCTTAAATCTAGGGCGATTGTGGGCTCAGATGATGCCCCCCTAATCCTTGATGTTAGGATCCGATCCATCTCGTCCCCCCTAGGTTTCAATTTGACGCGTCTTGGCTCCTGATTGATGGCTTCTACGATCTCCTCATCTCTACAATTAGCGACTTCCTTTCGGTTCCTCACCGATCCTTCGGTCCCCTGGACGATTGGCACAAGTGCTCGGCCTTGCTGCGAAAATTTCTTCGGGGTTGGTTGAAGGAAATATGCCCTAGAGGCAATAATAAAGTTATTATTTATTTCCTTATATCATGATAAATGTTTATCATTCATGCTAGAATTGTATTAACCGGAAACATAATACATGTGTGAATATATAGACAAACAGAGTGTCACTAGTATGCCTCTACTTGACTAGCTTGTTAGTCAAAGATGGTTATGTTTCCTAACCATGGACAAAGAGTTGTTATTTGATTAACGGGATCACATCATTAGTTGAATGATCTGATTGACATGACCCATTCCGTTAGCTTAGCACCCGATCGTTTAGTATGTTGCTATTGCTTTCTTCATGACTTATACATGTTCCTATGACTATGAGATTATGCAACTCCGTTTACGGAGGAACACTTTGTGTGCTACCAAACGTCACAACGTAATCGGGTGATTATAAAGGTGATCTACAGGTGTCTCCAAAGGTACTTGTTGGGTTGGCGATTTGAGATTATGATTTGTCACTCCAATGTCGGAGAGGTATCTCTGGGCCCTCTCGGTAATGCACATCACTTAAGCCTTGCAAGCATTGCAACTAATGAGTTAGTTGCGAGATGATGTATTACGGAACGAGTAAAGAGACTTGCCGTAACGAGATTGAACTAGGTATTGGATAGCGACGATCGAATCTCGGGCAAGTAACATACCGATGACAAAAGGAACAACGTATGTTGTTATGCGGTCGACCGATAAAGATATTAAGTAGAATATGTAGGAACCAATATGGGCATCCAGGTCCCGCTATTGGTTATTGACCGGAGACGTGTCTCGGTCATGTCTACATTGTTCTCGAACCGTAGGGTCCGCATGCTTAAGGTTTCGATGACAGTTTTATTATGAGTTTATGAGTCTTGATGTACCGAAGGAGTTCGGAGTCCCGGATGAGATCCGGGACATGACGAGGAGTCTCGAAATGGTCGATACGTAAAGATCGATATATTGGACGACTATATTCGGAGTTCGGAAAGGTTCCGAGTGATTCGGGTATTTATCAGAGTACCGGGGAGTTACGGGAATTCGCCGGGGAGAAGTATTGGGCCTTATTGGGCCATACGGGAAAGAGAGAGGGGCTGCCTAGGGCAGGCCACGCGCCCCCTCATGGCCTAGTCCGAATTGGACCAGGGGGAGGGACCGCACCCCCTCCTTCCTTCCCTTCTCTCTTCCCCTTCCTTGTCTCCTACTCCTACTACTTGGAAGGTCTCCTAGTTGGACTAGGAAAGGGGGAATCCTACTCCCGGTGGGAGTAGGACTCCCCTAGGGCGCGCCATAGAGAGGGCCGGCCCTCCCCTCCTCCACTCCTTTATATACGGGGGCAGGGGCACCCCATAGACACACAAGTTGATCTTCGTGATCGTTCCTTAGCCGTGTGCGGTGCCCCCCTCCACGATATTACACCTCGGTCATATTGTAGCGGTGCTTAGGCGAAGCCCTGCGACGGTTGAACATCAAGATCGTCACCACGCCGTCGTGCTGACGGAACTCCTCCCCGAAGCTCTGCTGGATCGGAGCCCGGGGTGCGTCATCGAGCTGTACGTGTGTCAAGAACTCGGAGGTGCCAGAGTAATGGTGCTTGGATTGGTTGGACCGGGAATACGTACGACTACTTCCTCTACGTTGCGTCAACGCTTCCGCTTCGGTCTACGAGGGTATGTAGACAACACTCTCCCCTCTTGTTGCTATGCATCATCATGATCTTGCGTGTGCGTAGGAAAATTTTGAAATTACTACGTTCCCCAACAGTGGCATCCGAGCCCAGGTTTTATGGTTTGATGTTATATGCACGAGTAGAACACAAGTGAGTTGTGGGCGATATAAGTCATACTGCTTACCAGCATGTCATACTTTGGTTCGGCGGTATTGTTGGATGAAGCGGCCCGGACCGACATTACGCCAGACGCTTACGCGAGACTGGTTCTCCGCCGTGCTTTGGCACACAGGTGGCTAGCGGGTGTCAGTTTCTCCAACTTTAGTTGAACCGAGTGTGGCTACGCCCGGTCCTTGCGAAGGTTAAAACAGCACCAACTTGACAAACTATCATTGTGGTTTTGATGTGTAGGTGAGATTGGTTCTTGCTTAAGCCCGTAGCAGCCACGTAAAACTTGCAACAACAAAGTAGAGGACGTCTAACTTGTTTTTGCAGGGCATGTTGTGATGTGATATGGTCAAGACGTGATAAGATATAAGTTGTTGTATGAGATGATCATGTTTTGTTGAAGTTATCGAGAATCTGGCGAAGCCCTATGGATGTCTCTTTGTTGCATAAGATGCAAGTGCCAAATAATTGCTTTACTTTATCGCTATACGATAGCAATGGTTGCAAGAGCAATAGTTGGTGAGACAACCATGTGATGACACATTGATATAGATCAAGATGATGAAGATCATGGTGTTGTGCCGGTGACGATAGAGATCATGACAATACTTTGGAGATGGAGATCAAAGGCGCAAGATGATCATGGCCATATCATGTCACATATTTTGATTGCATATGATGTTTATCTATTATACATCTTATTCTTGCTTTGATTGATGGTAGCATTTTAAGATGATCTCTCACTAATTATCAAGAAGTGTTCTCCCTGAGTATGCACCGTTGCCAAAGTTAAATCGTGCCTGCACACAACGTGATGATCGGGTGTGATAAGCTCTACGTCCATCTACAACGGGTGCAAGCCAGTTTTGCACACGCGAATACTCAAGTTAAACTTGACGAGCCTAGCATATGCAGATATGGCCTCGAGCACGGAGACCGAAAGGTCGGCGTGAATCATATAGTAGATATGATCAACATAGTGATGTTCACCATTGAAAACTACTCCATCTCACGTGATGATCGGACATGGTTTAGTTGATTTGGATCACGTGATCACTTAGATGACTAGAGAGATGTCTGTCTAAGTGGGAGTTCTTAAGTAATATGATTAATTGAACTTAAATTTATCATGAACTTAGTCCTGGTAGTATTTTGCAAATTATGTTGTAAGATCAATAGCTTGCGTTGTTGCTTTCATATGTTTATTTTGATATGTTCCTAAGAGAAAATTGTGTTGAAAAATGTTAGTAGCAATGATGCGGATTGGATCCGTGATCGGAGGTTTATCCTCATTGCTGCACAGAAGAATTATGTCCTTAATGCACCGCTAGGTGACAGACCTATTACAGGAGCAGATGCAAACGTTATGAACGTTTGGCTAGCTCAATATGATGACTACTTGATAGTTTAGTGCACCATACTTAACGGCTTAGAATCGAGACTTCAAAGATGTTTTTGAACGTCATGGACCATATGAGATGTTCCAGGAGTTGAAGTTAATATTTCAAGCAAGTACCCGAGTTGAGAGATATGAAGTCTCCAACAAGTTCTATAGCTAAAAGATGGAGGAGAATCGCTCAACTAGTGAGCATGTACTCAGATTGTCTGGATACTTCAATTGCTTGAATCAAGTGGGAGTTAATCTTCCAGATAAGATAGTGATTGACAGAATTCTCTAGTCACCATCACCAAGTTAGTAGAACTTCGTGATGAACTATAGTATGCAAGGGATGATGAAAATGATTCCCGAGTTTTTCATGATGATGAGATCGATGAAGGTAGAAATCAAGAAAGAACATCAAGTGTTGATGGTTAACAAGACCACTAGTTTCAAGAAAAGGGCAAAGGGATAGAAGGGAACTTCAAAAGAACGGCAAGCAAGTTGCTGCTCAAGTGAAGAAGCCCAAGTCTGGACCTAAGCCTGAGACTAAGTGCTTCTACTGCAAATGGAATGGTCACTGGAAGCGGAAATGCCCTAAATATTTGGTGGATAAGAAGGATGGCAAAGTGAACAAGGGTATATTTGATATACAGGTTATTGATGTGTGCTTTACTATAGTAGCCCCTGAGTATTTGATACTTGTTCGGTTGCTAAGATTAGTAACTCAAAGCAGGAGTTGCAGAATAAACAAAGATTAGTTGAAGGGGAAGTGACGATGAGTGTTGGAAGTAGTTCCAAGATTGATATGATCATCATCGCACACTCCCTATACTTTCGGGATTAGGGCTAAACCTAAATAAATGTTATTTGGCGTTTGCGTTGAGCATGAATATGATTTGATCATGTTTATTGCAATACAGTTATTCATTTAAAATCAGAGAATAATTGTTGTTCTATTTAAATGAATAAAACCTTCAATGGTCATACACCCAACGAAAATAGTTTGTTGGCTCTCGATCGTAGTGATGCACATATTCATATTATTGATGCCAAAATATGCAAAGTTAATAATGATAGTGCAACTTATTTGTGGCACTGCCGTTTTGGTCATATCGGTGTAAAGCGCATGAAGAAACTCCATAAAGATGGATTTTCGGAATCACTTGGTTATGAATCATTTGATGCTTGCGAACCGTGCCTTTTGTGCAAGATGACTAAAACTCCGTTCTCCGGAACAATGGAACAAGCTATTGACTTATTGGAAATAATACATACCGATGTATTCGATCCAATGAGTGTTGATGCTCGTGGCAAGTATCGTTATTTTCTGACCTTCACAGGATGATTTGAGCAGATATGGGTATATCTACTTGATGAAACATAAGTCCGAAATAGTTGAAAGGTTCAAAGAATTTCAGAGTGAAGTGGAAAAATCATCGTAACAAGAAAAATAAAGTTTCTACGATCTGATCGCGGAGACAAATATTTGAGTTACGAGTTTGGTCTTCAATTAAAACAATGTGGAATAGTTTCACAAATTCATGCCACCTGGAACACCACATCATAATGGTGTGTCTGAACATCATAACTGTCCTTTATTGGATATAGTACAATCTATGATGTTTCTTACCGATTTACCAATATCGTTTTGGGATCATGCATTAGAGACAACTGCATTCACATTAAATAGGGCACCATCTAAATCCGTTGAGACGACACTATATGAACTGTGGTTTAGATAGAAACCAAAGTTGTCGTTTCTTAAAGTTTGGGGCTGCGATGCTTATGTGAAAAAGTTTCATCCTGATAAGCTCAAACCCAAATCGGAGAAATGCGTCTTCATAGAATACCCAAAGGAAATTGTTGGGTACACCTTCTATCACAGATCTGAAGGCAAAACATTTGTTGCTAATAATGGATCCTTTCTAGAGAAAGAGTTTCTCTCGAAAGAAGTGAGTTGGAGGAAAGTAGAACTTGATGAGGTAACTGTACCTGTTCCCTTATTGGAAAGTAGTTCATCACAGAAATCTGTTCCTGTGACTACTATACCAATTAGTGAGGAAGCTAATGATGATGATCATGTAACTTCAGATCAAGTTACTACCGAACCTCGTAGGTAAAACATAGTGAGATCCGCACCAGAGTGGTACGGTAATCCTGTTCTGGAGGTCGTGTTACTTGTCCATGACAAACCTACGAACTATGAGGAAGCGATGATGAGCCCAGATTCCGCGAATTGGCTTGAGGCCATGAAATCTGAGATCAGATCCATGTATGAGAACAAAGTGTGGACTTTGGTGGAGTTGCCCGATGATCGGCAAGCCATATTGTATAAATGGATCTTCAAGAGGAAGACGGACGTTGATAGTAGTGTTACTATCTACAAAGCTCGACTTGTCGCAAAAAGGTTTTTGACAAGTTCAAGGTGTTGACTACAATGAGATTTTCTCAACTGTAGCGATGCTTAAGTCTGTCCGAATCATGTTAGCAATTGCCACATTTTATGAGATCTGGCAAATGGATGTCAAAAACTGCATTCCTTAATGGATTTATTAAAGAAGAGTTGTATATGATGCAACCAGAAAGTTTTTGTCAATCCTAAAGATGCTAACAAAGTGTGCAAGCTCCAACAATCCATCAATGGACTGGTGCAAGCATCTCGGAGTTGGAATATACGCTTTGATGAGTTGATCAAAGCATATGGTTTAATACAGACTTTTGGAAAGGCCTGTATTTACAAGAAAGTGAGTGGGAGCACTACAGCATTTCTGATAAGTATATGCGAATGACATATTGTTGATCGGAAATAATGTAAAATTATTCTGCCAAGCATAAAGGAGTGTTTTAAAGGAGTTCTTTAAAAGAAAGACCTCAGTAAAAGCTACTTACATATTGAGCATCAAGATCTATTGAGATAGATCAAGACGCTTGATAAGATTTTCAATGAGTACATACCTGGACAAGATTTTGAAGTAGTTCAAAATGGAACAGTCAAAGAAAGAGTTCTTGCCTGTGTTACAAGGTGTGAAATTGAGTAAGACTCAAAACCCGACCACGGCAGAAGATAGAAAGAGAATGAAAGTCATTCCCTATGCCTTGGCCATAGGTTCTATAAAATATGCCATCTGTGTACAGATCTATTGTATACCCTGACTTTGAGTTTGGCAAGGAGTACAATAGTGATCTAGGAGTAGATCACTGGACAGCGGTCAAAATTATCCTTAGTGGAATAAGGATATGTTTCTCGATTATGGAAGTGACAAAAGGTTCGTCGTAAAGGGCTACGTCGATGCAAGTTTTGACACCGATCTGGATGACTCTAAGTCTCGATCTAGATACATATTGAAAGTGGGAGCAATTAGCTAGAGTAGCTCTGTGCAAAGCATTGTAGACATAGAAAATTGCAAAATACATAACGGATCTGAATGTGAAAAACCCCTTGACTAAGATTCTCTCACAAGCAAAACATGATCACACCTTAGTACTCGTTGGGTGTTAATCACATAGCGATATGAACTAGATTACTGAATCTAGTAAACCCTTTGGGTGTTGGTCATATGGCGATGTGAACTATGGGTGTTAATCACATGATGATGTGAACTATCGATGTTAATCACATGGCGATGTGAACTAGATTATTGACTCTAGTGCAAGTGGGAGACTGAAGGAAATATGCCCTAGAGGCAATAATAAAGTTATTATTTATTTCCTTATATCATGATAAATGTTTATCATTCATGCTAGAATTGTATTAACCGGAAACATAATACATGTGTGAATATATAAACAAACAGAGTGTCACTAGTATGCCTCTACTTGACTAGCTTGTTAATCAAAGATGGTTATGTTTCCTAACCATGGACAAAGAGTTGTTATTTGATTAACGGGATCACATCATTAGTTGAATGATCTGATTGACATGACCCATTCCGTTAGCTTAGCACCCGATCGTTTAGTATGTTGCTATTGCTTTCTTCATGACTTATACATGTTCCTATGACTATGAGATTATGCAACTCCCGTTTACCGGAGGAACACTTTGTGTGCTACCAAACGTCACAACGTAATCGGGTGATTATAAAGGTGCTCTCAGGTGTCTCCAAAGGTACTTGTTGGGTTGGCGTATTTGAGATTATGATTTGTCACTCCGAATGTCGGAGAGGTATCTCTGGGCCCTCTCGGTAATGCACATCACTTAAGCCTTGCAAGCATTGCAACTAATGAGTTAGTTGCGAGATGATGTATTACGGAACGAGTAAAGAGACTTGCCGGTAACGAGATTGAACTAGGTATTGGATACCGACGATCGAATCTCGGTCAAGTAACATACCGATGACAAAAGGGAACAACGTATGTTGTTATGCGGTCTGACCGATAAAGATCTTCGTAGAATATGTAGGAACCAATATGGGCATCCAGGTCCCGCTATTGGTTATTGACCGGAGACGTGTCTCGGTCATGTATACATTGTTCTCGAACCGTAGGGTCCGCACGCTTAAGGTTTCGATGACAGTTTTATTATGAGTTTATGAGTTTTGATGTACCGAAGGAGTTCAGATTCCCGAATGAGATCGGGGACATGACGAGGAGTCTCGAAATGGTCGAGACGTAAAGATCGATATATTGGACGACTATATTCGGAGTTCGGAAAGGTTCCGAGTGATTGGTATTTATCGGAGTACGGAGAGTAAAGGAATTCGCCGGGGAGAAGTATTGGGCCTTATTGGGCCATACGGGAAAGAGAGAGGGGCTGCCTAGGGCAGGCCGCGCCCCCCCCCCCATGGCCTAGTCCGAATTGGACTAGGGGGAGGGGCCGCACCCCCTCCTTCCTTCCCTTCTATCTTCCCCTTCCTTGTCTCCTACTCCTACTACTTGGAAGGTCTCCTAGTTGGACTAGGAAAGGGGGAATCCT
Source organism: Aegilops speltoides (assembly GCA_021437245.1). Taxonomy (NCBI): domain Eukaryota; kingdom Viridiplantae; phylum Streptophyta; class Magnoliopsida; order Poales; family Poaceae; genus Aegilops; species Aegilops speltoides. The sequence continues at coordinate 110,307,457 of CM038147.1, forward strand.
ACTCCCGGTGGGAGTAGGACTCCCCTAGGGCACGCCATAGAGAGGGCCGACCCTCCCCTCCTTCACTCCTTTATATACGGGGGCAGGGGGCACCCCATAGACACACAAGTTGATCTTCGTGATCGTTCCTTAGCCGTGTGCGGTGCCCCCCTCCACAATATTACACCTCGGTCATATTGTAGCGATACTTAGGCGAAGCCCTGCGACGGTTGAACATCAAGATCGTCACCACGCCATCGTGCTGACGGAACTCCTCCCCGAAGCTCTGCTGGATCGGAGCCCGGGGTGCGTCATCGAGCTGTACGTGTGTCAAGAACTCGGAGGTGCCGGAGTAACGGTGCTTGGATCGGTTGGACCGGGAAGACGTACGACTACTTCCTCTACGTTGCGTCAACGCTTCCGCTTCGGTCTACGAGGGTATGTAGACAACACTCTCCCCTCTCGTTGCTATGCATCACCATGATCTTGCGTGTGCGTAGGAAAATTTTGAAATTACTACGTTCCCCAACATTGGTCCCGTAACTTCTCGGCCCAAGAGCGTAGAGATAAGGTGACCCTCATGGCCCAGATCGAGGCCCTTGACTCTCGGGCTGACGCGTCTGGCCTTTCTGATGCTGACTGGACCCTTCGCTTTTCCCTTGAGCGATCCCTGGTGCAGGCTCATCACCTTAATGAAGTATACTAGCGCCAGAGGGGCTCGATTAACTGGATGCTTAAGGGTGACTCTCCCACTGCATATTTTTTTGCTATTGCTAATGGGAGGCGACGTAGATGCCTTATTGATAGCCTGATTAACAACGGGGTGCGCTCATCTGACCAAGGCGCCATCCTTAATCATGTTGTTTATTTCTTCTCCTCTCTCCTCTCTGCCAAACCTGACCAGGGATTCAGGCTAGCTTCTAATTTCTGGGACCAGGGGGTCTTGGTGTTGTCGGAAGAAAATTCTGACTTGATGATCCCCTATTCTGATGAGGAGATCTTCTCCTCGATCTCCAGCTCGAACCCTAACTCTGCCTGGGGACCTGACGGCTTCTCCATCCCTTTCTTTAAAAGATTCTGGCCTTCTCTCAAAGAGCTCATCTGCGCGATCATTCAGGGTTACTATCTGGGAACAGTAGATATCTCCAGGCTCAACTATGCGATCATCTGCCTGATTCCTAAAGTTAAGGGTGCAGACCTCATTTCGCAGTTCAGACCTATTGCGTTGATCAATAATTTTGCCAAATTCCCTGCCAAATGTTTGGCGACTCGCCTGACCCCGGTGGGTCACCGCACCCTCTCCCCTAATCAATCTGCGTTTGTCAAGGGTCGTTTTATCCTGGATGGGGTCCTATGCCTGCATGAAATCATCCACGATATCCAGAAATCTGGGACAAAGGCTATGATTTTAAAATTGGATTTCGAGAAAGCTTATGATTCGGTTAGTTGGGGCTTCCTCAAGCAAGTCCTATTGGCTAAAGGCTTTGATGGGGGAGTGGTTTACCGCATTATGCAGCTGGTCATGGGGGGCCACACTGCCATTAACGTCAATGGGAATGTTAGCAACTTCTTTAAGAACTCTCGTGGCCTCAGGCAAGGTGATCCGGCCTCGCCCATTCTCTTTAACTTTGTGGCGGATGCTCTTTCTAACATTCTTTCCAGAGCCGCGGCGGCCGGCCACATTTCTCCTGTCAGCTCTCACATCATTCCGGAGGGCATTACTCACCTTCAATACGCTGATGATACAATTATTCTAGTGGAACTTAACGAGCACTGCATTGCCCATCTCAAATTTCTGCTCCTCTGCTTTGAAGCTCTCTCGGGTCTTAAGATCAACTTTTCCAAAAATGAAGTCATTGTCACTGGGGTGCCAGATTCAGAGGCCTTGCTGGTGGCCCGCCTTCTGAACTGCTCTCTTGGCTCGTTTCCTTTAAAGTACCTGGGTTTACCTATCTCATCCGACAGACTCCTTGCTAAGGACTTTGCTCCAGCAGTGGCAAAGGTGGGTAATCGGGTTATGCCCTGGAGGGGTAGATATAACACTCAGGCGAGCAAAGTTGCCTCGATTAATACGTGCCTGTCTTCTCTACCAATGTTCCTGATGGGTTTCTATCTCCTCTCCATGGGAACCCATGCTGGCTTTGATAAACACAGGGGCTCCTATTGGAATGCGGCTGATAACAAGCGCAAATACCGTTTGGTCAAATGGGACCTTATTTGTAAGCCAAAAAGTCTTGGGGGGCTGGGCATTACTAACACTCTTGTAATGAACAAATGTTTGATCATCAAATGGTGGTGGAAGATCATGACCATCCCCCAGGAGAAGCCCCTTTGGTTCTCCATTCTCAAAGCAAATTATTTTCCCTCTTCTAGCCCTATGTTTGCCCGGGCCTCTGGGGCTTCCCAGTTCTGGAGAGACCTAGTTAAACTCAGGCCGATCTTCCAAGGCCTCGTCAAATTTGTAGTTCACAATAGGAGATCCACTAGATTTTGTCTTGATTGGTGGTGTGGCTCTTCGCCGCTGGCTAATGCCTTTCCTGTTCTCTTTTCTTACTGCCCGGACCCTGAGATCTCAATCTCTGAGCTCGCGTCCAATAATTGGGACTTGCAGCTGCGCCGCTCCCTTTCTCCTATAGAGTTGGAAGACTGGCAGCGTCTTGTTGCTCTCTTCCCTTCGCTCTCGGAGGAGGAAGACTCGGTTGTCTGGCCCCACTCCTCCTCTGCTCGTTTCTCGGTTAAATCCCTGTATGGTAAGCTCATTGCGGGCTCCCCCACCTCCAAATTCAATTGGATCTGGAGGGCTCGTATTCCTCCCAAAGTAAAGATTTTTCTCTGGCAAGCATCTCGTGGCCGTTTGCCGACAGGGGATCAAATCCGTAAGCGTAACGGCCCGGGATCTGATAGATGCGCTCTATGTGGCATGAGAGAAGATATGCCTCATGTCTTTTTTAACTGTGTGCTGGCTAATTTGTTTTGGTGTTGTATTAGATCCTGGTTGAATGTCTCTTGGGCTTCGACCTCCTTCTCCGACCTGCTAGTCCTGGTTAAATCTTTGGTTGGGGCCCAGAGAAGAATGTTTTTGGTGGGCCTTGCTGCGATGTGTTGGGCCCTCTGGACGACAAGGAATAAATTCACCATCGAACATGTTTTCCTTGCTAAGCCAGCTGATTGCTTATTTAAAACTTGTGTATTCCTGCAGCAATGGAGATCATTGACTAAGGAGGACAGGGACACCTTCGATGCCATGTTGGCCAAGATCCGCACCTCTGCTATCTCCATTTCACCAGTTCAAGCAGGTCCATAGTCGTTGGTGGGCGCACCGGCGGAGCTATGTAGAAGTCTGAGGGGGCCATGCCCCCCCCCCCAGCCCAAACTAGATTTAGTTTTGATGAGGTACTAGTATATGCCTTAATCCCATGTTTGCATGCATGCATATGCCCATCATCTTCAGCTTCACCCATACACAACTCGACTGCTTGGCTGCTCGGCTGCTTCATCTCCTCCGACATTGCTACTCAGGCGCTCGGCTGCTCCATCTCATCCGTTTGTCGCCACAGAGGCTCAACGCTGACTTGCGAAGAGCTCCAATTCTGGACCATGCGCATAGCCGGCGACAACACCGTGTAGGGAGGAACAAGGACGCGGCTGAGCTCCGTGTCTTCACCACCAATCTGTTGCTGCTGATGTTGTTGCCTGCGTCTGCATGCATGAATGGGCGGCCGGCCGGCCGGCCATTGCTCTTCTAGTTCTTTTGGTTCATGTATGAGTTTGATTAGTACTCGTATTCACTCGGTGTGAATAAGGATTTGTCTTCTTGTTGGCAGCAAAAATTTGTCCAGATAGTTACTTGAATTGGGTCTAAAAAAGAGAAAGAAAAGCTGATCCGTAGAACCTCCATGATTTGGTAATGACTGGTTGATGTTTGAAATCTCAGCAGTATATGCATCCAAGCAGACAAGATATATGTTTTGGTCTAGTTCTTTTTTGTACTAATACATGTGCTTTGCAACCAATATAGGTAATATGAATAGAATTTTGTCTTAAGGCTACAAGTTCTACTTTATTGCGGTAAAAAAAATTCGGCCCCCCCATCCATTTTTGTCAAGCTCCGCCACTGGGTGGGCGGCTTTCGTCTTAGATCTTTCCAGCCTGCGTGCCGTGTACTGGCCTGGGAGCCATGTACTTAGACTTCTCCTGTTCTAGTTTGGTTGATACTTTGCTTGTCCTGTGTTGTTCTCTGGGTTTTGTCACATTCTGCCTGATGGCTTTATTTATAAAGTCGGGCCTCGGCCTTTTATCTAAAAAGAAACTGGCACAACGCTTCTCTTCCTACCGGTGGTGGTCATGAGAGTGCTGTCTGGATCCGAACTACGCGGGCGCCCATCATATCATCCTCAGTCGGCGGCCGCTCTATGAGCGCGTCCGGTAATTTGTCGGTGGCCATCATAGACGTACGCGGTGCCAAGGAGATGGCGTCCTCTCGTTCCAGTGGATGCTCCTCCTCGTGGTGCTCCTCTCAGGGATGACCTTGATCCAGGCATTGCCGCGTCGCTCGACCCTTCTAGCTCTGGCAGGTGACTGTCGTGTGGAGGCAAGGGCTCAGCGTGGTGTGGGGTGACTGCGCCGTGGTTGCGCATGCGTCCTACGTGCCGCGGAGGGATGTGGCCCTGGGCATGAGGGTGACGGAGCCAAGGTGCTCGCCGTTGACGTTACATGACGGCGCGGCCCAAGGCATGAGGGTAACGGCAGGTCGGACACAATATGTTGCAGTACCGGTTGGCCCTACTCAGTCCCATGGGAACATTAGGCGTCTTGGAGGGGGTGCTCCGGATGAAAGAGATGATCGGAGAGGTGTCGAACACTGTAGACGACAGCAACGACAGCCTCTACTCATCCTAGCTGCACGTGCCATGATGGTCAGATTATGTGATTATTCAATTTGGTGATGGCAGCCCTCGATTACTACAACTCGGAGATCACTCAGCGCCGCGTCGCATTTGCGAGCGCATCAACGTTTTTGTTGGCACGACGATGACCGTTACTCGCGCCGGCGTGGAGTGGCAGTGGCCAATTCTGCACCGAGGCATGGATGGCCCCGTGATGTCCGTCTCGGTGGTTTTTGTTAGGATCCAACTCGCGAGTCACTCCATTTCAGGGAATCAAGCTAGAGTACAAGGGAATTGAGGAGGGAGGAAGGAGAACAGGATGTAGGGGAGAGAGGAGCCGCCGTTGCCGTTTCGTGATCCAAGCCCGGATGAATCGTTCGCTGCATCTCCTCCCGCTACTTTTTTTTGAGGGAATCTCCTCCCGGTACTTATAGTCAACAGCAGTTGCTCGTGTACCGTCGGGCCCAGCCCATGTACGAGTCCACTGGCAGCCCACATACATGTAGAACAGGTCCGTAACAGTTTTCGGCAGGAAATTGTCTCACAAATCTACCAAGCTTTTTCGGCCTTAGAGTACCAGCGGATGCGACTATCTGATGAGTCCTACTCAACATACTGATTGGGACACAACTTCATGTCCGGGTGAAAACTCTTGTCCTGTCCTTTAACTTGTTTTTTAACACAGTACAGACGCAAGCGCTCATCATTAACTTGTTGAAGGCATTGTCTACTTGCTATTGTGTTGATCTTCATTGACTGGTCTCGGCAACAAGGAAACCGGCTGGGAAGAGACCGGCTGAGTTGGGGGTTGCATGGGCTGGTGCCCAGTGGAGATGCCCGGCGGCGCAGACTGATCGCCGCGCGTCATCGTTGGAGAGGTGACGACGGCAGCATAGGAGCGATCGAGATTAGGGTTCACCCCTGTCCTTTCCTTTTCCACATATGCCCAAGCCAACGGCCCCAGATGGACCATCCGAAGTGGACGCTCGTGATGCGTCAGCAGACCTGGTGTAGCCGCCTCGTCCCGTCCAGGTAGGCCCGAGTACGGCGGAGGCCCACCGGACTCCGGCGAGATCCCTCCATCGCCGAGACGAGCACGCGGCAGTAGGTCACCGAACGTTCTTGGCGGAGACAGCCTTGGTGCCGAAACTGGGCCGATCCAAGGCTTGATGAGTGGCCTCGTCCAGCCGGGAACCCCGGAGACAACGTGTGGAACTGCCGCCGTCGTTGCCACGGTGACCCCGCGCGGAGCCACAGCCGTCGCCACCACGATTGAGGAAGAGGCCACTGCGCTCTCCACCGAGGCTGGCGAAGAAGCTCTGACTTTGTCGAACCTGCAAAATGATGAAACCTCACCTGCACGTCGAGCTGAAGGCCTCTCCCAAACCCTGGACGCCGGAGTAGGGTAGCCGATGTCCGCCCAGAACTCGTTCGCTAACTCCTCATCGGTTTTCCTCCGGCGACCTGCAGGAAACATAAGAGAAGAGTTGTCGTGGGAGGGTTTAGCGCCCGCATGCGTCGGCTCCTCTGCGTCGGAAGAACCTATGCAGGAGAACCGGGAGCCCTGAGGATTCCGGCGCCATCGGCGACCAGCAAGGCGCCAGGGTCAGTCGCCTCCGAGAGGCGATCCGCATTTCGCGGAGCGTCAGTTCCAATTAATTGGATCTTTAAAATGGGAGAGATTTTCACTTCCCATCCTCTCAATTCTTGGCCTACAAAAAGTTGGTACTACCTCCATTTCAGTTTACAAGTCCTACACGTATACCTAGGTTGCCAATTTTACTACCCTAATATAAACTATATAACACAAAAATTATACCTTTTGAAAGTAGAAACTCCGAAATTTATGTTGGTATATTTTTTGTAATATATGACATGTATTAGGTTGGTCAAATTAACGACCTAGGGGTACGCGCACGCCCTGTAAACTGAGAGAGAGGTAGTAGCATCTTGCTTTCTCGTGCATTTTGTGAATCATTTCATTTAAAATTACCACTCATTCCCCATAATATTTTGACCTGGCATAAATGTCGTCTGTGTCGGCTTAATAGGCATCAATACACCTTAGTCAACCGTTGGCAGGGAATGAGTGACCATGACGGCGTTGACGCTATGGTAACTTCCATGCGCGACGCAGGGAATGAAAGCACAACCCGTTACATAGCGGTGTCTGGTTTGACTACCAGACAAAGGTTGCTCGTGCACCACAAAGTGTTGATATCCTATATTTATCTGTATCGTCGCTTAGGGCATCTCCAGCCGTTGGCCCCCCAGGGGGCGTCTAAAAGCGCCGCCTGGGGGTGAGCCGGCGCAAAAAATGGCCCTGGAGGCGAGTCGGTCCCCAGCCGTCGGCCCCCAGGGCCGCCCCCAGGCGCGTATTAAAAAAATAGGGCCGTTCGGCGAAGTTATGATAAAAAGTAGTTAAATTTCGGCTAAACATGGCAAATTTCCGCGAAATTCACGCATTTTCATTACATTAACCTAATCTAAAAAAGAAAAGGGCTGAAGTCGTCGCCGCCGTCGCGCCATAGTCGTCGTCGGCCTTCTCCTCCTTGACGCGGGCGCCCCTGCTGGACCCGGCGTCGCCATGGCGGACTGGCGGTGGCGCGTCGTCGTCGTCTTCGTCGCTGTCGCATAGGACGACGACCCCGTCTTCATCGCGGCCGCGTCGGCGCTCCTCGAAGCGGCGCAGGGCGGCGCGCTGGCGCTCCTTCACCTTCTCCCGGCGCGCCTTCTCCATCGCAATGGAGTCATGGCGCGCCCATTCTAGGGTCGCGTCGTCGTCGTCGAACTCCGCCTTCACCGGCGCCAGCCCCGGCTCCGTTTTCATTGGCGCCAGCCCCGGCTCCGTCTTCACCGGCGCCAGCCCCGGCTCCGTCTTTGGCTTGACGAAGCGCGGAGGAGCCGACGAGGAGGAGGCGCGCCGGCCGCCCTCGTTGATAGCGATGCGGCGCTGCGAAGTCGCGCCGCAGCGGTGACTCCGCCGCGGGCTCGGCCTTGACGCCGAGCAAGGGCGGAGTGCCGGAGGAATGCGATGAGGATCGGGAGGAGGAAGAGGAGGAGGAGGACCCGAACCTCCTCGGCGCCCATGGCCTGACGCGTCGGTGCTGCGTCGGTGCTGCGTCGTTGCCGCCCTCGAGGTACGTGAGCACGTCCTCGAGTGTGCGGCCGGGGACGCCCCACCAGAGGCGGCGCCCCTCACTGTTCTGTCGGCCGCCGACCACCGGCGCGCCGTTGGTGGACGCCAATCGCTGCTGCTGGCGGCGCTCGAAATACGCCGCCAAGGCCGCGTGGTTGTCGGCGGCGTACTGGGGGAGGCAGAGTTGGGCGTCGGTGAGGGACGCGCGCACGATCTCGACCTCCTCGGTGAAGTACTTCGGCTTCGCCACGTCGTCGGGCAACGGGGGAATGGGCGCTCCCCCGGCGCTGAGTCTCCACCCCGTTGGCCCGGCGCGCATGTCCGGCGGCGCCGGGATGTTCGCCTGGAACAGGAGCCAGGACTCCTGTTCGCGGAGCGAACGGCGGCCGAAGCCGTTGGCCGCCGCCTGTCTCTCGAAGCGTTTCGCCATGGCGACAAAGGTCGGGAGAGGCAGGAGAGGAAGGGCTGGGGCGGCGAGGGGGGGGTTGGTGTGGGCACGGTGAGTGGAGGCCGCGGCTTTATAGCCGGGCCGCGCCCGTGTACGCAGCGTCGCGAGGAGGCGTCGGCGCGCCGTCCCGTGAAGCGCCGCCCGTGAAGGAATCAATGGCAAGGCTAACTGGCGGCAGCCTTGCCATTGATTCCCCGCGGGAACCGAGGCCGTTGGGGGAGACGAGGCGCCGAGTCGCTGACGCGGCTGGCCTGCGTCTTTTTCGCGTAAAACAGCTTCGCCTTGGCGCCCAGGCGCCCCAGCGTGCCGGGTTCGGGCTGGGTCCGCCGGCGCTGTTTTCGGCCCAAGCCGGCGAAAATCGGGCTCCTGGGGGCGCGATTGGGCCGTTTTTTCGGCGCCGGCGTGAAAAAATCGTCTGGGGAGGCCTTCCTGGGGCGCGGCTGGAGATGCCCTTACTCAGTTGAATCTCTCGTTTCACTCCATGTACTTATACAGAGCCGAGAGCGAGTTACCTCTTCAATCCAGTCCTGGGTTGCAGCCATGTAGAGTCTGCCGCCACATGATCTGCGTCTGGCATAACTAGCTGTCGTACTGAATTACTAGCTGCACTTTAAATTTCTTTGGTGCACGTCCTTACATTCTACTAGTAGAAATTTGTAGTCACGTGACCTGGTTGTTTACTGGACATTATCAAGTTAGTTAGTGAACATAATACATTCTAAACCAAGACTTGGACATCAAATCATTTGACATTGCGTTAGTACAACTTTAAGCAGCGACAAGTATGGATCGAAGTGAGTACTAGGATTTATAGAACAATGTATCAGTGGTAATGTTTCAGCAAACAATATGTAGCCTCAACCCCGCCGCAAGATAAACATAGTACAATTTGGGCTCCACAAAGCCGGGCACAATAGTTGCTCATCCTCGTTAAAGGTTTGTCGAAGCAGCCGACAGCGGCGGTGGGATGGACCCCAAATTAAGGAGATTAGCATAACATCAGCAGGATTACTTCGACCCTAATGACAACCTTGGAGGGTGGAATAAGATAAGTCATTATTAACATGCATCGTGGTTGCATTTTTTCCTTCTGCAGATCTCGCAGATAGCTCCTGAATTTGTTCTCGTTGTGTGGCTTAAATTTGGATCAAAATTCAGGAGTGTTCACAACATTGATCACTTGATCATTGTTCCATTAGAGGTAAAAAGAAAAATAGATGCCTGCTCAGCAAATGGTTGTGTAGGCTATCTGTTGAGACCGTGGGAATGTGATTCCAAACCAAGACCCTGACACAATTTACTGCAAGACCCAATGACTCGCCATTCTGGAAAGGGTTAATGAGGACTAAAGTAGCCTTCTTCAATATGACTAAATTCATCATTGGTAACGGTAACACGATTAGATTCTGGAAAGATACATGGTTAGAGAAGAAAAATCATTCGCTTTACAATATTATACAACGTAAGGATGCTTACATTAGTACAATACTAGAGTTCTGCCTCTAAATATCCAGGAGGTCGATCGCTAGTGGGAGACAGATGGGACAATTGGCTGCATCCACTGCAGAGATTGATGAAGGTTAACCTCTCTGATTAGAATAGACTCTTGTCCAAACCCAAAATCGCTTCATATTTGGGAGATTAAAGTACCTTTAAGAATCAAAATCTTCATGTGGTTTGTAAAATAAGGAAGTGATCCTGACCAGAATAATTTGGCAAAGCACAGATGGGAGGGTAGTAAAAGATGATGCTTCTGTGATCAGGATGAAACTATACAACATTTCTTTCTCAAATGCCCACTCGCCAAGCTATTCTGGCGTAGAATCCACGTAGCATTTAATCTCAGTCCTCTAAATAGTATTAACACGGTGTTTGGGACTTGGTTAAACGAAGTAGGGCCAAATACTGTAGGCCATATTCACATCGGAGTATGTGCATTACTGTCGGCTATATGAAACTTTTTTTTTGGAAATGGAGGCATACCCCCGGCCTCTGCATCATGATGATGCATGCGGCCTTCTTATTAAAAATCCATAAAGTATCGTCATAAAGGTCTTACAGCTCGCAAACGGAGCAAAACAAAGTGCATAAACCGGAAAATTACAAGCGGACAAAGACAACCGATACGGTAATAATGAGGATAAGCTCTCTAGACTCCTATCCTGTTATGCGAACGCCATCCGAACCGGTTGAATATAACCCGAGCCACCATCTCCCATTGGTTGCACCCAGTAACCAAAGGCTCCCTGGAGTCCATAGGAGTGAGTAAGGACCACATACGGATCCAAGCTGTAGCTCTGAAGATAACCTGCAAAAAAGTTAAGTTGTGTTGTCTGTTAAAAATCATATCATTTCTGCAGTTCCATATAGCCCATAATAGCGCGCATATTCCAATCCGAATACGAGCTGCCGTGATCTGTTCAACCCCAGCTAACCACGTCCCAAACAAAGACGTAATATCTACTGGAGCATTGATATTAAAAGCTATATGAATCGTTCTCCAAAGTAACTTGGCAAGTGAGCATTCAAGAAATAAATGTTGTATTGTCTCATCCTGAGCACAAAAACAACACCGCGAGTTGCCTACCCATCGCCTCTTAAGTAAGTTGTCCTTTGTGAGTATTACTTGCTTGTGAACAAACCACATAAAAATTTTAATCCGCAAAGGAACCTTAACCTTCCATATATGTAATGACCTTGAGAGGGGGCCAGAATTAATCAGATCCGTATAAAAAGATTTCACATAAATATCCCATTTTAGTTAACTTCCATTGTGTTGAGTCTGGCATGTCGGAGAGTCGAACTTCAATCAATCTCGAACCAAGTGCATCCAGGCTGTCCATCTCTCACCCACTAACGTACGTCTGAACTGGATGTTCAAGGGGATAGTTTGAAGGACGGTACCTACGTAATCCTCCTTACGTTGCACAATATTGTAGAGGGTAGGATATTGTAAGCCCAGAGGCGTCTCTCCTAACCACGTATCCTCCCAAAATCTTGTTGACATCCCGTTGCCAACCAAGAATTTGACCCTACGAAAGAACATGTCCTTCGTTCTCATAAGTCCCTTCCAGAACAGCGAATCAGTCGGTCTGATGGTAGCCTGGGCTAGCGTTTTCGAGTGCAAATACTTATTGCGCAGGATTTGAGACCACATGCCCTCCGGCTCTGTCTCTAACCTGTATAACCATTTGCTCATAAGGCATTTATTCTTAATTTCCAAGTTCTCAATACCGAGCCCCCCTTGGTCTTTAGGTCGACAAAGGATATCCCATCATGCGAGACGGTATTTCCTCTTGGCCTCATCAGACTGCCAAAAGAAACGAGATCTAAAGAAATCAAGTCGCTTTCGGACCCCTTTCGGAATTTCGAAGAACGAAAGTAAAAACATTGGCATGCTAGTCAGTACTGAGTTAATCAGAACTAGCCGACCGCCATATGACATCAGCTTGCCCTTCCAGCAGCTGAGTTTTTTTTCAATTCGTTCTTCAATGCATTTCCATTCTTTATTGGATAGCTTACGGTGATGAATCGGAATACCCAAGTAACTGAATGGTAAAGCACCTAATTCGCATCCAAACAATTGTCTGTATGTATGTTCCTCGTCTTTGGCCTTCCCAAAACAGAACACCTCGCTCTTATGAAAATTGATTTTAAGCGGACAATTGTTGAATAGACACAAGATAAGTTTCATGTTACGTGCCTTAGCCATGTCATGTTCCATGAATAGAATAGTGTCATCAGCAAATTGTAGAATGGACACCCCTCCATCAACTAGATGAGGAACTAGACCCTCTACATGGCCATGCTGCTTGGCCCTGCCAATAATGACGGCCAACATATCTGCCACAATATTGAACAGAAGAGGTGACATGGAATCCCCTTGTCTCAACCCCTTATGCGTCTGGAAGTAGCGACCGATGTCATCGTTCTCCTTAATTCCGACACTACCCTTCTGAACTTGAGTATCCACTTGGTTCCTCCAGGTTTCACTAAAACCCTTCATACGCATTGCCTGTTGAAGAAAAGGCCATTTTACTTTATCATAAGCCTTCTAAAATCCACTTTGAAGATAACCCGTCTAGTTTCTTGAGTGAATCTCATGAAGTGTTTCATGCAAGACGACCACGCCATCTAGTATGTGTCGTCCCGGCATGAAAGCTGACTGACTAGGTTGAACCACTGAGTGAGCAATTTGTGTCAATCTACTGGTTCCTACCTTTGTGAAAATTTTAAAACTCACATTCAGCAGGCAAATGGGTCGGAATTATTCGATCCGAACCGCCTCATTCTTCTTAGGTAACAACGTTATCGTACCAAAGTTGAGGTGAAACAACTCCAAATGGCCATCGAAAAAATCGTGAAACATAGGCATAAGATCATCTTTAATGATATGCCAACATTTCTTATAGAATTCAGCTGGAAACCCATCTGGTCCCGGTGCTTTATTCGGCTTCATTTGGGTTATGGCCAGATGAACTTCTTCTTCAGTAAACGGTGCAGAGAGAACATCGTTCTCTGCTTCCCGTAATTGAGGTATATCATCAATCACAGACTCATCAAGAGACACCGTGGATGTATTCGGGGGTCCAAAAAGGTTTTTATAATAGTTGGAAATATATGCTTTCAGATTTTCATGGCCCACAATTGTGCCCTTGTCCTGTTCAAGCTGTATGATCTTCTTCTTCCTATGTTTACCATTTGCAACCATATGGAAGAACTGTGTGTTGTCGTCCCCTTGGACAACCTTAAGCGTTTTCGCACGCAACGCCCACTTGAGCTCCTCCTCTCTCAGGAGAGCACGTAGGCCTTGCTTAGCCTCGGACTTGGTTCGATGCTCATTAACAGAAAGGAGAGTGGTTTCAGCCTTTACATCTAGTGCCTCAATGAGTTGAGTAAGACGCTCTTTTTCCTGCTTATAAATCCCACTCTCATTTCTGGCCCATCCTCCACTACTAGGAAAAGGGCTATAGATAGGATTGATTCTAATGGCGCACTAGACATGTGGTGCGCCATTGCTATATACTAATGGCGCACCATGTGTTGGTACGCCATTAGTTTCCAAATACTAATGGCGCACCACATCCCACGGTGCGCCATTAGTAAAAACCACAATTTTTCAAAACTTCTAATGGCGCACCATGGGTGTGGTGCGCCATTACTAGTTTTAACTAGTAATGGCGCACCACACCCACCGTGCGCCATTAGAAGTTTTGAAAAAAGAAGTAAAAAAAATTATAAAAAAATTTATAAAATTTTTGTTAGTGGCGTGATGCTAATGGCGCACCGGTAGTGCGCCATTAGTAGGCAAAACCGGTGCGCCATTAGAAGGCTCTCAGAAATTGTCGAAGGTGTCTAATTTTATTCTGCCATCTCTCGACATGTGTCCTTCCCATAACCGGCTTAGCCCATTCGCGTGCAATCATTTCCATAAATCCTTCTCGTTCAAACCAGCTTTGATCGAAGGAGAAGATATTTTTATTTGCCACATGGGTAGCCTCGCCCGAATCTAAAAAGAGTGGTGTATGATCCGAGATCGCTCTCTGCATCGCATGAATCGACACCAACGGATATTTTTGTTCCCACTCCACACTAGCAAGTACCCTATCCAACTTTTCATAAGTCGGAACAGGTAACGAGTTGGCCCATGTAAACTGTCTACCGGTGAGCTCAATTTCTCTCAAATTGAGGCTCTCGATAATCATGTTAAACATCATAGACCAACGTCCATCAAAATTGTATTTATTCTTTTCTTCTCTCCTCCTAATGATATTAAAATCCCCCCCGACTAGTATCGGCAGATTTTCATCTCCATAAATCTGCACTAGATCGGCCAGAAAATCAGGTTTAAATTCAGGTTGTGCTGCCCCATATACCGCAACTAGCGACCATCGGAACCCATCCAATTTGGATCTTACCCTGAATTTAACTGAAAAGTCTCCATGAACCACATTAAGCACCTCTAACGTCTCACACCGTACTCCTAGTAAAATCCCGCCGGATCTTCCTCTAGGAGGTAGAATGTGCCAGTCAAAATCGATACCACTGGAGAGGGTTTGAAGGAATTGGGATGTGAAATTATCTCGCCCCGTTTCCAAAAGTGCAATAAAATCTAAGTGATGCTCTAACGTTGTCTCTGCTAAAAATCTTTGTTTAGCCAAGTCTGCTAGACCTCTGCTATTCCAAAAGAGTCCTTTCATAAATCATCATGAAATTTTTTCTTAAGCTTAACTCTAGCACTTCTGCGTACTGCCGAAGTAGGATAAATTTTCCGCTTCCAGGGTCGTTTGGGCTTCTCCTCAACACCCTGCGGGACGATAGTATTATCTATGACAGACAGTGCATCCTCCATCAAGAGAGGCTCTGCCGTATCTATGTTCTCAACATCCTCATCATCCTCAGCCTCGACACTAGGCAACAGATTATTACATATATTTGCGAGATCAGAAATTCCTAAGTTATTCATGTCATTGTCATTCATAGGTTGGATAGAGGCAAGATTACGAATGATCTCAGAAGCCCTCTCCGCTTCCAAGTCTAAAAGATCATTAACGGATTTGACGACCTCGGTTTCATTTGATCCCAAAGAAATTCCTAAGTCGTTTGCCTTATCAACTATTTCATTCTCAGAGAAGTGTAAAATTGAACAACTTTTATCAAAAGACGCACCTGCAGTAGTCTCGACATGACGAAGCATGGCGGCCCTCTTGGCACGCGCTAGCTGCAAGTCGTCTGCATCCGGCTGTCCCTGGATCCGGTTGCTGACACGCCTGCCAGCCGACACCGGATCCGCTATCCCGCCAAAAGCGATAAGCTCCTCCGTAGTCCTCTCGCGAGGGGTACGGTCAGGACTCCCACGCCCCTCCCTTATCGTCGGTGAAGGAGGGTAGGGCTATATGAAAC
The DNA here is from genome assembly GCA_021437245.1 of Aegilops speltoides. NCBI lineage: Eukaryota > Viridiplantae > Streptophyta > Magnoliopsida > Poales > Poaceae > Aegilops > Aegilops speltoides. The sequence continues at coordinate 110,322,812 of CM038147.1, forward strand.
TGTCTAGTGATGTGATCTTTAACAAACAAACTCTTATAAAAAAATTACGGGTCATATAAAGAGCTACTTCTTGGATCCGTACATGATCGTCACTCAGTGATGTGGTAGCCAAGGAGCATATGGCTGTTGGAAGACGGTAGCACGGGCTACTTATAACCGGTTTGGATGGCAATTCAATAACAGTCTAGGTGTTTAGTCATCTTGCCCTAAGTTTTCACTAGATCATAATAGCGCGTGTTGCCGCGCCCGTTCATTTCGGCTATAGAATGTTTGGAGTTGGTGTAAATATATAGAGGATACAATATAATATAAGCCTATTTGGCCACAACTTTATTCATACACTGGTAAATTAATCCTCTATTTTTTTTTGGACCGGCGAGAGTACTTGGAAAATATAGCTCTCTTTTCTAGAAAATAAAGTACTCCTAAAGCTCATACGTATTTCACAAGGAACGGCCATCAACGGGTTTCCAACATTAATTTCGGCCGGTGCAATTACTTTGTATATAAGCGTAGATAAGCAGGGATACAACAAAAGAAGGTTGTTCACACCTTATTTGAACAGCCTCTTTTGCGAAAGAGATTCCTTCCCATTCGGCAAGCCTGTCACACATACACACATTCGCGCATTTGATTTGCCAATTACAAAACCTGTCACACACACACAAATAATGGATGCATAGCACACAGAATACTAAAAACAACATAATGGAAAAAGCCAAAAAGAAAGGCTCTATGAATAACCGAGGTGAATATAGACACAATAATACCAAACCGGCTTGAATATCTCTTAATCTTGAGGCGGCACACCCCCAAAACCATAAATCAACAGAAGACAGCCGGGTGAGGCAGCCTCGACACGAAGTTTCCTCGGACAATCAACAGAAAAAGGAACGATCAGTAGTATGCAGTGGAGTAGACCGAGCCAGGGAAAAACAAAATCTCTTCAAGCAAGGAGGTACCTAGGCAAAAGAAGAAATAAACATGACTGCAAGGGTGATACAAAACAATCTATTTTGGTAGTTATACCTCAAATCAGAGGAACACTAAGGACGTACGTTGATACAACTCACTGGATGAGTAGCATTCCCAAACTAATTGCACATGAGCACATGAGCACACAGCTCTGAGAAGCTACTGAATTTTGAATACAACAGACTAGTAGCAGAGGAACTAATTGATCAACTGTAGACAACTGAGATTGACCTAACAGCACGAAGGACAGTGCGGGGCAAGGAAAAAAAATGACAGAACTGAAACACTTACCTCATAGGAGATCGGTTTTCTTGTTTGCTGGGGAGAGCGCGCGGATGGAGAGGGTTGCGGCCCCGATCATTCTGTAGGTTCACCTCCTAGAGCCGCATGGTCCAGACTCAGGGACGGTGAGAAATGATAGGGGCGGCGGGAGGGGGATGCAGAAGACAGCCGGGTGAGGCAGCCTCGACATGAAAAGGAGATGGGCACACATGAAACATTCGTCCACCATCACCACTACCGGCAAGAAAAGGAAATGAAAAGCTCGCACAATATAACGGCGCCGCTCTGCCTTTCCCAGCAGACGAAGAGAGAAGAAAAGGCACGAGGCGGACATCGCATACACGGCCCGTTAACGCGTTTGTCAAATAGTCGGCCCAGTAAACGTGAGGAAACCCAGGTCAACCCACGGAGCAGCAGCCCAGATACGGCTGTCCAGTCATGCAGCGCGATTTGACGCAGGAAGTAACGCCCAAACGATCAGATACGTCGGTACATGTGATCCGACGGCCGAGGAGCTCAACTCCGTGAGAGGGCTTGTAGGTGGCTCTGTTATACTGATTTTTAGTTTGTTGTGGCAATTTTTACCTTTACTTCCACTTGAGCTCCCCTTGTGAGCTTGTACCGTACTTCAAACCTTATGAACCTTTTGGTTAATAACATGGCGGCATGGATCATTCGGATGTACAGGCAAGGGGTGACCCTCCTTTAAAAAAAGTAAGAAATAAAATCTGCTGACTCTAGTTAATTATTACTAACGGTCGATGTAATGTTTCTACACCTATTTGACGGTGGTGCTACTTGGCAGTGGGCAGTAACATTGTTCAAAGATTCATATCTACAAACAAGGCTCCAACCCAAACAGTGACTTACCACCCGTACCAAATGATATACAGTAAAATATTCAGATGTGATGTAAGATACTTTTCAGATTAAAAGGTTAAGGCATCCAACTCTTCATTAAGAAAAAGTTGAAACAGGGAAGGCACGTGAAACCTGTCAATTCTAGCACAAAAAAGTCTGGAGAAGTACACATCCATCCAGTGAAACACTAAACGGCACAGTACAAATATATATGCTATCCCTCTCACACATTCAAGTGACAACAATGTCAAACCATGTGTCAAATCTGATACATTAGGTTATTTATTTTATTTGAAGTTTTAAAAATTCTACTTGTAGATATATATAGTTTCACAGGTTTGCATAATACTCGAATTTCTGTTCAAAACTATCACATTAAAAAAATGGACCTTTACGTTAGATACATGAATCAATATATGAGTAAATTGCAGAAAACCACTACTTTGAAGGCAAGGTTTGCGAAAACCACTACAATACATTATTTTTGCAAAAGAAAAAGTGTCTTCGGTAATCCTTTTGCAGAAAGCACTGATCGGTGGGTTTGGCTCTGTTGATCGCGTTTATGACAGATGGGGCCCGTTTTTTGCCTACATGGCATCAATTTTCATGCCTGTTCAGTTTTAGTCTAAATTTACAAAGTAGTCCCCATAGTTTTACACATACACCCCTCTTGTTGTTTGTGTTCCTCTCTATCCTCTTGTTCGTCTTCTAGCTAATGGCGGAGGGCAGCGGAGCGGCTGGGCGAGGTGAGTGCCTAGTCCGCGCGCGGAGACACAGCGGCCATGGGGGGCACGACGGTGGCCCGCTCCCGCATCTGAGGGAGGACGCGGCGCTGCTCGAGACAAGCTTCTAGCATCGTGACGGGTGGCCGAAGATGCCATGGTGGCTTGCTCTATTGCGGCGCCATGGGAAGATACGCCAGTCAACGTTGGAAGGCACGCTCGTAAGCGGAGATGTGCTCGGCATCTCCTTCGGAGCGGCCTACTCATGCAGGCAAGGTGGAGCTCCAGCAGCTACCAAGGCCGCCGATGCAGCGGGATGACGTGCACGGTGCAGGAGCTCACCTAGTCTTTGCTGTTATATAGATCGGGCTCGCCCCAGTCGTCGTCCTCTCGCATTGGCCCGACCACGGCTCCGACGGCCCCAGACGGATCCTACACAGGTGAGCATCAGAATGGCTGGATCTTGCAAGCCGTAGAAGATGTCGGCGTTGAGCCACTGTCGACCCTGCCCCGCCGATGCAAAGCACGTCCTGCGTTCCGCCAGCAAGCACCAACAGCAGCAGTGAGCCGCGGCGTCCGGCGGTGGGATCCCGAGCGACGGCGGGCAACCAACACTAGTAGAAAACAACCCATTAGTCCCGGTTCGTAAGGGCCTTTAGTCCCGGTTCATGAACCGGGACTAATGGGTCGTTACTAATGCCACCAGACATTAGTCCCGGTTCAAAGACGAACCGGGACCAATGTGACTCCACGTGGCGATGTGCACCGAGCCCAGTCAGAGGGTCTTTGGTCCCGGTTGGCGGCTCCAACCGGGACCAAAAGTCTTTTTTTTTTGAAAGTGGCTGCTTTAGGGGTTTTGTGGTTTATTTTTAGGTTGTTATTTATAGCTAGCTAATAGAGAGAAGTGTCCTCTCTTATCTTCGTCCTTGGTTTATCAACGCTGCTGTTATATGTTCATTGCACCCGCAGATATATATATGACATGGCTCATGCATGCTTTGCATCATACATCATCATATATATGTATATAATAAAGTCCTACTAATCATGCATCATCATACTACTTCTACTAGCTCGTTATTAATAATAAGTCATACGATCATCATCCTCGTATATAGTCATCGAACCCAACCCTACATATATAATTGTTCTTAGCACATGATCATCGATTGCGGTATAGGACCTAAAACACCCTTAAGGTAAAATAGCATAAAACAATATAGACCACGACTCTCCATTATGAAGAATGGCGATCATCCTGTCTCCAATTCTTGCCTTTCGCTGCTTATTGCTTCCAAGAAGCTCCTTACGATTGTCCATACATTTTTCCATTCTTTGATTGTTATGTCTCCACTTCTTTTAGAAACCCGATATGGACAGTTGAGATTTAGTAGGACGACCTGGTAGTATGTTCAAAACATGAAGGCTACCACGCGTATACATCGGATGAGGGACACACTCATTCGGGATTATCTGTTGAAAAACATAGTAATAACCGTAGTTAGCAATGATGTACTAGTTTAGAAGTGTGCAAAAAGATGCACGGATGTTGTAATAGTAAAAATAATCGTACCAAGGTATCTCCATGGTAGTTACCGTAGTTCAACACGTGCACTAGTGGCACGTATTGACCATAATGTTGAGGAGTTTGATTGTAGATATTGTAATTCTCAAGATCTCTACAAAATCCGACTAGATGTCGTTCTCCCGATAAGTTAATTCGCAGCCTTGTGTAGTATGTTCTGTCTACCATCTTCCGCACATTCTTTGAAGAATGAAAATAAGCTGTCAATGGAGATAAGTTGTCAACTATATATTTTGAAATAAACAATATAAATTACTTAATAACTATGTTTAGCTCACATGAGGGAAGAACTGGAGGTGTATGCACAAAGACCCAGATCGTAGGTGTCTCTTGCTCGATTGTAGGATCACCAAGATCCATGGTGATAATCATACCCTCATCAAGACCATACATCTTGCAAAATGCATCCCAATTTTGCAACCAAAATGGGTTACACTCTGAGCATTGTACAGCTTTACTTGAAAATCCACATCATGTTCGGTACTTAGGACAATTTTTTGTTTGAAATTTTCATGGTCTTCAAAATCCATCCTCTCCAAGACATAGCGTCTTGCAAAGCATGGGATAAGCTAGTCGAATTGAAAAAGATGAAAATTACACGTTAAAATAGTTGAAGTCGTGCTTAATTACGAAAAAAACTATTGTAAATGCGTTGCATACCGTATGAACATCGCAAGTCTCCTCGAGCTTAATGCTGAATCGCCGATCTTCCTCCACTCAATGAATCATCGCACATACCTCGGTCATCGTGGCACCATCGCACTCCCAGGCGATTTTCGTCGCCGATGAGGGCGACATTTCGACCTACGTTCATAATTCAAATATTAAACTAGATCATTATTATAAATCACGGGTTGACTATAGATGATCGATGTACATACGGGTTGAATATTATACCAAATTGTCTAGCACACAGGAATAAAGGAGAACTTATCCAATATGAGCATTCAATAAGCAAAACCAAATCACATAATAAAGTATAGTATTCAAATTAGCATGCATTCAATAATTATAAGCAAAACTACATCATCTCTTGGTGTCCGTACATCATCGAATATGAACATGCCAGGTATTGTCGAACCTCCCCTCCAATGCAACCATATGTAGCGACGGACGTGCTCGTCCTCCTCGCTGACACGATGACGTACCACCTCCGCGGTGTCCGGATGCCTCACCACCGTCACTGGCCCACGCGACCGTCACCAAACAAGGATCGGGTCAACAACGGGTTGCCTCCTCACCAACCTACTACGTCCCCCGAAAGGTAGCACCTCCCAATACCAACCGGCGGAGCCCGGTCCCGAACATGACCACGATCAAGCAGGCCTCCATCGCCGACTCGGCGGCAGCGAGGATGCGGGATAGGCATCGCCGACGTCGACGCTGAACTACTTCTATATATAGTTAAATAAAAGTAGTCTTATTAATTAAATCTATCTAGCTCAACTACTAAACACTTACTATAAATAAATAAGTATTACTTACTAAAACAAACTACTTCATATATAAACTACTTCTTCTTTTTTCCTTTTTCTAAATTACTACACATCTAATCCTACATAAAGATCTAAATTACTACACATCTATTTACAGAAAAAAAACTACCATAAAAACTAACATAAAAATCTAACATAAAACATGTAACATAAAAACTTACATAAAAATCTTACATAATATGAACAAATCTTTTACAGAAAAAAAACTAACATAAAAATCTAACATAAAAACCTTACATAAAAAATCTTACATAATATGAACAAATTTTACAGAAAAAAACTAACATAATATAATACATATCTAAATTACTACACATCTAATCCTACAAAAGATCTAAATTACACAATATGAACAAATTTTACAGAAAAAAACTTACATAAAAAATCTTACATAATATGAACAAATCTTTTACAGAAAAAAATCTAACATAAAGAAACTAACATAAAAAACTAACATAAAAATCTAACATAAAAACCTTACATAAAAATCTAACATAATATGAACAAATTTTACAGAAAAAAACTAACATAAAGAAACTAACATAAATAAATCTAACATAAAAATCTTACATAATATGCACAAATCTTTTTACAGAAAAAAATCTAACATAAAAACTAACAAATTAATTACACAATCTACATTAACTACATATCTAAATTACACAATCTAATCTAACAAAAATATCTATGAACTACAAAAAATCTAAAACAAATCTAAGAAAAAATAAAAAAGCGACCTGCGGCGACGGCGACGAGTCTTGTGGTGCGGCGCGGGCGGCAGTGCTGCCGAGGTCTGCGTGTCCAGTAGGGCGTCATAGCAGCGGCAGATGGTCGAGCGGCGAGGCGGCGACGTCTGTGTCGGCGGGCGGCCTTGGCCAGCGGCTGGCAATGCGCAATGCCGACGGCAAGCGGGCAGCGGGGCGGCAGGCAGCAAGTAGGGTAGGCGGCGGCGGGCTGGCGGCGGCGACGGTGTCGGGCGGCGGCGTCAAGGCGGGAGAGATCGAAATGGGGATGCGGTTCGAAATTTTCCTAAGTGCTACTTATATAGCAAAGGCTTTTGTCGGTTCGTGTGGCTGCAGCCGGGACCAATACCCTCTTTGTCGGTTTGTGCCACCAACGGGACCAAAGACCTCTTCAAAGCAGCCCAAAGGGCGGAACGAGATTTTGGTCCCGGTTGGTGGCACAAACCGAGAAAAAGAGGATTGGTCCCGATTGCTGACTACTAACCAGACAAAGACGATGGTCCCGGTTGGAGCCACCAACCGGGACCAATGGACTCTGCAGCTGTTTTTTTATTTGTAATGACTTATTATAACTCAGAAAAGGAGCATATATGCTTATTTTTAATGGCTTATTTTTAGAAAAGGAGCATATATGCTTATTACAGCTCAGAAATAAAAAGAAAAAATAAATATAGCAGAAAAAGAACAAAACTATATAAAAACTACTCAGAAATGAATAGAAGCAAAAATAGTTGTGATTAACTACACTAAAAAGGAGCATATATGCTTATTTTAATGGCTTATTACAACACAGAAATAAAAAGAAAAAATAATATAGCAGAAAAAGAAAAAACTATATAAAAACTACTCAGAAATGAATAGAAGCAAAAATAGTTGTGATTAACTATACTAAAAAGGAGCATATATGCTTATTTTTAATGGCTTATTACAACACAGAAATAAAAAGAAAAAATAATATAGCAGAAAAAGAAAAAACTATATAAAAAACTACTCAGAAATGAATAGAAGCAAAAAATAGTTGTGATTAACTATACTAAAAAAGGAGCATATATGCTTATTTTTAATGGCTTATTACAACTCAGAAATAAAAAGAAAAAATAAATATAGCAGAAAAAGAAAAAAAAACTACTCAGAAATGAATAGAAGCAAAAAATAGTTGTGATTAACTATACTAAAAAAGGAGCATATATGCTTATTTTTAATGGCTTATTACAACATAGAAATAAAAAGAAAAAATAATATAGCAGAAAAAGAAAAAACTATATAAAAACTACTCAGAAATGAATAGAAGCAAAAAATAGTTGTGATTAACTATACTAAAAAGGAGCATATATGCTTATTTTAATGGCTTATTACAACTCAGAAATAAAAAGAAAAAATAAATATAGCAGAAAAAGAAAAAAACTACTCAGAAATGAATAGAAGCAAAAAATAGTTGTGATTAACTATACTAAAAAGGAGCATATATGCTTATTTTTAATGGCTTATTACAACATAGAAATAAAAAGAAAAAATAATATAGCAGAAAAGAAAAAACTATATAAAAACTACTCAGAAATGAATAGAAGCAAAAAATAGTTGTGATTAACTATACTAAAAAGGAGCATATATGCTTATTTTTAATGGCTTATTACAACTCGAAATAAAAGAAAAAAATAAATATAGCAGAAAAGGAAAAAAACTACTCGAAATGAGTGCAGATGCGCTTATAGAGAAATTCAACTTAAATTCATACGAATTTCAAGAGAAATCCGTATGAATTTATGCTAAATTACCTATATAAGCGCATCTATTTTCATTATCGGAGGAGCTCAATAAAGTAGAGAGGAGGGCTTATAAACCAGTCCGTTCCCCTTGATTGGCGAGGTGGGACTAAACTCAGTCGCAACGGGCACCAACCATTTAGTCCGGTTGATGGCTCGAACGGGACTAATAGATAGCCCATTGGTCCGGTTCAAGCCACCAACCGGGACCAATGGGTTTGGGCCAGGAGAGAGGACCATTGGTCCCGGTTCGTCCCACCAACCGGGACTAAAAGGTCCAGACGAACCGGGACCAATGGCCCACGTGGTCGGTCGGTCCCGAGGCTCACGAACTGGTCCGATGCCCCATTGGTCCCGGTTCTGGATTGAACCGGGACTAATGGGCTGGACCGGCCTGGACCATTGGCCCCTTTTCTACTAGTGCAAGTGCTTGAGGGCGGTTGGGATTGCGGGGCGCTGGGGGCAGCCATGTGGCAGCGGGCGGCGGTGGAAGGCTAGGCTCTGTTCTGATTTTTACAGAGAGAGGAGAGAGTTGGAGAAGAAGGGAGGGAGGGTTGATGTGTAAAATTGTATGGGCTACTTTGTAAATCTAGATTAAATCGAACATGAATGAAAATTTATGGCACATACGCAAAAAAAGGCCCCACATGTCTTAAACTCACTTAACTGAGCCTGATCCGCCGATCAGTGCTTTCTGTAAAAAGATCACCAAAGACATGGTGTTTTTTGCAAAAAAAAATATATTGTAGTTGTTTTCGCAAACCTTACCTTTAAAGTGGTGGTTTTCTGCAATTTACTCCATGAAGTGCCGTGCAAACCAGGTCTGTCAATACAAATACACATGATACACGTCAGGTTGCATTCTTTGTCCGATTCCAACCATAAGTGCATGAAATGAGCGTAGTAACATAGCAGCTGTCGATAAAAAATTTGATTGCATCCCATTCCATTGTCTACTATTAGAGATCCTTAACATTTAATACTTTTTCTTAATGAAAAGAAGCTAGATCGGAAGGATCCAACCTCCACACACACATGCATAGAAGAATGAAGACCGGATCCAGACGTATTCACTGAAGACAAACGCCGACCGGATCCCATGAGATCCACCGGAAACACACCTTCACACACCTTCCGATGACGCTAGAAGCATCACCGGGATGGGGCTAGGTGGGGAGGACCTTATTCCATCTTCAAGAAACTACCACCGCCTGGTCTTCATGAGCATGGCACAAACCCTAACAAACCTAAAATAAAAAATAAAAACCGAGCTCTCCCGTCGAAAAGGGTCGGGATCCATCGCGTCTCCATGGTCCAAGGATCAATAGAAGACGAGGCGGACCGGCGGCGGCGCCGAAGGAAAGGGTATTGCTCTGGGTAGCTTTGACATTCTTTTGCCCTCAAAAAAATATTATTTAACTTGTTGAATAAGAAATCAATAAAGTAATTACTCGCGCAAGTGGGCAGCCCATTGAGCTAATCTCTACTCCTGTAAAAATGCGAGTTGGTGACGATGATGTGTCTGCCTTTGTGTCATGTACACCGTTTGATCTGGATCATAGGGCTGAGGTTGAAACACGGCGTCCCCGAACGCCCTACGGTGTGTCAAGTCTGAATGTTCTCCTTCTGTCGCGAAAGAAGCCGAGTCTTCCAGACCGAAAGCCCTCTGAAATTCCTCCCCGCCAGCAAGGGTGGAATCCCCGCTCTCTCGAACCCTCTCCTTCCTTCTCTAGAAAAAACAACAGGGGGCGAAGTAGAGGCTGGTGCCTCCCGCCGGCGAGGCCGTGGTTCCCCGTCGCCTCCGTGCGTCTTGCAGGCGCGGGGAATAGTCAGGGAACCCGGATCTCTGCCTGGCTGGGTTGTATAGTTCTAGGATTTTCTAGAATTTTGGTTCTTGGCGGCACTGGTGAGGCGAGGGCAGCGCTGCCGTTCGAGAATAAAGTCCCTCCGGTCCTCTCCTCGTGCAAGCGGCGTCAACTCCAGCGTCGTTGGCGGATCAGTGCTGGCGGGGTGCTCGGGTTATGGTGCTCCAGCTACTCGGTGCCATGGTTGTGTTGTTTAGGGATGGGCGTCCGTTGTTTCGGAATCCTGCGGTGATGACGGCACCTCCCTCTTGAGGGATGTTGAAGGTGACTGCATGGGCTTTGGATGCGCGGCGGACAGATCGGGTCGTCTCGGCCGGGACGACGTGGCTCCATGCCCGGATCTGAAGCTGGAGAGGCTCGGGGAGTGCTTCCGCTCGGGAAACTGCCTCCGGCCGTTGCGCCTGAAGGTCTCAAATCCTGCTTTTTGGAGTAGGTGGCTGTTGCAGCTCACCAAAGCTTCAATGCGAGGGGCCAAGTACGCCGCTGGTGCTGTCAGTCCCCGGCGCCTCTTTTGCCTCCTCCTCTGCCGCAGCAGCCCAATGTCCCAGCACACCTCCTCCTCGCTGTCTCCGCCGCGTCCCCCATCTCCTCCGACGCCAACCTCCACTTGTAAGCCGGCTACGCTCTGCTCATGCCCCCCCGAGGGCCCCTAGCCGTCTGCAACTGGAGTGTCACCCACGAGCACCAAACCTGTGTTATCTCCAGCCGGACTTCGTCTCAGGGACGACCTGATCTGATCTTGATGCTTGTCATGAAGGTACAGTTTGGTGTATGTACATAATTCAATCTGTGTTACTAGGCTCAGTTTCTATGCATCCCATCCCGTCTACAGGTCTGAAGTTTGTGTAGAGAACATTCAGAAGGAAACTTGGCTACTTGCTTCGCCGTTCATGTTATTTTTGTAAGAAAACATATGGGTCTTCGAATTGTTTTATCAACAGTATCTCTGATCTTTGGTAAAAAGAAAATTCATGGTCGGATTCTACATAGCTTATCTCCCTTAAATTCATGGGCTTGGAATGTGCTCTCCAATCGCATCCAAATATGGTTAGGAATCTAATTTTATGCTGTATCCGCCTGATTGATCCATAATACAAACTATATATTTAGTAATCCAACTTAATAATGCTCAGGTTTTTGCTAGGCTAGGAGGTTGCTGGCTTGCTGCATTAAAACTGACAGTTTGTGAAATTGCAAAGCAGATATATGATGTTGCTTGGGCAAGAGCTAGCTGAAACAGCCAAACATGTATATTTTTCTTGTTGTCATATTCAAAAATCCATAATTTGGTGAAGATTTTGTTGCATCAACTTTTTGATTTTGCGGTGCAAACACTTCTCCATCTAGAGAATGTGATGGCTCTGCTTAGCTTTCTCAGGTATCGCAGCGTTTCAATATGTAATATTAGCTTATTCCTTTTGTTTTTATCTGTTAATGCATCAACTTTGTATGTGTATCTTGCCCATTGAAGCTGAAAAGCTTGTAGCCAGTCAGTTGAGACTGAACTCAACATATGTCTGATAAGCATATGATTCAGTCTCATTTTTTGAAACTGTTTTAAGACATACTCCCTCCGTCCCATAATATAAGCGTAGTGTTAAAAACGTTCTTATATTTTGGGACAGAGGGAGTACCAATTAAAAAAGAATGTTGTTGGCGTAATGTTGACTTTGGTTTTACCTCTTTCCTGACCAGTAATTTTCGTGATATGTTTGATGATCTGTAGAGAAGGTGGGGATGGAGAAGAAGGCAGTAGCAGGCATGTTGCCCAACAACAGTAGCGATGTACAGCACGGATATGTTCTGTTTTTTTTTTTTGAAAATTCACAGTAAGGAACTAAGGATATGCTTGAAGGTCGTGTGGGGTTACGCTTGATGTACAGCACGGATATGTTCTTTTTTTTTTGAAAATTCACAGTAAGGATATGCTTGAAGGTCGTGTGGGGTTATGCTTGAAGGTGTGCTTTCAATGGCTTTGAGTTCAGAAGATAGTGTTGTTCAGTACGATATTATGATCAAGGAGACACGGCGACTCTCGACGAGAATAAAAGAAAAGATAATCAATATATGTAGCTATGAATGTAAAGATGTTATGTTTAACACACATTTTTGAATTAGATTATTTGTTTGATCGGTGTTTTTGGTTACTCCCGTAGCAACGCATGGGCATTCACTGTTAGGATTATAATTCTAGGTTCTCCCAATTTTTGATTGGGCGCTTGCTGCAATAGGAAGACGAGACATGAACTTGGCTCCTGAGCTCAAATAATGGCAGTAATATTCAAACTACTCCCTCCGTACTGGTGTATAAGTCATATTACGTTGTGCATCCCGACCAAGACGAATGGAAAAACGAGAGAACTTAATGTTATTTACTAATTAATGTCATTGCATGCAATAAATTAACCACTGCATGTCATGCTAGATAGTCTCAAGTCATTAAAAACATGCACGCCCCACGTCTTCTATTGGTTCATTCATTTATTCATGACAAAAAAACAAGGAACAAAGTGAAGTTAATGTACCGCATCTTAGTGTTTTGAGAAAATCTAATTTTCTTATGGTGACTTATACACCTGGACGGAGGGAGTAATCTTGCTCTTTTGGGTAGCAAACATTTGTGAAAAACAACATTCATGATGGTCTAGAAAAATATTCTAAACCAATACCCAAAAAACAATCTTTAAAGCTTTTTGAGATTTTTTTTGCAAAACAACATTAATGTTTGTTCTTTTGAGACATTTTGCATGCAAGTAGAGTACTCGATCGACATTTTCGCAAAAAAGAAAAAAAATTATTTTGTTTACATTTACTATTCATTTGGATGCATGTAAGCTCGGGAACATAATTGAATATTTGGAAAAGCATATTGATATCTATTACACATGGGATAACCCGACATACGTCAATCTGAGCACATGCATGCATAGTTATTCCGTGCAACGCACGGGCGGCTTACTAGTTAAGCGAAAAAGTACAGCATTCATGTGAAAAAACACGACTATTGTAGATCTTACATTGCTCTATCTTTTCTTCGACTGCGACAACTCTAAATCACTCAAATCGATGAGCTCAAACTTGCTATCCATTGTTGTTATGTAGGAAGCCCCCTTAATGTGCTCGACAAAGCATGTCCAGCCTAGAGGGTGCCATCGCATCACGGAAAATTGCACAGACGTCCACCAGGTAAGACTGAAGGTCGATCCTTTCGGCCGGTGGCATGTGGGATTGCCTCTTCTGTCACCATGACTCCTTGGACATTGCCGATGTGCATCGCGGCATGCCCCTTCCGCCATCATCATAGGTTGGAAGCATGCTCCTCCCATCTGTTTTGGCTGAAGGTGTTACGTGGCGTTTGCCAGACTTCCTCCAGGGCACATTTGGCATGAACTTCGGGTTTGCCTAGCTCCGCCACTCGAGAAATGAAACTAGATGGTATCCGCTCAAAGCGAGAGGGTGCAATCACCACACATGGCTATCTTAGGAGGAGAAATCACATTTCTTAGATCGCTACTACCTTTCCGGGTGCCTCCCAATCCTACTACTGCTTGGCTTCACACGCTACCACAACTAGACTTGCTGCCCGGGCTTCGTTTGCTAAATTCTAGACTAGGACTTGCTTCTTCCCTGACTAGATGAAACATACTCTTTATATATAATCATGAGAGAGCAACTAAACAAACTCAACTAACATAGTACAAGAGAAATTTGCCTGGCCAGGGGCAAGCCGGACACTAGTCTCAGCTAGTAGCCTGCATCTTGTTTAGTTGGTGCCTGACCACTTTTTCTATAGCCTGACCTGAGCTCAGCCTTCAGGTGGTTAGCCGGAGCCGCCGGACCACCAAATTCATGTGTGGCCACGGTAGGGTAGGGATCACTGCACGTGTGTGCGTGCGGAGATCGTGCCGGGTGCCGGTCCGCGGCCGTGTCCAGGGCGTGACGGATGTGCGCGTGTGCGTGCCTGTGTCGTGGTGGCGCGAGTTCGTGCTCGTGGGTTAGAACGTGCTAGTATGTTCATGCACATAGATTAGTAAGTTTGTTAGTGCATGCAGGTTAGCTGTGGCCCAAAAAGGGAGTGTTGGGATTAAAATGAATGATGACATAGGTCACTACTTCCAAACACACAAAGAGCTGAGGCAAGGAGATTCGATGTCACCTATTCTATTCAACATAGTGGTCGATATGTTGACAATTCTTATAGGAAGGGCTAAGAATGCGGGTCAGGTAGGTGGCCTCGTCCCACACTTAGTTGACGGAGGTGTATCCATTCTACATTACGCTGATGATACTATCATTTTCATGGAGCATGACTTGGCAAAAGCGCGAAACATGAAGCTCGTGTTATGCTTATTCGAACAATTGACCGGGTTAAAGATTAATTTTCACAAGAGCGAATTGTTCTGTTTCGGAAGAGCTAATGACGACCAAGATGCGTACAAGAAATTGTTCGGGTGTGAATTGGGGGCTTTACCTTTCACGTATTTAGGTATACCAATTCACCATCGTAAGCTGACCAACAGAGAATGGAAGTGCATTCAGGACCGTTTTGAGAAGAAACCGAGCTGCTGGAAAGGCAAGCTGATGTCATACGGAGGCCGATTAATTCTCATTAGTTCGGTCCTCACGAGTATGCCCATGTTTCTCCTCTCCTTTTTCGAGGTACCTGTTGGAGTCCAGAAGAGGCTAGACTTCTGTGGATCACGCTTCTTCTGGCAGAGTGATGAACTAAAGCGAAAATACATACTTGCTAAATGGGATATAATTTGTAGGACGAAAGACGAAGGGGGTCTAGGGATTGATAATCTGGAGGTGAAGAACAGATGTCTCCTTAGGAAGTGGCTATTTAAGCTTTCTGTTGAGACGGAGGCCACATGGGCTCAAATCTTGCGTAACAAATACCTTCACTCTAGAATCTTGGCCCAGATGACAGTGAGGCCGACTGATTCGCCTTTTTGGAAAGGATTGATAAGAGTTAAATCACTCTTTTTCAACAGAACAAGGTTCATAGTTGAAAACGGTACCGCTACGAGGTTCTGGGAGGATACATGGCTAGTGGAGACGTCCCTCGCACTCCAATATCCTTCTCTGTATAGCATTGTTCAGCGTAGAGACACTTATTGCAATAGTACTGCAGTCCACTCCGCTCAATATTCAATTTCGGAGGACGCTGGTGGGGAACCGTTGGGAAGCCTGGCTCAATCTTGTGAGAAGATTGGTGGATATTAGTTGTCTCAACAGCCCGATCAGTTGTCCTGAAAACTAACTAAGAATGGAGAGTTTTCGGTTAAATCCATGTACTTGGATGTTATCAACTCGAGCGCGATTGCTTGAACGAAACATGTTTGGAAAGTTAAAGTACCTTTGAAAATCAAAGTGTTTATGTGCTTCGTGCATAAACAAGTTATTTTAACTAAGGATAATATGGCAAAACGCAATTGGACAGGATCTACAAGATGTAGCTTTTGCGACCAACATGAATCAATCAAACATCTCTTTCTTGATTGTCCTCTAGCAAAAATTATGTGGCGGTCGGTTCACATTACTTTTAATATTACTCCTCCGAATTCCATCAACACGTTATTTGGGACGTGGCTTGATGAGATAGATTTCGATACAGCGAGACATATTCGTGTAGGAGTATGTGCTTTATTATGGGCAGTCTGGAACTGCAGAAATGATTTGGTCTTTAACAGAACAACAAATATTTATTTTTTGCAGGTTATCTTCCGAGCCACTGCTTTGATCCGTATGTGGTCGCTACTCACTCCGACGGAGGCCAGAGAGCGTTTGGTTACTGGATCTACCCGATGGGAGATGGTAGCACGGGATATTTTCAACCGGTTTGGATGGCGATCATGTAATAGGATATGCATTTAGTGTTCCTATCTTTTTATGCCAGCCGGTTGTGACTTTTCTATTACTGTTTTGCTCTTTGTGAGCCTTTTTTTTTCTTTGTTCGAGACATGGAAACTTGTGTTGGACCTTTTGCTTATTGATAATCATAGCCGTATGCATCGTTCTGATGCAGAGACTGGGGTGAACCCCTTTTCGAAAAGAATATAGAGAGACTGAAGGCCTGTTTGGTAATCCACCAGCTCCGCGAATCTAGCGAAGCACCTATTTCGTCACTGAGGGGCATATGTTACTGGCGGGTGTTTGCCGCCCGGAAATCCAACGTGTCTCTTGTTCTTCTTGATCATCCGTCGATCCTCGGTTTCAACAAGAAGCCCGACTCATGCACTTGTACCATGTTGTGTGATATTATTTTATATTTCTCAGGCTCATGGCATGAACCAAACAACATTTTGTCACGGCTGCCACAATAGGAAAAAGTGACCAAAACCTCCGGCACACAAGGCACCCTCAGGTCACCAACCAAATAACCTGTTACTCTTGGGCTGCATCTGAGGTAGCATATATACATCTGCTAAGAAGTAGCGGAGGAAGACCTTACACAACTTGCCGTCAAAAAAGAACTCACAATTCTTACACATCACCACCGACCCCAGGAAATTCATATTTGTCGAGTTACTGAGCAAATTCATATCACATCTAATTAAAAAAACCACGCCCTGAGTCAGTTACGGACAACGCTTGAAACGGAGTATTTTGTCCGTCAAACATCTACTCAATGACTCGAGTTCCCGGTCATATTTTGGTACCATCATAATAATAAAAATGATATGCCCACCTAATACTCGTAAATCACATCATAGGCGGAACAAAAACACCTAATTAAATCATACTCCCTCCGCTCACAAATATAAGATGTTCTAATATTTTCTAGAATGGGATGTATATAGACACATTTTAGTGTGTTTTTTCACTTATTTCAGTCTGCATGTAGTCCATATTCAAATATCCAAAACATCTTATATTTCTGAACCAAGGGAGTGCAACTGTTAATATGGTACATGCTGAGTTCCCGACAGAAACAACTTAACAAAGTCTGGGCAGGTGGGCCCAGCAGTCGAGCAGGCAACAGAGCCATCACGACGGTCAATCTTTGCCGAGTTTTGGCAAATTGAAACACGGCAATCTTTTTTTCACTTTTTTTCATATGGAATTTCAGGGTCACTATTGACAAATATCCTACCTAGTATGACAATTGGCCACCAGTCAAAGCATTGCTTGTACGGGAGTAGGGAAACGGTCACCCTTCAACCCCATGCTAGAGAGTAGAGACCCACTTAGGGCATCTCTAACCAATCCCTTACAATCGATTAGAAGCGGACAAATTTAAGTTTTTTTCTCTAAAGTGCACCAAGCTGTACCCTTATAACCGTTAGTGAAGGATATTTTTAGTCCACGGTCCGACCCTTAAATATACTCAGTCGTTCAACCATGGAGTGAAAAAACTCCACACCCACCTCTCCTCCTCTTCCATTCCAGCGCCGCCCATGTTCCGCCGGCGCGCCACCACCCCCACGGCCCCATCCCATCCACTCTGGCGCCGCCCCGGTGCCAAAAATGACCTGATCCCGCCAATACCTCTCCCCGCCGCCGATCCCAAGAGTGGCTCCTTACCGCCATGAGCCTATGGTCACGGCGGAGCTTCCCGCCTCATCGACCTTCGAGCCGCCGCCGCTGCAAAGGGAATACCTCGGTGTGAGGCAGCGGCCGTGGGGGACGTGGGTCATGGAGATCACCGACCGTGAAACAAATGATATTCTTTGGATTGGATCTTTCCACTTCATGGTGTAGGCGACGTGGGAGTACGACATTATGTCGGTCCACTTCCACAGTGCCAACACCCGGTGCAATTTCCCCAACGACCTATCGCAGATGACGCCCGTTGACCCCGGGTGGCCACCGCACAGGAGATGCGGGGAGACCGGGAGGCCGCGAGTGCCTCAAGACGGAGCAAGCCGGCGAGGCGTGCATGGCAGATCTTCTATGCCTGTACCTGGAACACGTCGAGGGGGAGCGCAACTATACAAGATATACAAGGCGGGGCGACGAAGGTCATCGATGTTTTCTACGATGTCTCCGACAGCGGTTGCGGTGGCAATGGAGCGGGCCAGGGCGAAGCCGGCGACAAGGGCCTTAGCGATGGAGGCAGAGCAAGTGATGAGCCCATGACGGAGTCGGACTAGGAGAGGTTGGAAACAAGAGTGATGGAGAGTAGTTTCTTTAGTTTTTATGGAATCCAGTTTAAATTTCGTTTAAGTTATCTAAAATAGTTTATGCAACTGGTTGAGTCAAGTTCGAATCAAGTTTGATGGAGTTGTTTGAATCAAAATTGCACTAAATTTGTGTTCATTTTCTGAAGGAGTTCGGTTAGAAATGACACATTTTTATAGGAGCAATATGCTTCTCTAAAGGATAGTCGGTGTCCTCCTATAAATTGGAGGGGATCGGTTAGAGATGCTCTTATTCTTCATGAGTAACATGTTAGAGTTTGAATCTCCAACAACATGTAATCCTAAACTATCTCTGTATCTCTCCCCTCGTATCCTATTACATCTCTGTAACAACCGATCGCTAGGATCCGGTTCCGACTCTTGTACTCTACGCTATGGCAGGGCTTGCCTCTCAATATATATACATACGCGGCTCTCCCCCAAGGAGAGTAGAAACGCTTCCGATCGTTATCTCTTACAGGGTATACAGAGCAAGGTTCTTCCCCAACATCTAGCGACACAAAAAAAAACACAACTCATCGCTAAGGATGGCAATTTTATCCATGGACATGGATATCCATGGATATCCGACCCGAATGGATAGGGTTTGGATGTGCTTTTGTGTCCATGGGCGGCGCCCAAACCCGACCCGATAGTATGACTTAATGGGGAAAGATGTGCTATCCCTACCCCACGGTCACATGTCCCACAACAATTTTAGACTTTCTTTTTATCTAAAACATGCATAAGAAATTACACAATCCCAATCGTAACTTTTATGAGTTGACATTCAATCCCCTCCATAACATACTCCAATGCCCCTTCCCTTATTTTTATCTCCTTAAATGACTCGTCATTCTGATCTGTTAGAAAAATACTAAATGATCTTAGGTTGTTAGTGGATGTTGATTTACCATAAGTGAAGCCTAGCCTTCCATGAGGTGAAGAATGGAAGAGTTTATGTTAATATTGTGTTATGTCTTATTTATATGTCTCAAGAGACCCAATGGATATCCAGTGGGTATGGATATCCATCGGATTTGGACATGGACAAAGTTTTTCACCCCTGGATTTTTTCATGGGCGGGCAAAGACTGTCTTCATGGATATGGAAATGGATTCCATATTGTTCAATCCGATCCAAACCCGACCCATTGCCATCTTTACTCATCGCCATGGCCTCCACCTCGGTTGCTGCATTCCTCAACCTTGGCGCACAACCAACGGAGAAGCTAACAAGGGGGAACTACCTCCTTTGGAAAACTGTTGCCGGCCCTGCGAGGCGCGCAGGTAACCGGTCTCTTGGATGCACTGGTGGAAAAATAGCCTTCGGTCGCGGTTCGCAACGGCCATTAGTCGCGGCTGCGCAACCGCGACCAGCAAAGCGCGACTAAAGCCCGCCACCTTTAGTCGCGGCTGCTTCTGAACCGCGACTAAAGGCCCGTCCCACGGGCGCCAGCGGCCGTCGGGCGGAGGACCTTTAGTCGCGGTTCTTCGCCAACCGCGACTAAAGGCCGCCGCAGAGTTTAGGGTTTTAGCCCCCCTAAACCTGTTTTCTGTTTAATTTGTTTTGTTTTATTTCTTTTGTGCTTTATTTTAATTTTGAAGGAGTTTCATATATTCTACGGTACTACATACATGCATATGAATGTACAATTTCAAATAAATTTGAAATTAGAACCAAAAGAATTCAAGAGGAATATACAATATATATTCAATATCATCGGATGACCATATACAATTTTGAACAAGTTTCCATACATGATTTAATCCATATAAAGTTCTTCGTCCTCGTGATAGTGTTCTCCTTTAGGATGGAGGACTTCCTGCAGAACCATCCAGCTAGTTCCTCTTGAAGTGGTCGGAGCGAGCTTACGGACTAAGCGTCCACGGAGGTTATTCCTCTGAGCATTGGTATCACTCGGATCAACCCGCTCAGAGGTGTATCTCGGATCATCTCCTGAGACAAAGTATGCACATAGATTGGTCAACGGTGGCTGAATATCCCCGATCTTAGTCTTTACCCTTTTGAATTCTAGGTCTTTTTGAATTCACCGACCTTTGTATCTCTGAACCGTCTCCAAACCCTACGAGGCAAAGAAAATTAAATGGACAAGAGAGTTATTAGTTACTTGATATTAGGAAATGAGCGAAATAGGCCGATCGATATAGAGCGCAAATGAATGAAAATAATTACTTACGCAGCATTTTTTCGATGTCGGCCCAAAGCTTTGGATCCTTATCCAGAGAGTCGTGGACGAGACATTACGAGGTGTTCACTTTAATTACTAGCAGAATCCGGTGGAACTGCGGACACGATACATGCACAATCGTCATGCATAACTCATCGATTAGCGGCCACATACCATGCATGGAGTAAACAAAAGAGAATGTGCTCAAGACGAAACACTCACCCAAAATGGTAAGGAAATAGAATATCACTTTTGAGTTCCTGCTTTGTAAGAAAGCGCCACAGTCGCCTCCACGTCGTCGGGGTAATGCTCCAACACAACATCATTAACGATGTGTGGGTCAATGAACCCAACATCATGGATGTTCCTTACTCTGCATTCCTTTTTCTTCATTCGCATGTATAATAGAGGACACAACAATATAGTTAGGACATATATATAGTGCGAGGCAATATGAGCGAGATGGGGTAGAAATTAATAAATCACTTACGTAATGTAGCAAGCGATGATAGATTTGTCGAGCTCGCAGATTGAAAAGCTGGAACAATTCACTCAGTTCAACTTGTACATAGTAATGTTTGAAGTGATGCTCATGTCTAACTTCCGCATAAATATAATCTTTGGCGTTTTAATTTTATGTAACCCTTGTACCAATTCAGCAGACGTTTCATTTGGTCGGGTAGATCCTTTTCTCTTGCGAGCTCGACGAGAGGCCCATTCTTGACATATGTAATTACTACCTCCCTCTCGGCAACTCATCAAGGCCTAACAGTTCACGAAGAGTAATACCTAAGTTGGCGCTTGTTCTCTCGCTTTTCGTTCATCAATCCTGTGCTGCCGCAGCTTGTATGATCTCGGGGCATCCGGACGGAAGGATTCCACTATAAGCGGGCAATCGATTGTTTACTTTGTTCCCGAGCTGGGCAACTTGTTTCCGCTTTTTATACTTCGGCCTTCTCCGCTCTTTGTTCTCCTTGAACATGAGTGCCTGCTTTTAAGTTCACGTGCATAGTCATTAGGGAGATTCTTGGCGGCTTGGGACGGTGTGCTCAAAAATGACTTAGCCCACTTCTTTTCTTGATCGAATATCTTGGCTTGGGCTCGGGCTCTCTTTTCTTCTTGCAGTCCGCCTTCCATTTCTCCAAATCAGCGATCGCGCCGCGTCGACTTCCTCGGCACTACGTTCCCAAGGCCTTGTGGGAGAGGCTTGATGATGGCTCCGGTACCTTTGTGGTCTTAGGTACATAAGGGTCGGGTTAATACTCGAGACTTCTACCTTCTTTGCCATAGGTGGATTGGGGCGGCGTCTCATCACCCGCCGGACGAGGCTGAGGCGGCGGATGATCACCGCCGGACGTTGTGGATCTGGGGCGGCGTCGGCTGATGTGACGGAGGTGTAGGTGAACCGCCACCACCACCACCACCACCACCACCGCCACCGCCACCACCACCACCGTAGGGGGTGGACTTGTTGTCCTTGGCGCCTCGCTTGAAACTTGATAAACTTCTTTTGCCATAGAATGTAATGGCGCTTGACATCTTCAAGTCTTTTCTCCCCTTGGTGTAGCAATTTCAATCTCCGGTCCTCAAACCCTTTGACTATGTCCTCCACCGTGACACGAGCATAGCCATCTTTAATGGGGTTGTTGTGGTGGAGTGCTCGAGTAAACATGGTAAAGCACTGCCGATGGCTACCTTCATGGATATGTTCCCCATAGGATAATGAGATGACATTCTTTCATCTCCTTTATATCGCCCACGGGGTAGCGAGGAGGCTCGGTGCAGTAATTTCGACCACCGAGGCTCGGTGCGATAATTTCGATCGTCGGTGCATCTACACCAGCCGGTGGGGCCTCCGTGGAAGCCACGCTGCTTCTCGCTGCTGGCTTCCGAGATCCGCTGGATGATCTTCATGCTGCACCGAGCTGAATCTCTTTCGCTACTAGTACACTCATGGTTTTCTTCATCACTTCCATTTCGATGCCAACCGCCCCACAACATCGCTTCCGATCCATCTTTCTCTTACGGCTTCAGAATCGTGACGGGTCATCGTTCGGGGAACCCTATTTTCCACGGAATGTGCCCCATGCCTCGTCTACGTCCTCCGTGTTCAGATTCGAGGGCTTTTGTCGTAGCGTCGTTCTCTCTGTTGAACTTGATCTTCCCTCTTGAGCAGCCTTCATTGCGTCAATAAGGGCTTGGGTGGGTTTAATTAATTTGCCCAGTAAACACACTCCCCTGTCTCCGGTTGGCGTTCCCCATGCCCGTACCACCAGCTTTTGGCCCTTGGGTCCCATCCCTCCGTACCTGGACGGATTCCTCGCGCCCTCAGCTCGTTCTCCATCTTCTCGAACCTAGGCACCCAAATGCGATACCCTCCTGGCCCCATAACATGATTGTACTCCTTCTTAGCCGCATTTTCCTTATTTTGTTTCGATATTTGAAGGAACTGCTCCGATTTCTTTTGCTTCACAAATTCTGGCCAATCATCTTTCGTTTCTCATATTGTCCTCTGAAATCCGGAGTCTTGTTACGCTTGACAAAGTCACGGGCTAGATTTTGCTTGAATTTCCGAATCGTCGGCCATCTTATGAAGAGCGAACTGTTTGACTTTCCTCCTCCTCTCCTTGTTTTCCTCAATCTTGTTACCCTCCTCATCGAATTTGTTGTATTCGGAGGTAGAGCGAAATGTTCCATAAGCTTCGTCAAGCAATCTTTTTGTTCTCTTATCGACAAAAGAACCATCAATTCGTGCCTTCTTTGGCTCATTCCACTCTGGGACGGTGATCGAGCGTTGTCTCTAACAATGGCTCCGCATTGGTGATAAACTTGGTGGCGTTCTTGCGGGGCTCCGGTGACTTGCCGGTTGCAAAGTCGACAACCTGGATGGTGCATGTTTCTCTGGTTTCATCGTCTGGTTGCGCCACGCTTTGACGACGTACTCGATTGTTTTGACGATCCGCCGAGGGCTAAAATAAGAAAGAGAGTCGCGCGTTAGTACACACATATTTATTCAAATCAGTTAGTTTGTATCACGGAGGCTCAATGTATATATATACCTCGGCGCGGAGGTGGTTGCTACTTCCATTTGAAGATAAATGCGTTTATCGGCGTTTCTTGACATCATCTTCTTGTGGCGCCCTTCATCTTCACCGTCAAGGTTCGAGATAAGAAGAGATATCATCTTCTTCTTCTCCGGTCGGCACATATTGAATATCGCCGTTTATGATGCCGAACATATGTGCTTCACCGTCCGGATCATAGTTGTCCATAATCGGGTCACTCTATCGTCCGACATTATGTCGATCCTGAAAACATGTAGTAAAACAAATTAATTAAGTGAAGAAGGGGCGGTGGCGGTGGCGGTGGCGAAAGGCGGTGGCAAAAGGAGGGGCGAGAAGGGGTGGGAGAGGGTGTCATGATAGAGAAGCGCAAAGACAGGCGGGGTTTAGGGTTTAGGGTTTTAAGTTGGCGGTTTTCTTTGGCGGTTTTCGTTGTTTTTGTTTTTGGGGTTTAGGGTTTTAAGTTGTTTACCGTTTTGTTAAACTAAAACTAGTTAAAATTAAAGAACAAAAAAAAAAAAAAATTCCTTTTCCTTTTCTTTTTCTTCTTCTTCCTTTTCCTTTTCTTTTCTTTCTTCTTCTTCCTTTTCCTTTCTTCTTCTTTCTTCTTCTTTCTTCTTCTTCCTTTTCCTTTTTGTTTTTCTTTGACGGTTTTCTGTTGTTTTTTGTTTTTGGGGTTTAGGGTTTTAAGTTATTTACCGTTCTTGTTAAACTAAAACTAGTTAAAATAAAAGAACAAAAAAAAAAAAAAAAAAAATTCCTTTTCCTTTTCCTTTTCTTCTTCTTCCTTTTCCTTTTCTTTTCTTTCTTCTTCTTCCTTTTCCTTTCTTCTTCTTTCTTCTTCTTTCTTCTTCTTCCTTTTCCTTTTGTTTTTCTTTGACCGGTTTTCTGTTGTTTTTGTTTTTGGGGTTTAGGGTTTTAAGTTATTTACCGTTCTTGTTAAACTAAAACTAGTTAAAATAAAAGAACAAAAAAGAAAAAAAAAAAATTCCTTTTCCTTTTCCTTTTCTTCTTCTTCCTTTTCCTTTTCTTTTCTTTCTTCTTCTTCCTTTTCCTTTCTTCTTCTTTCTTCTTCTTTCTTCTTCTTCCTTTTCCTTTTCTTTTCTTTCTTCTTCTTCCTTTTCCTTTCTTCTTCTTTCTTCTTCTTTCTTCTTCTTCCTTTTCCTTTTCTTTTTTTCTTTCTTCTTCTTCCTTTTCCTTTCTTCTTCTTTCTTCTTCTTCCTTTTCCTTTTCTTTTCTTTCTTCTTCTTCCTTTTCCTTTTCTTTTCTTTCTTTCTTCTTCCTTTTTCCTTTTCTTTTTCTTTCTTCTTTCTTCTTGTTTTCTGTTGTTTTTGTTTTTCCTTTTTTGTTTTGTTTTCTTTAATTTGCTGTGGGCGGGGCGCAGGCGGGTGGCGGGCGGCGGGCGGCGTGTGTGGCGGGCGGGGGCAGGGCGTGTGGGCGGCGGCGGTGGGCGGCGGGCGGCGGCAAAGGGCAAGGGCGCAGGGCGGCGGCAGATCGGGCGGTGGCGGCGGCAGGGCGTAGGGGCGGCGGCGGCGCACACTGGGACGGGCGGCGGCGCCATGGGACGGAGCGGCAAGCAGGTGTAGGGTCAGCGTCGGTCGGTCGGTCAAGGCTCCAGCGTCGATCGGCGTCGGGCAGCGCCAGCGTCAAGAGAGAGGCGAATGGGGGCAAAACTGCTAAGTCGATGTTATAGACGAACCTTTAGTCGCGGCCGGGAGGCGGACGCGACTAAAAGTACCTTTAATCGCGATCGGCCTCCCACCGCGACTAAAGTGTTTTGCCACCGCCTTCCGTTCAGCAGAAAGAACCTTTAATCATGGTGGGAGGCGGGCGCGACTAAAGGGTACCTTTAGTCATGCCCGCCTCCCCACCGCGACTAAAGGGCATCTTTGAAGCTGGCGCGGTGCGGTGGGATGTTTAGTCCCACTCGCTAGCCGAGAGGCATCGGCAGTGGTTTATAAGCGGCTGCGCTCACCACTTCGAGCTCCTCTCAAATGCTGAGCTTACGGGCCTATTACATTACTACGTGCTGTGGGCCTATTGGGCCTTCTGCGGGCTGAATCTCGCCCATTAATGGGTTTCTAGTCGTATTCAGCCGTGGTGGCCCGATGGGTGGCATATTTTTATTTTTTGCCTGTTTTTGTTTTCATTTTGCTTTATTTATTTTGTTTTGTTTCTACTTACAACAAAAAACTTATTTATTTTATTTTATTTTGTTTCTAGTTACTTATTTATTTTACTTTATGATAATTATTTTTGCAATTAAAGTTTCCAATTACTTATTTATTTATGTTATTAAAATCTTAAAAATACAATTATATATCAAAAAATCAGAAAATAAAACTAATTCATTTTAAATTCTTGTTTTTCTTCTGTTTTTTCTTCCTTTTTTTTCTTTTTTTTTTTTCTGTTTGTTTCTTCCTTTTCTTGTTTTTCTTCTTTTTTTCTTCCTTTCTTCCTTTTTCCTTTTTCTTCTGTTTTTCTTACATTTGTTTTTTTCTTATGTTTTTCTTCATTTGTTTTTTTCTTCTGCTTTTTCCTTTTTCAGAAAAATAAAACTAATCCATGGAGCATCCTCATCATTTAACTTAATCAGAAAAATAAAAGGTTTGATACATCATTCAGTTCATCGACCAAATACAAAGTTTGGTACAATAAATTATTACACATCAATTCTTCCCTTGTGTCCTCGCTTGCTTACGATTGTGCGTATCCATGGAGCATCCTCATCATTTAACTTAATGCTTGGGTCGGTGTTCACTTTGAAGGCGGAATTTCAGCAAACATATTATAATCTTGACATGTCTGTCTTGTCCTCCACTCCCACGATGTTTCTTTTCCCTGAAAGAACAATGTGGCGCTTTGAATCATCGCATGATGTCTTGATCGTTTTCTTATCTTTCCGTTTCCTCGGTTTGCTACTCATGTCCTTCACATAGAAAACCTGGCGACATCTTTCGCTAGGACGAATGGTTCGTCAAGGTAACCAAGATTGTTGAAATCCACCATTGTCATTCCGTATTGCTGGTCCACCTTTACCCCACCTCCTGTTAGCTTGAACCATTTGCACGGAACAAAGGGACCTTAAAGGAGGGTCCATAGTCAAGTTCCCATATCTCCTCTATGTAACCATAATATGTGACCTTTTGCCCATTCTCGGTTCTTTGCATCAAAGCGGACACCACTGTTTTGGTTGGTGCTCTTTTTATCTTGGGCGATCGTGTAAAATGTATTCCCATTTATCTCGTACCCTTGGAAAGTCGTTATAGTCGAAGATGGTGTCTTGGCCAACATGTACAGCTGATCTACAACATCATTGTCATTCATTAAATGTTTTCTCAACCAACTGCGAAAGTCTCCATGTGGGCCTTCCTAATCCAGATTCAGCTTCCCGGGTTGTCCGAAGCGTAAAATATTCTTGTGTTTCTCAAAGCACGGAGCCACCAAGCTGGAATTGGTCAAGACACAGTGTGGTGTGCTTGATCGAGAATGGCCGTCCATACATATCGTTGATTTCCTTCCGATCGTGCCTTTTCCACTTAGTCTCCCCTCGTGCGCGATCGAGGAAGACCAATCGGCTTAAGGTCGGGAACAAAGTCAACACAAAACTCAATTACCTCCTCATTTCCATAGCCCTTGGCGATGCTTCCTTCAGCCTAGCACGGTTCTGAACATATTTCTTTAATACTCCCATGAACCTCTCGAAGGGAACATATTGTGTAGAAATACGGGACCGAGAACGGAAATCTCTTCGACTAGGTGAACCAGGAGGTGCGTCATAATATTGAAGAAGGATGGCGGAACACCAACTCAAGCCGACAAGACATTGGATCACATCGTTCAGTAACCGTGGTAGAACTTCGGATTGATTACCTTCGAGAGATTGCATTGAGGAATGCACATAGCTTCACAATGGCTAATCGAACATTTTCGGCAGAGCCCCTCAAAGCAATCGGAAGCAATTGCGTCATAATCACGTGGCGGTCGTGAGACTTGAGTTTTGGAACTTTTTCTCCGCCATGTTTATTATTCCCTTTATATTGGGCGAGAATCCAGACGGGACCTTCATACTGCTCGGGCATTCAAAAAGATGACCTTCTCTTCTTTGGTCGGGCGTAGGCGGCACGACCTTGAAACCATTCCGGATGCGGTCATCGTGGTCTTTCAAGCGTTCTGGTCTGCCGTGCTTCCTTTGTATCATTTGTCTTCCCATACACGCCCAAGAAGCTTAGGAGGTTCACGCAAATATTCTTCGTAACGTGCATCACGTCGATTGCAGAGCGGACTTCTAGGATTTTCCAATATTCTAGCTCCCGAATATAGATTTCTTCTTCCACATGGCTGCGTGCCGTCGGCTCCCTTCGAACTGATTGTCGCGGGACCTTTCCAAAGATGACTTTCAAATCCTTGACCATATCAAATACCTCAGCACCGGTCGTTCCGCGAGCTTCGCCGGTGATCTGCCTTGCCGTTGTAATGCTTGCCTTTCTTTCTTCTTGGATGAGTTTTGGAAGAAATCGGCGATGCCCAAGGTACACGTTCTTCTTACAATTTGGCAAATGTACACTTTCGGTCTCATGTAGCAGTGCGTGCATGCATTGTATCCCTTATTTGACAGTCCGAAAGGTTACTAAGAGCAGGCCAATCGTTGATGGTTACGAAAAGCAACGCTCAGAGGTCAAATTCCTCTTGTTTGTGCTCATCCCACACGGACACCACCCCACAGCTGTAAAAGTTCATCAACTAATGGCCTTAGGTACACATCGATGTCGTTGCGGGTTGCCGGACCTTGGATGAGCACGGCATCATAATGAACTTCCGCTTCATGCACAACCAAGGAGGAAGGTTGTAGATGCATAGAGTCACGGGCAGGTGCTATGGCTGGAGCTCGCTCGCCAAAAGGATTCATGCCATCCGTGCTTAGAGCAAATCTTATGTTCCTTGCGTCGGTTGCAAAATCTGTGAACCATCGTCGATCTTTCTCCATTGCGTTCCATCTGCGGTGTGTCTCAACTCCCGTCCGACTTACGTTTCTCTTTGTGCCATCGCAACAACTTGGCATGCTTTTGTTCATGAGCAGACGTTTCAACCGTGGTATTATAGGAGCATACCACATCACCTTGGCGGAACCCTCTTCACGGGTTTCGGCCCTCAACATCGTCACCGGGGTCATCGACTCGATCTTATAACGCAATGCAAGTGCATACCGGGCATTCATTCAAATTCTCGTATTCACGCGGTAGAGGATGCGATCGTTGATGCATGCATGTATCTTCGAACCTCTAAACCTAGAGGGCGACAACCTTCTTTGCTTCGTGACGTCTTGGCGGGCAACTCGTTATCCTTTGAAACATATTCTTCAACATTTTCAGCAAGTTTTCAAATGCCGAGTCAGCTACACCTGCCTCGCCTTCCATTTCAGCAAATCCATTGTGCAGCCCAGCTTTTTCAGACCATCATCGCATCCGGGTACAGCGCCTTTCGTGATCCTCTAACATGCGATCCAAATTCTCCTCTCCTTTTCGGTTCAGCGGCGTCTCCGTGCATCAGCAATGGTCCGACCAAGATCATCAGCGGGATCATCACGTGCCTCTTCTTCACCTTCCCTTCACCTTGACATCCTCCATGAAAGTATCACCGAAATGAGCAAGATAGCTTTCATCGATGAAATCATCCTTCTTCATCTTCTTCCATTATAACCCCTCTTTCTCCATGCTTGGTCCAACAATTATAGCTTGGCATGAAACCCTTCAAGCGGATGCATGTGAACAACTCTTGAGGAAGAGTAACCCTTCTCATTCTTCAGATAACACATGGACAGATAACAAAACCCCCGCTTGTTCGCATTAGCCACTACGAGGAAATCTTTCAAACCCGTAGTGAACTCGCCGGAGAGTCGGTTACCGTACATCCATTGCCGATTCATCTGCATTATTATAATATAAAATATATAATTAACCATCATGCATTTGTTATGAACTACACACATGCATATTGACACATCAAAGGTTCATCAAGTTGCTAACATGATCGAAGAGTGTGGCTCCAACACTTCATGTCATGTTTGTTTCATGCTCTTGGGGCATTTCATCAAACACCTTATGTGCATAAGAGGAACCAAAAGCAAACCTACACCCACTTGTGAAGAGAATGGCTCCAAATGGCTAAGTGTTGGCTGCTGGATGGGTATATATAGGGAGGGCTTTAGTCGCGGTTGGCCAGCCAGCCAGCGACTAAAAATGCCGAAAGCCTTTAGTCGCGGTTGGCCTGGCCAGCCGCGACTAAAGCCCCTCACGATGCACCAGCTGGCCACCGGCGCCCAGGCCCAGGCCTTTGGTCGCGGTTCACCTCCAGAACCGCGACTAAAGGTCCCATTAGTCGCGGTTCCTACAGCTTCGCGACTTATGGGCTGGACGGAAAGCCTGTTTTTCCACTAGTGATGGCAGCGATGCCACACCGCTGAAAATGGTGGACATCGCGCAAGCGGACAAGACCACGACAACAGGGCCAAATCCCTTGTATGGTCCGTGGCTGGCGAAAGATCAGCATGTTCCGAGCTACCTGCTGAACTCGCTCTCGCAAGAAATTCTTGCACATGTCATCGTTAAGGAGAACACCTTTGACCTTTGGTCTGCTCAGATGGGGCTCGAGTGCCTTTCACCAGCCCCGGTTTACCAGAGCGCTGTACTTCCTGGGAGCTTAGTATCTCTACCGATTTGTACATGTCTAGCTCCGTCACTGGAAATAGGAAACTAGATGGCATCCTCTTAGTGCGAGATAGTGGCATCGCCACACATGACTATCTCGGGATGAGAAATCACATTTCTTAGATCGTTGCTACAATTCCCCATGCCTCCCGGTCCTACTAGTGCTTGGCCTCGTGCATTACCATAGCTAGACTTGGAGCCAGTGTTTCATTTGCTAAACAATAGACCAAGTCCCGCTTCTTCCTCGACTAGATGAAGCATGCTCTTACATAATCCTGGAAAGAGAAATTGAACAAACTCAGCTAACGTAGTACAAGCGATGTAACTCGGGGGTGCATGAGGCAGCATATATACATCAATCTTTTCAGACGGAATAGCCGGGGAAGATTTTCACAAAACTAATAAAACGGCAAATTATAATGGAAAGGAATTGTACATACATGGCGAACACCTTTTTTTTTCGAAAAGGCACATGACGAACACCTACATAGTTGTGGGGCTTCACACTCGTCTGTGCTACTTGCATTGGTTCCCTAGGATGTATTAAAGATTATTAAGAAAAAATGGCATTCCTATCACGACGGACACCGAGAACAATTTTTTTTAGTTGAGTCACTGAGAGAATTCATATCAGATCTAATTAAAAACCTCACCCTGAGTCAATCACAATCGGCTTGAAACATAATTCCTCCTACAAGGAAAATAATCAGGTACAGAACAAATAATCTGGCCTTTTCAGTTTAATCTGTTGACATAATACCAAGGCACCTCTGTGAAGTTCTGTGAGTGGAAGTCCCTGTACTTTGCTCTCTTGCTATATATTTTTCATCTTCTAATATAAGGAATTAAGGATCTCGATCCTACTTAGAGAAAAGAAATCAAATGCTAATACAAGATCCAGTCTTCAATTAGGGCACTCCTTACGCCCTTGCTCTAGTCTCTTTCTATCCAATTTATGTTTGCTTCCCATTTTCTCTTTCACTATATATAGCTGCAAGACGACCACCCCTTCAAGGATATTTCTATCTGGCATGAAAGCGGTTTGGGACGGTTGCACAACTGAATGCGCAATCTGCGTGAGTCGGTTCGTCCCAACCTTGGAAGATTTTGAAACTGACATTAAGCAAACAGATAGGCCTGAACTGCTCAATGTGAATAGCCTCTGTCTTCTTAGGAAGAAGAGTTATCGTTCCAAAATTGAGCTTGAACAAATGAAGTTGACCAATGAACAATTCATGAAACATCGGCAACAGGTCACCCTTAATGAAGTGCCAACACTTTTTGTAAAACTCCGCCGGAAACCCATCCGGTCCTTGCGCTTTATTGTTTTTCATTTGTGCAATAGTCTCAAACACCTCCTTCTCCGTAAAAGGAGCAGTCAGAATCTCATTCTCTCCCGTCTCAAGTTGAGGAACATCCTCAACCCTTGACTCATCCAAGGACACAAAACTCTCTTCTGGAGGACCAAACAACTGCTTATAATAGTTGATAATGTAAACTTTCAGGTTTTCCTGACCAACTATCGTCCCTTCATCTTGTTCTAATTGGTTCTCTTCTTACGATGCTTTTCATTAGCAATCATATGAAAGAATTGAGTGTTGTCCTCGCCTTGGACAATTTTACGAACCTTAGCTCTCAAAGCCCACTTCAATTCCTCCTCGCGGAGAAGCTCTTTCAGCCTTAACTCGGCCTCCACTTTAGTCTCCAGCTCGTTGGTATCTAATATAGAGGTTCCAGCTTTTAACTCAAGGGAGTGAGTAAGCATAAGGAGTCTTTCCTTCTCCGCCTTATATATCCCATACGTATGCTTGGCCCATCCACGAAGGAACCTTCGAAGATGACGAATCTTGCACTGCCACCGCTCAATGGGTGACCTTCCCCCCGAGTCTTTAGCCCACTCTCTAGCTAACAACTTGAGGAACCCTTCTCTTTCAAACCAAGCAAGTTCGAAGGAGAAAATATTCTTATTACCCACATGAGTTTGAGCCCCTGAGTCGACTAGTAGCGGTGTGTGATCCGAGATACCTCGTGTCAATGCCTGCACCATTACCAGGGGAAACTTCTGTTCCCAGTCGACGCTAGCCAAACACGATCTAGCTTCTCAAAAGTCGGAACCAGTAACGAGTTTGCCCAAGTGAATTTCCTACCCGAGAGCTCTATCTCTCTGAGATCCAAGCTTTCAATGATAGTATTGAACATAAACGACCATCTGCCGTCAAACGCTCCATGAGATCCACTCAAAAAAACTAGATGGTGTGGTTTTTAAAGTGGATTTTGAAAAAGTATACGATAAAGTTAAATGGCCTTTCCTTCAACAAGCTTTGCGTATGAAAGGATTTGACAAGGCCTGGTGAGACCAGATTGAATCCTTTACGCAAAAAGGGAGTGTAGGGATTAAAGTGAATGATGATATAAGTCACTATTTCCAAACACACAAAGGACTAAGGCAAGGAGATCCCATGTCACCGATTCTATTCAACATAGTGGTTGATATGCTATCTATTTTAATAGGTCGGGCTAAGGATGCGGGGCAGGTTACTGGCTTGGTTCCGCACCTAGTTGATGGTGGTATATCCATATTGCAGTATGCTGATGATACTATCATCTTTATGGAGCATGACTTGGCGAAAGCGAGAAACATGAAGCTTGTGCACTACTAGGGAAAACCTTATACACAGAACTTTAGCAGTAGCGAGGGTCAAAAAAGCACGCTGGTGCTAAGTAGCAGTAGCGCGCCTGAGGAAACCGCGCTGCAGATAAAGATCTAGCAGTAGCCCGTCTGGCTGTAAACACGTTACTACTAAAATTTCCATGGCTTAGCCGATAGGCTACACATAGTAGTAGCGACCTATGACGAACCGCGCTACCGCTACTTTATTTGTAGCAGCGCATTTTAATATAAACTCGCTACTGCTAAAGGTTATAAAATTAAATGGAAAGAAAATAGAAAGGTAATTGAAAACGAAAGAAATAGAATAAGGTGAAAGGAAAAAAAATTAAATGGAAAGAAAATAGAAAGGTAATTGAAAATGAAAGAAATAGAATAAGGTGAAAGGAAAAAAATAAAATGTGAAGAAAACTAAATGAAAAAGGGGGAAAAAGAGAAAGGAGTAGCAGTAGCGTGTATCTCAGAACGTGCTATAGCTAAGATAGCAGCAGCGCTTTTCCTGGAACGCGCTACTGCTACTTCTGACTTAACCATGGGGTTCGTTCTTCCCCACGCGGCCACTTCCCCCAAATCCAAGTTCTCCACTCTCGCCGCCGCCGTCGCCCGTCGGCCGCTTGCCTCTCGCCCCTCACGCTGCCCCGACCCCAGATTCACGCGCCCGCCCCGACCTCAACGCCGCCCGGACGCCGCCCGACCCGACCTCGACACCGCCATCCATCCGCGCCCGAGCCCGACCACGACCTCGACGCCGCCTGCCTCCCTCGTCGCGAGCACCCGAGGTGAGCACGCCCCTCCTCCCTCTCCCTACCTCTGCCTAGGGTTTCTTATATTTTAGTTGCATCAAATTAGTTAGGGTTCATGTAAGAGTGGAAACAAATCATATGCGGATGCGGCTCAAATGAGTTAGGGTTCATGTAAGGGTGAAAACGAATCAAATTTCTAAGATGAATCATAAAACGAGTAAAATTTGACCACTTATTTCACTTCATAGTTGGATAATTGAAATATCCGCTACCACTTTCCATCCCTATAGGTTCATCAAATTAGATGGTAATTAGGGCAGTAGTTCCTAGGTACTAATTAGTTAGTAAGAACTAGGTACTAGAATATTTTTATTTATTGTAAGTTTATTTTTAGTAAGAACTAGTTGAATTAATAGAACTAGTTAGTAAGAACTTGTTGCTATTTTTTAGTTAAAGCAATTTTTCCCGCCTCGACATGGACGATGCCTATCCCGCATCCTCCTCGTCGAGTCGGCGGAGGACGACACCTGCTTGACCAGATCGGCCATGTCCGGGACTGGGCTCTGCCGGGGTGGTACTGGGAGGCGCTAACTACCGGGGGCGCGGGTTGGTGAGGAGCCAGCCTGTCGTTGACCCGAACCTTCTTTGGTGGTGGTCACGTGGGCCAGTGATGATCCAGAGGCTCGAGGACTCCGCAGAGGTGGTGCGTCACCGTGTCAGTGAGGAGGACGCGCACGTCCGTCGCTACTTGTTTGCGTTGGAGCACAGGTCGTTCTCCAATACCTGGCAGGTTCTCCAGGGATCTCACTGGAGCTATGATCCCGTGATGGTTCCTTCTCTGTGGGTGTCCACCACCCGCGCCGATACCCGTCGTGTGCTAGGGTTTTAGTTGTATTAGTGATGTTATATGTATGACACTATTCGTGATGTATTAGTGATAATATTAGACGATGTACGGACGCATGAGATGATTTACTTTTGCTTATTGAATGCATGCTAATTTGAGTCCTATAAGATATTTTGAAATGTATATCTTGTGTTGCTCAATATCCAAGTGGCCGGTCATGTTTGCAGGTTACACCTCCGAGTGGCCTATGTTTTGCCGGAGTGTTGATTCATTTCCGTTCCGGCAAATTTCAGACGCTCGATATGTCTTATTTTAGCAAAGGTCATGCCGGATTTTTCCATGAATTTTGGCATGACTTGTGCCAGAATATGTAGGAAATATCGAGTGCCCCGGATTTGTGTGTTGAGTATCCTGGTAGTTGTCTTCGATCGATTTTTAGTTAATGTTTTAACTATGAACATAGGAAATGTCGGCGACGAAAAGGATTTCGGTATTTGCAAATCTGCAAAAGGCAAGCGCTTGACTTTGTCGACGAAATCTTCCTAGATGATGATAGACGCTTCAGCATCAAGCTGGACGAGAACTTCAAAGTGGATACAGTAAGTCACAACGACAAGTCTTTTTCGTAATTAAGCATGACATCTGCTTCATTTTCTTTAACTTATTTTTTTTACTATTCTACTAGCGTATCCCCTGCCATGCAAGAGTTTTTGTATTGGATAAGATAGGTTTCAGTGATACTACGGAGGAAAAGAAAGTTTACTTGAAGACCGATCATGGTTATATTTTCCATGCAAAATTATACAATTCAGATGACTACACCTATTTTGGATGCAAAACATGGCGAGCACTATGCAAGACTTATGCATTTGAGCTTGATATGGTTATCACCTTTGATATTCCTCCAGAAGATGATATTGAAGGTAATACCGACATCTGGGTCGATGTGTAGACGCCTCCAGTTATACCATTATGTAAGTTTCTCAACCATAATTATGTCTTTGATATTGTTTATTCAAAAATAGTTGACAACTAATTTGTATTGTTAACTTAATTCAGTGCAAGCAAACATGTCCAGCGCTTGGTAGACAGGACCGTATACTGTCCTGGGGCTGAACTCAACTGCGAGGAGCTCAGTCATCATGTTTCATGGCTTGAGGATCTTGATACTGTCAAGACAAATTTTCTTCCTGCATTTAGAAATGTTAGTACTGAAAATGTGCGACCAATAGTGTTCGTAATGAACTACGGTCACATCTATTTAGGAAGGATGGTAAGATTTTTACTATTTGTCCTTAGTGCATCTTTTCCATACATTATTTTTGAAGCTAAACTTCATTGCTAAGTATGTTACCCTACGATGTTCTTCAACAGGGACTCCTGATGAATGTTGTGCCTTATGGGATCGAGACTAAAGGTACCATGAGTATTATCAGCTTTCGGCCAAGATATCCTACAGATTACTTTAGTGCATTCAACATTAGCGACGGATGCTTAATAGTGCCAGACTGGACCAAATATGTGATGTGATAGCGCAGAGAAGTACTATGGGGCAGCAAACAGATGCACTACCCACGATTAGGAGACAGGTTCATCTGCATGCTCCAACTTGATCAAGGAGGAGAGCTATACATGTTTTATGTTATTTTACCTAAGAGAGAGTAGCAGGAGTGATTAGCTAGCTAGAAATGAGTTAGAGGATGATGATGTGCTACACTATTACTATGATGCTAAAATAGCTAGTGTTGGTGGTAATGACTATGATGATTATTATTAGCTAGTGTTAGTGGTGATTAAAAAAATACTGTTGGTGGTAATGACTACGATGATGATTAAATAGCTTGTGATGGCGGATTAGATTCAAGTGGAGGCAACATGTGGTGCACATCGAAAGTAGTACTAGTCCAAACTAGATCAAGTTTGGATTAGTAGTATACTTTTGACATGCACCACATATTGCCTCCACTTGAACCTAATCCACCTTCATTTGACACACTGTTATGGACATAATGATGTAAACCTCATAACTGGTATTGTACCAATATTTGTACGATGGCGCATAAATACATTAAAAATAAAAAAATAAAAAAAGAATACTAGTAGCGATGGACAGAAAACACGCTGCGAGTAGTTACCTTAGCAAAGATGGCGTGTATCTTGAACAAACGCTGCAGCTATTTGTCCTAGCAGTAGCGTGTGCGGGCACGCGTTACTGCTAAGCAATAGCTGTAGCGCCTTATTAGTAGCGCACCTATCCGCGCTACTAGTGAGCACAAAACCAGTGCTACTATTAGGGTTTTCCCTAGTAGTGGTGTCGTGCTTATTTGAACAATTGTCTGGGCTCAAGATTAACTTCCATAAGAGCAAATTGTTTTTCTTTGGAAGAGCTAATGATGACCAGGAGGCGTATAAGCAATTATTCGGATGTGAGTTGGGTTCGCTACCGTTCACATACTTAGGTATACCCATTCATCATCGTAAGCTGACGAACAAGGAGTGGAAGTGCATCGAGGATCGTTTTGAAAAGAAACTGAGCTATTGGAAAGGGAAGCTCATGTCATATGGAGGGCGATTAATTCTGATTAATTCGGTCCTCACCAGTATGCCTATGTTTCTTTTATCCTTTTTTGATGTCCCGATGGGGGTCAGGAAGAGGTTAGACTTTGATCGATCTCGATTCTTTTGGCAGAATGATGAGTTGAAACGAAAGTATAGGCTTGCAAAATGGGACATCATCTGTAGGCCGAAGGACCAAGACGGTCTAGGCATTGAAAATCTAGAGATCAAGAATAGATGTCTCCTTAGCAAGTGGCTATTTAAACTTTCGTCCGAGACAGAGGCTACTTGGGCTAAGATTTTGCGAAATAAGTATTTTCAGTCTAAAACATTGGCTCAGGTGACTGTGCGACCGACTGACTCACCGTTTTGGAAAGGGTTGATGAGAGTCAAGCCCCTCTTCTTTAACAGGGCAAAGATCTTAGTCGGTGATGGGGCTAATACGAGGTTCTAGGAGGATACGTGGCTTGGGGAGACGCCCCTGGCACTTCAATATCCTACTTTGTACAACATTGTTCAACGTCGAGAAGCTTACATTGCAACCGTCGTACAGTCCACGCCTCTCAATATTAGCTTTCGGAGGACGCTGGTAGGCGATCGTTGGGAGGCCTGGCTTCATCTTATACGAAGGCTGATGGATGTCCAGCTGTCTCAGCTGCCAGATAGATTGTTTTGGAAACTGACTAAGGACGGCGTGTTCTCGGTCAAATCCATGTATCCGGATGTCATAAACACTAGTGTCATTCCTTGCTCGAAGCACGTCTGGAAAGTTAAGATACCTTTGCGAATCAAAGTGTTTATGTGGTTTGTGCATAAACAAGTCATTTTGACAAAGGATAATCTGGCAAAACGCAATTGGATGGGTTCTGCTAGGTGTAGTTTTTGTGATCATAACGAAACTATCAGACACCTCTTTCTAGATTGTCCGCTGGCTAAGATTCTTTGGCATTCGATTCATATTGCTTTTAATATTACTCCACCTACCTCTATCAACATGTTATTTGGAACGTGGCTTGATGGGGTTAACTCGGTTATAGCGAGGCACATTCGTGTTGGAGTTTGTGCCTTGTTATGGGCAGTCTGGAACTGCAGAAATGATTTGGTTTTTAATAGAGCAACGAACTTTTACTTTTTGCAGATTATCTTCAGGGCCACAGCATTGATCCGTATGTGGTCGCTACTCACTCCGACAGAGGCCAGGGGGCGTTTGGCTACTGCGTCTACCCGATGGGAGATGGTAGCTCGGGTTATTTTCAACCGGTTTGGATGGCGGTCATGTAATAGGATATGCATATAGTGCTCCTATTTTGTTTGCCTGCCGGTTGTGGCTTTTTGATTAGGCTCGTATGAGCGTTCTGTTTTCTTTTCGTACTTTCAGATATTGGAGACTTTGATACTTGTTTCGTTTTTAATAATATGAGCCGTATGCATCTTTCTGATGCAGAGGCTGAGGTACCCCCTTTTCGAAAAAAATATATAGCTGCTCATCCTCATCAAATGTTGGTCGAAGCAGCCAACGGCAGCAGCGGGACGGCCGTTCATAGATAGTGGACACGACGACTAGCTAGTTTCGACCCAACCTATATGGAGATTAGCACAACATTAGCAGGATTACTTCGGCCCTAAGACTAGCCACAGTGGGAGTAACTTTAGCAGTAACATCAAGTCCACCTCAGCAAATTTGCTTATGTGGCAATGAGTTAATGAGGAGAGAGGTAGTTACAGTAACTTAGCTAGTTACTGTAACATCACATGTCCCAATGCAATATGAGTCTATAACCTAATAAATGAAGCTTTGCATGTTATCACACTCATGTTACTACCCACTATGAAGGTAGTAACATAGTCTAGGGATATGTGTATGTTACTAGTGTATGTTACTACTCTAGTATGAAGGGAGTGTCTCCGCCGACTCTCTCTAAACAAAGTTACATGACAAACTATGGATTAGTGTGATTTGCTTTTCAAATCATATAACTTTGTACTTGCATTTCTTCTTCCATGGAGTAGCTAGGGATATTGGCGGAAATCTGTTTTAATTCTCAAGCTACTATTTCCTCGGCCCCAACCCAGATACTTGAGAATGTTTTTTAAAACAGTGTGGGAAGTAATGCCATTTTATTATTTTTTAGCATACTTTATTAGTTAGTTTTTGCAACTTTGCAATAAGATGTACTTCAATTATTACTCAAAATCAGTTTTTGCGATAGATTTAGTGAAATAAATTATGTATGTAGATTTTCTCTAACTTCTTGGTGGTCAAACTTATTAGAGTGTCCGGATCAAGAAAAGCCAAAACAAACCCAACTTACATCATCATCTTCTGAGCTCAAGGCCCCAAGGCACATGATCCCCTGTTTTCTGCCGAAAAGAACAGAGACTAATTTATTGGATTAGAAGCATTATACCGAAAAAGGCTTTCGCCCCGCTTTATAGATAAAGCAAACCGCCACAAGACATACAACCATACCAGGTTCACACACACACACCCAAGTACCACAACAAAGTCATAAGGTTCTGCTGAGGGCACAGCTCAACAAGCCCAAAGAAAGAGAAAACAAAGCGAGACCCACGCAGGGGATCTAGTCAGGCTCCGGCGGCGGCGGCGTCGGCGGTGGCGATAGGCGGGCGGCCATCGAGCGAAGATCGGCGATGAAGGCAGAGATGGCCTCGCGCTCCAGGGGGCGGCTAAGCGGCCGCCAAAGCTGCAGGAAACCCGAGAATTTGTAAAGAGCGCCAGTCGCACGACGAAGAGGGGAACGCTCGATCACAAGCTTATTACGAACAGTCCAAAGAGTCCAGGCAAGGACCCCAACCTCCAGCCACCTAATGTGGCGGGAGGTCGAGGGGGACGTTTGGAGTTCAGCAAATAAGTCGGGGAAGTTGGAGTGGGACCAACTCCCCCCGACAATCTCGCGAAAGCAGCTCCAGAGGAACCGGGCGGAGGCGCACGCGAAGAAGATGTGGTTGGAGTCCTCGGGAACAACACAATGGGGGCAGATGCCGGTGCCAGGGCCATTACGCTTGCGGACCTCCACACCGGATGGGATCCGTCCACAGATCCACTGCCACATGAAGATGCGGATCTTCAGTGGGAGACGGACGGACCACACCATCAAGAGGGGGGGAGCGGAGGAGGGGGCAATGGCCATGTATAGCGATTTGGTAGAGAACTGGCCCGACGGCTCCAAGCGCCAACGCACACGGTCTTGGGCTCCATCCACCAACGGCTCATGCAGAGCGACGCATCAAGTAGCTCACGCCAGGCGGCGGATTCCGCAGGCCCAAATGGCCGACGGAAAGCAAGGCGCCCTAAGTCAATAAGGGCCCTATCAACAGAAATCATGGGGTCGACAG
The DNA here is from genome assembly GCA_021437245.1 of Aegilops speltoides. NCBI lineage: Eukaryota > Viridiplantae > Streptophyta > Magnoliopsida > Poales > Poaceae > Aegilops > Aegilops speltoides. The sequence continues at coordinate 110,363,358 of CM038147.1, forward strand.
AGATAGAGAAGAGGATGGGGAAGCGAGCCGCAAAGGGGGAGTCACCGGCCCAGCGGTCAAACCAGAAGAGCGCCGAGAGGCCGGACCCTACCGAGATGGAGGTACCAATGCGAGCCTGAGGAGGAGCTGGACGATGGATCGCCAGAATCGAGAACCTCCCGACTTGGCGAAGGCAAGGGGTTGGCAGCAGTATTTATTCCGGATAATGTCCAGCCAGAGGCCACCATGACCTGCGAGATGCGCCACAGCCACCGGGATAGGAGGGCAATATTCATCCGCTTAGAGCACATGATTCCTAATCCACCCTGCTCCCGAGGCTTGCGGATGTCGTGCCGGTGACCATGTGATACTTCGCTTGCCGTGCTCGCCAGCCCAATAGAAGCGGGGATGGATTTTGGCGATCTCCTTATGGAGAGATTCGTGGAGGCTGAGAAACTCATAAGAAATAAGAGGAGGCTGGAGAGGAGGAGTTGATAAGAATAGTCCCGGCTGCCTTGAAAGCCACCTCCTGCCAGGCTCGATCTAGTCTGGAGCTTGGTCACGAGGGCGAAGATCGGCGCCAAGAGGCGCGAGTCACTGATGGGCGTCCCAAGGTAGGTAGTGGGGAACGAGCCCAGGCGGCAATTGAGTCTATTGGCAATGGCCACTGACTCAGCGGGAGAGTATCCCATCACCATAACATCGCTCTTATCAAAGTTGATCTTGAGGCCCGACATCTGTTGGAAGCAAAGGAGGAGGAACTTTAGGTTGGTGATGTCCATCTCCGAGCCTTCGACCATGATGATCGTGTCATCGGCATACTGGAGGATGGAGATCCCCGCGCCCCCGGAGAGATGGGGGGTAATACCACGGAGGTGGCCCGCGGCTTTAGCCTTATCTAGAATGGAAGCCAAAGCGTCCACGACCATGTTGAAGAGGAACGGGGAGAAGGGGTCGCCTTGGCGCACCCCACAAAGGGTAGGGAAGAATGGGCCGATCTCGCCATTAATGTTGACCGCTGTGCGACCGCAAGAGACCATTTGCATGACTCTCGTGATCCACCGGTCGTCAAAGCCCTTTTGCAGAAGAACTTCCCTAAGGAAGGACCAGCTAACCGTGTCATAGGCTTTGTGAAAATCGATTTTCAGAAAGACCGCCTTCAGGTGTTTGACCCGGACTTCATGAAGGACCTCGTGCAGGACCAGGACACCATCTAGGATGTACCGGCCCTTAATGAACGCAGATTGGTTAGGATGAGTGATCCGATCTGCAAGCAGGGTCACCCTATTGGCGTACCCCTTGGCCAGGATCCGGAAGATCATGTTGATGACCGTAATCGGGTGGAACTGGCGGATGTCCGTCGCCCCAGGGACCTTGGGGATGAGGGAGATGGTCCCAAAGTTGAGGCGGCCAAGGTCAATCGAGCCCACGAAGAATTCCTCGAATATGGCCATGATCTCAGGTTTAATCACGTTCCAGAAGGTCTGGAAGAAGATTACCGGAAGACCGTCAGGGCCCGGCGCCGAGGAGGGATTCATCCCCTTGATGGCCTCCCAGACCTCCTATTCAGAGAAGGGGGCCGTCAGGGATGCGTTATCTGCGTCAGAAACCAGATGGGCGCCGGACCAGCAGTCAAGGGCGAGAGAGAGACCGCTCTGAGGAGCGGGGGAGAAGAGGGAACGATAGAAATCATCAACATGGGAGCGGATGTCCCGGGGGTCCTGAAGGAGAGTGGCTCCATCCCAAAGGCAGGGGATGGTGTTGCGTCTGCGACGTCCATTGGCAATTGCCTGGAAGTAAGCCGTATTCGCATCACCCTTCAAGACCCAACGCTGAGCGCCCCGAATACGCCAATAGGCCTCCTCATCAGTGTAGATCACGGAGAGCTGGTCCTCGAGGTCGTAGCGGGACAGCCACTCGTCCCGAGAGAGGCCAACCGCGTCAGCCCGAAAGTCGAGGGCCTGGATCGCAGTTAGCAGCGCCCTCTTACGCTCCCTTGTGTCACGGCCCAGGTTGGCTCCCCACCCCTTCATAAATTGCCGAGCACGCTTCGCACCGAAGTGCCACGCGTCTATGGCGCAAGGGGGGCGGGGGTGGGGGTGGGCACGAGCCTCGATCCAACGAGCACTGACGGCGTCGGAGAATCCGGTCTGGGAGAGCCAGAAGGTCTCAAAACGGAACCGGGGGGGGGGGGAATCGGAGGGTGCTCGTCCGCGGAGGAGAGAAGCAAGGGGACGTGATCCGACCCAATCCGGGTGATGGCACGAAGAGAGGCTAGGGGGCACCGGAGGTCCCACTCGGGGGAAACTAGGACCCTGTCCAAGACGGAGAGGGTCGGAGAGGCTTGGCGGTTGGTCCAAGTAAAACGGGCCCCAACCCGATCAATCTCCCAGAGGGCAAGGTCGGCAATGAAGTCGTTAAACATGTCCATCCGGGCAAAACTAACATTGCCATTATTCTTGTCTTCCGCACATCGCAGCAGATTGAAGTCACCCCCGACCACTACGGGGAGGGAGGCGGCCGAGATTTTCCGGTGAAGCTCCTCCAGGAAGGAGGCCGGCCTACTATGGTCGGCCGGACCATAGACTATGATGATCTCCCACTTGAAGTTTAGCGATCTCTCGAAGACCCCATGCTCACGAAGAATTCGCCCCAATCCATGCTGCCCACCTCAAAGGTGGCATCCTTCACACCTAAGAGGATGCCGCCCGAGTGACCCGCGCTCCCACTAGAAGGGAGCCAGTGCCACGCAAAGAGGTGAGAGCTTAGCCGGTCAAGCTCAGGGAGCGCAAAGTCGCGACGCATGGTCTCCTGCACTGCCACGATGTCGATGTGCTCATCTCGCATGTACTCCACTAACTGGCGGCGGCGGCCATCATGGCCGAAGCCGCGGATGTTCCAGAAGAGGGCTCGCATCAAGGAACCATCGGGGGGCTGCTTGACCCCAAGACACAAGACGCGCTAAGCGCGCGAAGAGCCGCCGTGCAGGAGCGAGTGCGGCCCCGGATCTCCTGCCCGGCCCCGAGGGGGGTGAACCGTCTGCCGCGTCCGAGGTGGGGGGGAAGAACCTCCAGGAAGCGCAGGAGCAGGGGGAACCACGAGGGCCGCTCGGGCCTCCGCCAGTTTCCCGTCAAGAACCTCCCGGGCCCTGATGGCCGCAACCTGGGCGAGAGGGGGGCCCACCTCCCCACGAAAGATGACCGCGGAATCGGAGGCCACTTTGGCGAGATGGCCCAGAGGAACAGATTCAAGAGCAGAGAAAGAACAAGACGAAGTAGAGGGGGGAGCGGAGGGCATACCTGGCTCCAGGTTGCGGGCGGCAGCGCGGAGCTCAGCCCGCTCGGGGATGGGCAGCGCCGGGCGGCCCTCGGGGTGTGTAGCGTCCAGCCGAGCACTCCGGCGGGAGGCCACCACCGGGGAGGAAGCCGACCGGCCACGGCGGGAGTAGGCGGCAGACCGTGGGGGGGGGCTGGGATGCCAGCGGGGTGATGATCCGGGCCGCCCCCTCCCCAGGAGGCAACGAGGGAGAGGCCAACAGCCCCGGCCCAGCACAGCCTAGGGAGCTCTGGGTCGCGGGTAGAGGAGCGACCCGAAGAGGGGAGAGCGCACCCGAGGCCGAAGAGATGCCCCAGAAGGGGCCCGAGGAGACGACGGGGCCGGGGGCGCGTCGGGCGGCGTGGAGAGAACGGTGGCGGGGGGAGGCAAAGCCGGAGGGGGAGGTGCATCCACAGGAGGCGACACCCCACCCTCAGGAACCGCCGGCGGGGCGGATAGCAGCCCTCCGGTCAGGCCGACTGGGGCCATCCCCGGAGGCGGGGAGGAGACGGGGGAGCGCGGAGAGGAGGCCGGGCAGACCACCAGGCCGACACTGGAGATGTCGCTCCCCTCGGAAGACGACCCGTCAGGGACCGGCGGGTCATCCACCATGGGGCTAGGAGCAGCCTGGCGGCCCTTGCCCCCTGTAGCCGGAGGGGGGGCGAGGGGGTAGGGGAGCGGGAGTCCTCGGACGCCCCCTCCTCGTCAGAGCGGTGGGAGCGAGAGTGATGCCGGCCGTAGTAGTCTTCGCCAGCCCCCCGGGTGTCGTCTGGGGGGCCGACGTCGAGGGAGCGGGGGCGCCCAACATGGTTGGGAGGCTCGGGGGCGATCCTGAGGTCGAAGCCCTAGTCGTTGAAGAAGACCCGGACCGAGGTGTGAAGCTTGGTGGAGTCGAGACACTTGACCTTGACCCGCACCTCCTCCTCCTTGCGCAGCGAGAGCTCGTCGACCACCACCACCTTGCCTAGGAGGCGAGACATCTGGCGGATGACGAGCTCTGACCGCGCGATGTCAGGGAGACCGGATATGAGGATCCAGGCGGTGTCGAGGACGGCCACGGCCTGAGCGTCGAGAACTGGCTCGGAGATCTCGACAACCAGCTGGTTGAGCGCGAGAGTGATCCGGCCACTACGCGTGGCGTAGCCGTAGCTGACGGAGTCGGGGAAGATGACAGAGAAGATGTGACCGGCGGTGGGGGTGACCACCCAGTCCCATTGGCGGCGGTAGAGGTGGTTGAGCTCGGCCTCGATCATCTCCGGGGACGCCACCCCGTCAATGATAGTGACGATCGCCTGAAGGGATGGTGAAGGACGAGGGGCGTCCGGGACCTCAAGGTAGAAGAAGCCCAGCCCCTCGATCCCATGACCATACATCATGAGCTCAGAGACCACCGGTCTGTCCGGGCACAGAATGGCGGGGTGGCCAGGATCCTTGCAGAGGTAGCAGCACTGGGGGTTGACACATGCAACTCGAGAGTGTCCCTCACCCCACCTGCTGAAGCATGGGGGCGAGGGAGACCGAGACGGGCCCAGGCGGTGGGGCACCCGGACCCGAGGGAGGCACGGCCGAGTGAGGCGGTACCGGCGCTTCTTCTCAAGCGGGCGGGGCAGGCGGCGCGGAGGCGCCACCACCAAAGGCCGGAGCTGGGACCGTAGTCTCATGAAGCAGCGTCTTGAGGGGCGTGGCGAGCGACGGTGTCCGGGGTGGGAGGATACTGAATCCATGGGGAGAGAGCAGCGTGAGCCGGCCGGGCAGAGAGGGACGGTCCCACGACGGGAGGCGAGGGGAGCTTGGCGGCACCAGCCACCCGACGACGCCTAAGGAGAGCGGGACGGGCCGGTCATCCCGGGAGGGGAAGGCGGCTGTCCGGAGCTCCTGAGCTCGCCAGAGCTCCTCCTCCCGCCGGAGGAGTTGGGGAGGCGGGTCGAGTCACGGAAGCCTCTCCGCTTGCGCTTGCCTGGGGCGTGGTCCACCAGTCCCATGGCAAGCATGGCCGGCCATGGCAAGAACGGGAGCCGGAGGCGAGGGGCGGGCGGGTCGGGCAGGCAGCCGGACCACGGACGTGGGAGGAGGAGCGGCGAGAGGTGCCGGCGGAGCGAGTAGGGAGGCGGGAGATGGCAGAGGGGCGAGACGAGGGGAACCCGAGGGGGTGGCGGTGCATGAGGTCGGGGCGAGAGGGAGGCCGCGGGGTAACCAGATCGAGCTGGCGCACCCCGCTCTGGGCCTAGGGCATGGGGGAGGCCCAACCGGGATGGGCCGGCCTGCGGGGGAAGGGGGGCCAAGCCGAGATGGGCCGGTCTCATGGGAAGGGGGGCAGCCGAGATGGGCCGCGCATGTGCCCCCGAGCGGATGGGCGGGGCCCAAGAGCCCAAGAGGCCTGCACGACTGCCGGCGTGGTGAGAGCGGGAGGGGGAGGAGGAAACCCCACGGCGAAGACGACGGGCCGCCCGGCCGCTGGCGCGTCAGCGAGCTGGCGGGATCGAGCGGCGCGGCCAGCCCGCACGAGGAGCCCAGAGGACCCGGTGGGCGATGAAAGGGCGGAACGGCGACGCCGAGGCGACGGGCCGGAGGAGGGCGGGAGAGGGAGGGATAGCAGAGGGAGGAGACGGTGGCCGGTCCCCCCACGCCGGCGCCAGAGGAGGAGGGCGGGGCCCGATCGGCGCGCCCGACCACGCCTAAGCTCGTGACTGTGGCGGCGAGGGACCTACCTACCAAGGCGGCCCTTGGCGCAAGATCCGAGCCAGCTCCGGACGCCGAGGAGGTTGCCGCCAAGACTCCGCCATCGGCCACGAAACCCTCACGGGGGGGCTGAGTTAGCCGGCCGGGCAGAGCAGAGCGGTCGGGGAAGAGAGGGGTGGAGGTGCGGAGAGGGAGGAGGAGGAAGGCGATCATCGCATCGGCCCAATGGAAGGAGGCCGGGGCATCCGGCGCGGGCGGCGCGTAAGACGGAGGGCGGCGGCAGGGCGCCGCGGAAGGACCGATAGGGAAAGGGCGGGAGGGGACGGCGGCGGCGCCTCGGCGGCGGCGACAAAGTCGCCCGCGGAGTCGCCCGAGACCTCCATCTCGCTTGGGTCGCCATGGTTTGTCGTTATGTCTCAGAAGCATTATATCCTTGCATGTGAAAAACTTCCGCGGAAAGATACGGATGTTCCCCTCTTTCCACGTCCTCCATGTTGTGAGGATGATCAATGACTTGCCCACCTTAATGACTGTGACACCCAAACGTCGGGTACAACCACCACAAGTTGGTTCCTCATTCTACATTCATTCCGCCCCGTGACTAATACCAAGACACAGGAACGGATTTCTTTGACATGTAAGTAAATAGACTGGAAACATAGTACAGTCAATGAAAAAAAGGGGAGATACCTAGCCAAGTATGTGGTCAAGCTTCTCATTTCGTTGCTACGTGTTTCATTGTTTCACACCCAACCTTCTTTGCATTGAGGCTGGCAAGTCTGAGGACACAGTTCCGCGTGACCCGCTTCCTTCCAAGCTTAAGTCTACGAGCAATCGCACACATTTATCGTCGCGCAAAGGGCGCTCGCTCGCGCATGCCACGTCGGAAGAGGCGGACTGTGCAGCGCAGCCAATGAGGAGTGATGACACTATTTTATCGATCAATAATTTTGGCTGGGCGCAGCAAAGGAGGCCACATGCACGCGGCCCAGCCCAGCACTCCATGCTCTCTCCATCCCCATACGCAACCTCTCCTCTTCTCGTCTCTCCTCTGCCTCACCGCCGCCGCCACTGCTTCCTCTTCACCCCCTGCATCCTCTCCCCTCCGCTGGTGCGGATGCTAGCCATACCGCGGCCAAACGGAAAACTGCGGCGATGACGAGGGTCGGCCCTTGGCGCATACCCACGCCCCCGATCTGTGGCAGTGACGGATCTCTCCGTCTCGCGGGGCCAGGCCTCCCGTCTGCGCCGCGACGGCGCCGGCATGGAGGCCCGGGCTCGGGCAGCCTCCACAATGTTGGGTGCGCCGGCGAGGTGTCTTCTGCAGCGGCTGGCGGGCGTGTCAGTTCACTACTCACCTCGTCCATCTCCAAGCCTCCAATATGGTAAGTCCTCAATTCCTCTTCCTCAGTTCCTCACATTGTCAATCTTTCGTGGTTTGATTGAGTTTCAAAAAGGAAAAGTCTTGTTTTGATTGAGGTTCAAAATGAAGTAGAAAAAGCTTGTCTTCAGTTTTGGTTGTTCATGGATCCTTACCTGTATTCATGGGCGGATCTAACTTAAATGCATGTTTCTCTTTTTTTTTTTACAGTAGCAGGCTAGCAAGATATCTTTATTAGGATCAGTGCCTATGGAGTATGCATTATGGATGTTTAAATTTGATTGCCGCTGGGTGCTGTAGCATGTACTGAAGTCTGAACTGTTGTTCTTATGTGTTTTGGGTAATTTGGGTGACGAATTTGATGCTTAGGTTAAATGTTTGTGGGTTTCTTGGGGGAAAAATAGTGGTAGTTAATTTATTGGCATCGGTCAGCAGTTAGCACTGCTGGTTTAGGATCTGCATCGTTAAGGTCTTTAGCTAATTGCTCTGCTATCTGCAATCTTCAAAAGCAAAATGAAGCCTGGAGCATAACAGAGGAAACTAGATAAAAAAACCCAGTACCGCAGGAGCAAAACGGTGCAGCGGATGATGCCAGCGTGAATGACGATTAACTTCTCTGACCTTGTGGTAGGCTGAATCTGAATCACATTAATGGGTGACCTTTCTCGTAATCCTTTTTCTGAAAGCATTAAACAATGGCTTAGACTGGCATTTTGGTAGTTGTGTAAGCTGAAACATGAAGCTAAGCTGAACAATTTACTGTCCTTTTTTCGCATGAGATCACATTTTGGTAGTTGCAAAGCCTAAACCATGATGCTTTTTGCTGCTTCTGTAGTCTCTAAGGAAGTTGTAAGATTATATACTTAAGCTAAGTTTCTTCTGCTTCAATAAAACACAGGTTGGTAGTTGCATAACTTGAACTATGATGCTTTCTTGCTGCTGTTGTCGTCTCTAATGGAATTGCGAGATAATTTAGTTAATCTCAATGGTCTGCACTCTAAAAAAATCATAAGAGCCATTTAGAAGAAGATAGGGTACTATTATACATTGGCCATGTGATGTACATATTAAGACAACAGACAAAATTTAATTGTGATACTTCAGATTAGCAGAGTTTTTTGTTGTTGAAATTTCGCCCAGGTCATCCTCCTCTCTGGTTTTGCTGATTCCGACGGCATCTGCTCGACCTACAGGTCCTTTTCCCTCTCTCTCTCACCATGATCTGCACTTCCTGTGAGTTTCCTTTTATTTCGTCTCTCGTCATCTCCACATGATTCTCGCATATCGTTGTATTGGCTTGAGTTTGTGGTACCTGCAGTTTATATCGGAACTTAATCATCTGGTCAGGATTCCATGCCCTTTTTTCTTGAGCTGATTTACTGCTTAATATCTGATGGGTAGTGCATTCTTTTGGTTGAAAATTATATTTGTTTTATCACCCCATTGGCAATTCAGTACCAATAACAGGAATTTACTTTGCAGGATATCTGTGACATTTGTTCGCATTGGGTGTCAATGTTGGCGACGAAAAGATTATTAATGCTCTTATTGGGGTGTCAGTGTTGGAAGCTGCTCATGAGAAATATAACTTGAAGGTCCTCTGCAGTGCTACTTTCTTATTTACTGATTTTGGTTTTAGTTAAGAACAATAGGTAGTGATTCCATGCTTGTACTTGACCTCATGTGCTTCCTTTGACTTGATATCTCCTGTTTTAACTGTGAGAGTAATTAGTCGCATCATATATCACAAGGAATTCTACTAACCATGTAAAAGGCTTAATGACAAATTGAGTACAGATCTATCTGAATTTTTTTGTACACTGAAGCAGTTTCTAAGGTTTCATCTTCACCATCATCAGTCATATCAAAGACAGGTTTCCTGACAACTAGATACTTTAACTTTTATAGATTATATCATGGTCTCAGTGAAAACTTTAATAATTATATCTTTTAGTCATGTGTAATTTTGTCCTTCTTTCATCTGCTTGGCTGAAAATCATTTGTAGTTGTGTAAACTGCTTGATTTTATCCCCTTTCTTGCGAAAAATGGTTTGCTTGCAGAATATGCCCATTATTAAGATAATGTCTTGTGTTGATAGGTAAGTTCAAAATTGGGTAGAGATATATCATTGCTACCTTTCCCTCCTTGTACACCTCCTTTGATTTTGCATCCTGTTAAAATTTTTGGTTAAATTTTGTAGCATGTTGACTTAATACAGTACAAGACATACTTACCTAAAATTTGATACACATGAGCTAATTGTGTGACCTTTTCCCTAACATTTTGACAGAGGAGCTAATTCTGTAGCATGATCTACGATTTCTGCTTCAACGCTCAACTTATCAAGTCAACAAATGTTCACTTTCAGGTATATGTCTATTCAATGTCGCGCCTCTTTTCCCCTGTTCCAAAAGTTTGCTTGATCGTGCCCACGCCATGGCTGCCGTGCTCCTTTTTGCTCTGCCTGTCAACCAGATCGGCCGATGAGGCGGATGCCTGGAGGCGGTGGACCATGGAGGAAAGGAGGCCATCCATGGTGCACGCATCCCCCACACTCGTCTTTTCCTCCTCGGCTCCGCGGACGCCGGGTGCTCGGGCATGGCCGCCGCCATGCCCTGCTCCTGCTGACCTTCATCAAAAGCGGATAACTGAGGGCTCTTCTGTTATCAAGCTGCTTCTTTTTTGTGCCAACAGTTGCAAGTTAACTTATTAATAGTTGGATACGGGCATATCTCAGATTTTGAGATTGGACAAAATACTGAATAAAATGGTAACTAGAGGAAAACAATTGCTCCTGATACATCATATCTGTATGACATTGTTGCTATAAGTCTCGGGAGGCGCGCACACCGAGGCCTGCACACTACAGAAACATTATAGTCATTTAGTTTTCTTTCTTAGAAGTGCTATTTCTCTGTTTCTTTCCTAATAGTGGAACAAAATTACCGTTTCTTGGGCGTCATGTCACAAGGAGGACGTCGGGCTGCCCATTTTAGTGCACCATGCCACAAGTTCCAGAATATTATTTTGTCTCCTAATTAATGATTTTGCGACTACTTTCATTTAACAAGGCTTATGTGTGCATAAGTTTGTTACTGAATCTGGGAGATGTAGCTAAATATAGAATAAAATGTGCTTCTTTGCATTAGGCAGATGGAACTATTCAGTTTATACTTGTTGTTAATCTTCTGTGTATTGTGTATGGTGCATTCCTTATTTGATTTGCACACCATAGAGTAAACTGAAATAAGGTAACTTGCATTTTGTCAAGGAGGTTTGGTTCTATTTTTTTCTATGAAAAAATTAGTTCTCGACTTCTATGCCATCTTTCGTTGTTACAGGTATGAAGCCTTGTTTTACTATCCTCGGGATAAACTTGTTTCAGATACTAAACAAGGGAACATCCATGCCCTTTTGTGATGTTAACCATGTTAACCATCTTACGCCAGGGCCAACGAGGAAGAGGACCGGCGGAGTGGGGTTTGACAAGGTGGCGGTGGTTACTTTGTATATCCTGTTGGTTTGTGGTTATGTAATTCCTATAGCTGTAACTTTTGCGCATTCATAAGGCCTTTATAGAATGCTAAAAGCTTCAGACTTTTGCATCAACCAAAGCTTACTCTTAGATACTTGGTTTAAGTTAAATTTGCTCCAAGTAATTAAGGATATTAGGCCTCTACAAGAAAAGTAAGAATCTGAATCCATAAGTAATTATAACCACTCAAGTGTGATATTCTTGTGTTGCTTAAATTTCCAGTTAAGATATCTTTTTGATATAGATTGCCAGGTTCCGTTCTCACATAAAACTCCCAGTTTTGTGATCAGCATGTACCTGTATATGATGTTTCTGCTAGAAGCTCTGCTTACTTTGATGTACATCTCTTTTTCTGAAAATGTCACTAACAGTTTGTTTGGCTGAATATCTTATGTTAACTGGATTCCTTCTCTATTTCTGTAAATCTCTTTCCTGAAAAGGTCAGTGACAAGGTGGTGTGAAGTGAGGGGATGTAGAGATGGATGAGGACGTTTGCAGGAAGTAGTTGCAGCTCGACGGCCGGAAGCAGCAGCTCGCCCTCAGGTCTTCACCTCCGCCCTTAGACTACCTTTAGCAGCGGCCAGTTATACTCAGCTTCGTTGCTCCCACTCCTGTTCCTCGCTCTTTCTTATATAGGTTTCCATTTAATGGCAGCTCTCTCTCCCTTTTCCATCTCTCTGTTTTGTAGATAACAGAGCAACCTATCATATATACACACTGAAATTGATCTGTTGTAAGCTTATTCAGATTTTATTTATTTCTTTTTGATTCATTAAGGAATGGTTGTAATGAATATTTTATATGACTATATCCAAGGGAGCAAGAAATCGTGATGTTATACCATACGTCCATGTTCATGTACATGAGTGAGACTGATGATCAAATATGACGGTTGAATGTGCGACATAAAATAAGTGCGCACAATCCCGTCCTAGGAGGCGCCACCAGGTGGCGCCCCAGCCTCTAGTAAAACCCATTAACAGTCGCGACTATGGCGCTAGCTGGGCATGTCCACGTTGGACTAGCTAGGAGACAAAAACGATCTCCAATCGCTTCCTTCTCTGGCAGGCTGAAGCAGCGTTCGCTTCGTCCAGAAGCGAGCCCCCACGTGACCTCCTTTCCTCTCCCCGGATGGATTCCTAGGGTTGCCGCCGTCGCCTCGCCTCTCCCCCGCGATCGTCCCTCTCCTTCTCCCGCCCCGGGCTCCACCTCCTCCGGGCCCCTGCCTGCACTCCGCCCCTTCCTCTTCTTGTTGTGGCAGGCATCGCCGCTGAGCACCCCTGCGTCGCCGCTGCTGTGGAGGGCTCCTCGACGCCGCCGCATCCGAGGAGGGTGCCCTACGGGGGGCCCTAAATGTGGCAGGCGACTCCATCCCTTGTCGCGTGCGGCGGAGGCCAGCCCAGATCCGCCTCCTCCAGCCCATCCTCTTCGTCACGCAAAACGGAAAAGGTTGGCTCTGTCTGTGACCGGACCTTGACGGCGTTTGCCCCGGACAGGACCTCAACGGCGACCTCCAGGTCAGGCCTCCCTCTCTTTCGAATCCCTTCTTTTTGCAGTACGCTGGGAACAATAGGCATGCCATACACCCACTGGTTCGTGCTTTATCCCCACTGAGATGTGTGGATACTTATCTAAATATAAGGTGCCTGACATTATTGATTCCTTTGGATGATTCATAAGCTGGTTATTAGAAGGTGTAAGTGCTGAATACAAGGAGCACCACTCAACCAAACGGTTTCATTTTTTGAGTCTAATGCAACACTGTTAGTTTATTTTCTTAGACTTGTTTATAAATGGTCAGTCTCTTAAGTTCCAGGAGTTCAAATTATAACACATATTAGAAGAGAAGTCGTCAGTTTTCAGTTGTTTTCCCTAAAATCTAATGTGTTTCTGTACTAATCCCTAGGAAACAATTCATACCATATTAGTAATTTGAGAATCGCTGAGAGTGTTCTTCATTCTCTGATCCAGAAAGTTAATGTTGTAAATTTTGAACTAGGACTATACAGCTAGTGATATATGGATGGTGAGGTGCCATTATAACCGTGATTTTACTTTTATTTGTACTGCTTCGACATCTGTAAATTCGTAGATTACTAATTGTTATAATGAAAGAAAAACATATATTTAGCTCTAATGTCAGAGCTATTTAGTGGTCTGGTCTTTGGATTTTTGCATTCAAATGTTAGAGCTCCGGTGGTACTCAGATATCGATGCATCATGGGGCTAGAGAAGGTCCTTTTATGGGTGATGTTAGATATGTCATTTTAATACCGGTTTTAAATTTACTTCGTCTTGTTTTCCTTCATTCATTAATTATAGGATGCTATTTGTTTGCATGACTGAATGCAGATATGAAATTGTCCTTGATGGATGATTGTAACTCAGCTCATGTTCTAGATATAAAAAAGGATCGACCGGATAATGCTCTTGCAATCACTGGTTTCGCTATCAAGTCTAGAATCCAATGTTGATGTGTCAACACGGGAAGCAGCGGAGCGATCCGGATGAGATGCCTGCTGCCAGTTTCCTCGCCGTGCTGCGACCAGCGCCTCCACCGGTCAGTGATGTTGCTGTCTTCTTCGACAGCGGCGAGATCCGTAGCACATGCAAGTGGAAGACCGTGCGTCCAGTTTAGGTGTTGTTTCTCCAGGCAATATGATTCTCCGTCATGTTTGCCCAGGCACTAACAAATTCCATCATTTGTTTGGCTGGCATGTGAACGGGTCGATGGGAATTTCCTGGCTGTGGCTCTAAGCTGAATCAGCACTTGATCAACCTCAAGCCATTGTGATGGCTCCAGTAGCAGGCACAAGATGGAAACTACCGGTTTGAGAAGGGGCTAGCCGAAATGAACGAGTGTCATCTGCAACAATAGCCGCTTTTGTAAAGGTATTTTTGAATGTAGTTACAGTTTTTCATGTGACATGATCTGTATCTATTACTTTATTAGTAGATTTTCTTATTTTCTGAGCATAATCTAACAGAGTAAATTTTATGGTTGCCTATTTAGTATTTACTCTTTTTACTGAATTTATTCTTCAATAATAAGGCAAGGATTAGACGATAAATGAACTGTCCACTTATTTTAAGATCCATCTCAGTAAAGAACCAAGTAGAATAGAAAATTAAATACAGACATAATCTTGTCAGAAAAGCGTGGGTGATTATTCTGAATCCGGGTGCATTGTCGTTATTTTTGTTGCCTGATGTGGTGTTCTATTGTTGATGGTGTAGGATGGAAGTATGCTTGAGAGGATTGCGCACCTATGAAGCGGTTATTGATGAAGTCATGGACAAGGGACTTGCCAATGCTACACAGTCATGAAATCCTTATCTGCTTCACTCTTCTTCCATACATGATACACAAGGTTATCATTAGTCCAAGTTAAAGCAGTTCTTGTGATGTTCGATACTGTTGGCAGAAGGTACGAAATTGTTTGATCTGTCAAGCATGAATGTAGGTTCACTTGTATGCTGCACCTACTGTTAGATCTAGAGTATCACTAGCTGAATCTTCTATTCGTGTTCAGTGCTGACGGCAACCACAGGAGGGGATTGGGGCGATCGAAGAGTAAGGCGTGGGTGACTCCGGCGAGATGTGGCTAGAGCGGATGTCGATGATGCGGCAATGAGAAGACCCTCTCTGTGAGCCCTATCCCTCTCATTTAGCGTCTCAATTTTTGGTTCTCGTGCTCCTGTTTCTCTGTTCTTCATTTGTGGTGATGGATCAGAAAGCCCTAGATAGTACTGTTTTAGTGTTCTATGATTGAAATAAATTTATATACTGCGAACGAGCACATAAGAAATATAGGAAAAATCTTTAAAAAATTGATCACTATTTGCAAATTTCAGCTTCACAATTCATAGATCCTGGCGTCTCGCATTAAGAAAGCACAACAATAAAAGGCACATTCTACTGTCATTGCAGAGTGCAGGCATGGAAGGGGTGGTAAGCCAAGAGATAGTCGTACTCAAAAAATTGTTGAATGTGTGGATGGGGTAGCTCAAATATAGATTCTGGAAAGAGGAAAAGGCGCTAAAGTTGTCCTGGAAGCAATTATTTATCATACATGTTTTGATACTGATAAGGAACTACTCAAAAGATAAGTTTCAAGGAACTAACCAACAGAGTGCAGTACGTCGAAATACCTAATTCAACATGTTGGTGATACACTGATCGTGGATGGGGTATGATTTTTTGGTTATATACTGCAACATGTTGAATTAGGTAAAATGAAGCTAAGGTGAACAAACTCAAACCACGATCAGTGTATCACCACCTGCCAGTGAAGCTCCGTTTTTCTATATTAAGCCACGACAATGGTTTAGAAAATGAACCAACTCTATCATACTTGATTATAGCATTCCAAAGTCCAAACACTACAGAAAAAGGTTTTTCATTTACAGGAAACAGTACTACCTCTGATACAGGCACCACGGATGATACCTTGGTACCGTTGCAGTGCCTTGTTTGCTTGTTGGGTTGCTTGTTGTTCGATAAGAAAATGAATTGGATTTGTCCGAGGGGAGGAGAGAACTCAACGTGTGATTATAGGGTACTGAACTTCTAAATTAGAACCTGGCCTAAATTAGAGATTTCCCAAATGTATACTTTTGTTTTCATTCATTGTTTGGAGGTGATCCGTTGGTTACTTAATGCTCTTTACTGCATGAGTAAATTTCTTTTTCTTTATTTCTATACTCGGTTTTCTTTCTCCATGAAGATTCCTATACACCCACCCAATGATGGTTCTGTTTTCAAGAACCTTACAAAATTTTCTCCTTTAGACATGGATATTAAGAAGGTGCGGCACATGTATGGATCCAGAGACAACATCCCATCTTTACTTCTAATTCGAACTCATGCCGATACTGATTCAATAGTATACACATAAAATTACTTTTGTTTTGGTATATAATTCATACTTGCAGACATCTAAGTAGCAATATGTTATATAATACATGCTGTTGTTTATCCTTTTTTATTTTAACCGGCAAACAATTTGAGAGCTTAAAACTCCTACTACATTCTGATAAATAAGAAGGAACAGAATGGCAATATATTAGCCTCTCTTTTTTTTTTTACCAGAAACAAGTTATATAGTTGGCGTCCATGGAGAGCTGATGCATTGTCTAGCAGTTGGAACTTTAATCTTGGTTGTGTAGGCACTTCTGAATGTTTGGAAGTTACATGTCCAATATGCACTCGGTTTGTAGTTAGCTCATGGATCTCTCTAAGATTCCACTTAAGGCATGACTTTATTATACAACAATTACAGAGGAGAAGGTCGTCTCATTTTCTTTAGTACATACAATGGATGACACAACAGAGGTGACTAGCATTTCTTTAGATCATCTAGGTGCCTCGAAAATGCTTCCGATATTTCAGTGCTTTGGAGCAAACTAATGTTCCTTCATTTTGCTTGCAGGGTTGAAGACTTGAAGTAGATCTTCACCAATCATTTTATCATATGCTTTGACAATCACTGGGGAAGTTGCATTGCAAAACTGCAGGCTTTTCTGTTGACGGTATGGCATCTTAATCCTTCCTTTTTGTTACTAATAATTGTTGGTTAGGTTTACAAGATCTACATAGGCTACCAGAGATTAATTAAGTAGGCTGTTGGACGTTAGTTAGGTTGATGTTGTATGTGTTTTACATGTCCTCCCTACAAACCTAGGAATAGTCATACCTGTTTGTTAGGAATGCAGGTTCTGGTTTTAATTAGAATCACAATATTGTCTCTATTTTTTTGCTGGGGAGGAATCACAATATTGTCTGTTCAGCGGTATTGTCGGTGGTGACACAGGGTTTGCCTTTTGAGATGTAGGTTTTGCTTCCGGTGACATCCTAGGAATTTGCTTTTAAATTTGAATTTAAAATCAAACACTTGTTGATTTTACACTCATTTACATATTTATGTTAGTATAATTGTCTCACCCATTGATGCAGAGCTCCCAGCCTTCTCAGCCTGGCATTGGCACATCAATAAGGGCTTCAAAGAGAAGGTACAACCTACTATCTGCTGAATTGATCTGGATCAAGTGGATGTCGGCGTGGCACTTGGACCTATGCTTCGCAGTGGCAGCGCGACACCGTTGTGGAAGCAGTGGGGGCGGTGGGCCACGCCCGTGCCGTCGCTGACACTCCAGCTGGACGGTGCCGGCTGGGAGTCGCTGATGCTCCACCTGGACAGCACCGGCTGGGAGCTGCCGTGTGGTAACTACGTGTTCGAGACGTGATGGCGGGGACCAGACCTCAACAGGAACGTGTTGCCCTTTGCGCCGGTGCAATGTGACAAGCTCACAACGTGGTTATAGTGTTTTTTACAAAGGTAGACCTTGTATTATGGATCAGGTGAAACACACCGATGTGTTAGTGGTATTGAACTGAAGCAATGATTTTTCAATGAAATGTGATCTGGATTGTAAAGCTGATAAAAAAGGCTGCTGGATGTGCGTATCACCGCTTAGTCAGACAGAAATCGACGTGTACATTGGTGTAAAATAGGAAAGAGAAATGGCGCGTCCCACCCGGCACCGCCGAGCTTTCGCTCAGGCGGCGCGCCATGGGCGCGCCCCAACCGCTAGTGTCCATCTACCATCGCTTCATACCAGCGGCCCTACGAGCGATACCTTTGCTGTTGCGTCAGAGCATCTGCTTAACAACGGCTGGCCACTGACGCTGGCCATACTTTGTGATCTGCTGTCGCTGCTAAATGCCTCTATGCTTCTTGCACATTTCTTCTCAATGCCTCCCCATCCTATTCTTGCCGCCCTCACAGTACAGTGGTCTGCCAGCCTCACTAACGTTAATAAAGTAGCTTGAGTGTAGATTGCCAAAGACTATTGAGATACATGCTCTCCACACTACTCTTTTGGTCTCTTTCATGAAGTCGAGTAAGTAGGTCTCATGAGATCTCCTGATGTGTCTTATACACTACATTACCATGTCCTCCTACTTTCTTGCTTTTTTGAAATGAGTACGTAGGGTGCTTAATTGTGTCTGGTGAACCAACCACCCTCACTTGGTCTCTAGCCACCTGAGTGGCTGAGTCGATACGCATGAAGATGAAGTGCTCCCCAAACTAGTCGATCAAGAATAACATGCTAAACCTGGTGTTGTAATAAGTTGTGTCTGATTCCAAGCAAAAACGTATGAAAAGAATGAACCACGTATACGCACTCCCGATTGAATTTGAATATTTCATCCATTTTGTAGCAGATGTCCTTCACATTAATTATCTATGACCCCAAATTATTATTTAAACACTTTTGCTTCTGTAGAACCCCCTAAACATAAGGACGGCTCAGATTAGCTAATACCTCTTCATAAGAAAGGGCATGATGGTCAATACCTCACCTGCTACCGTGCCGCGCGCTCCGCCACGGATACCATGGCGTGAGAGCCGGAGGCACCGTCGTAACCGCCTCCTCCTAGATAGTGGAGTTTGCGCTGGCGATCGGGCGGGCGGTGGCATCGTGGTGGTGAGGAGAGGCCGTTGATCCGCGCGTAGCAACTGTGTGGCGGGGGCGACGCGGGCTCGTCCTGCACGTGGAAGAGGTGTTGGCGGGCTGTCAGCTCCTTCACGCGACCGCCGATGTGGAGGTCGCGGTTGTGCGGCGGGGACGTTCGCTCGTCCTTCACCTGCCGAAGTGGGGATGCCAACTCCCGCTTAATGTGCACACGTGGCAGGGATGGTGGGCCCATGTGACGGAACGAACGCTCCGTCATGATCACCATCTTACGGACGAATTCTTTGTCCATCGGAGCCACCTCCGAGAGAAGACGGGGTCGCTGCTACGGTTAGTCCTCCTCGTCACCGGAGGAGAAGACTATATCCTCCTTGTAGAAGGAGCCCGCCGCCGTGGATGCAGAAGGGCCCAGAGAGCGAGGGCAGTGGCACCACAATCCGTCTAAAGACGAACTTCCATCGGCGCCATCTCCCCGTGTGGAGAACCAAGACTTCGGGATCTCCACTAGGCTCGTAGAGGAGGAAGGGGTCAACGAGGTGACGGTCGGGGAGGGGGGGGGGATGGAAGGGTGAGGTTCTTAAGGACGGGGAGTGTAGATCTGTGTGTTGCCGACGTAGGGCTTAAATAGCCACAGCCAGACCAGGCAGAGGGGTAGTCAGCCCGCTTCAATGCGGCGCGACTGCATGACTTGGTTTCTCGGGACGCGATGTCCACATTGAAGCATTGACGCGTGAGAGGTCGCGTGCACCTGCGCCGCCTTCCCATCCAATCAAATCGCGGGCAGCAATGACAGCCGTTGCATGCTCTGGGCCGGTATGAATGTGGCGCATCAAGCGACGCAAAGTGTGGGATAAAATCGCGAAAGGGGCGGGTGGGGGGATTGGGTCGGCCAAGACAGTCAGATGCGGGATTGGGAGCGGTCCAGACGCCCGCAAAGCCCCCCACGTTTGTCTCCGGTTTGCGGGAGAAAGTGCGCCCGGACTTCCTTGTGGGCCAATGCAAGCCCACGTTTGATGTCACAACACGTTTGGAATGCGTGTTTCGGATGTATGCGGGTGATTTGAGGGTCGACGTTGGAAATGTCCTAATGTTGCATCGTTTGCAACGTAAAAAATGTGATTCAAGCGGCTACATGATTGTTTCAAGCATAGCATTGGACTGCATCCAATCAAGGAAAATAAACATTTGTTTCCATCAAACATTGCTTCCAAAAATATTCAAGTTTGTTTCCAATGAATATACAATTTGCTTCCAATGAAATTTGATTTTGCTTCTACACATCAATAATGATTATAAGGATATTGCATCTATGTGTGTTGTTTGGAAAATTTGACGAGGCGGCGGTTCACGTCAATGGCATGGATGGCATGCCATGGATGGCATAGGTGCATTATTATTGCTTCAAAAAACGTCACTGGATGTTTCCCAGTTGTATCAGTATTGCTTCAAAATTTGGAGTAGCACGTGAGTGTGAAGGATAATAAGAAGAATAAAAGAAGTAACCAGAAACAACAATTAAGTTTGTCCTAGTTGGTTATAGTGGGTGGAAATGAAGTAAGAGGTTTTGATTTCAAATCCTACCTTCTGCACATATTTTTTAGGGATAATTGGTTTTATGCCCCTAGTTGTGTCTCACTCGACAGGATTGCCCCTAATTTCCAAAAGCCAGCGGTTCTGTCCAACTCACTTTGGTCGTCTTGTGCTTTTGCCGTTTGGTCGTCACTTTGAGAACTTCATAACTAATTCATACTAAATCAGAAAAATGCAAATAAGATAGCAAAATGTTTGAAAAAAATATCACCGGATAATTGGTTTTATGCCCCTAGTTGTGTCCCACTCGACAGGATTGCCCCTAATTTCCAAAAGCCAGCGGTTTTGTCCGACCCACTTTGGTCGTCTTGTGCTTTGCCGTTTGACCGTCACTTTAAAAACTTCATAACTAATTCATACTAAATCAGAAAAATGCAAATAAGATAGCAAATTTTTTGGAAAAATATCACCTGTATGTCAATGTCACTTGCATTCATGACAAAAGTGTTGGTAAGTGCCCATCCGAGTTTTAGCTCTTATCACACTAGCATTAACAGTAAAATCTTAAAATGTTTAAAAAAATCCAAAAAATTGGTGTCAAAGAATGACAAATGTTTTAAGTGCTCGACAAGCACTTAAAACACCAATTTTTTTGGATTTTTTTGAACTTTTTAAGATTTTACTGTTCATGGTGGTGTGATAAGAGTTAAAACTTGGATGAGCACTTACCAACACTTTGACATGAATGCAAGTGACATTGACATACATGTGATGTTTTTCGAACATTTTGGTATCTTATTTGCATTTTTATGATTTAGTATGAATTAGTTATGAAGTTTTCAAAGTGACGTTCAAACGGTCAAAGGGTAAAAGCACAGGACGACCAAAGTGGGTTGGACAGAACCGCTGGCTTTTGAAAATTAGGGGCAATCCTGTCAAGTGGGACACAACTAGGGGCATAAAACCAACTATCCCTATTTTTTACAGGTTAAAAAATAAAAATGGGCCGGTTTGTGCAATGGGCAAGTGGATCGGCTGTGTTTGTCTACATACAGGCGTGTGACATACGAAGGTGGTTATACCTTATGGTCAAATGATCATACTGCCCTTATACGGTTTGTGAGGGGGGTCTACCGAAGCAAGCCTGCATATGAGGCTTAAAAATAAACAGTAAAGAATGGCGCCCGCACAAGCGTTGTGTCAGCTCATAAAACCGTAGAAAACTGGAGGATTCCCCGTGCGTTGCTGCGGAACCACTGTGATGACTATGTTGTCATATAGAAAATCAGAAGAAGAAAATAACATACTGCACAAACTCAGTGCACCATATATTGTAGTAAGAGGAAGAAAATAAGATATTGCACAAACTCAGTGCACTATATATTGTAGCAAGTGTTCACAAAAAAAGATTAGATGACGTCGGACATATCATCAAAAATTATTGCTGCTACGAACACTGTACAGATGTAAGAATGAACTAAAAGAAAAATGCATATGCAAGAATGAACTCCACGGGCAAGGACTGGAACGCGGCGCTATCTATCAGACCTGTGTATGAACCACCGAATGTTGCTCTCTGAAAATCCGTGAAGGTTATATTTTGAATGGCAATTGTGAACCACTGAAAGCTGGTAAAGGACTAAATCTGTGAAGGAGGACAAAATTGAGAGCCATAGACTGTGACCACCAACGCCATGCCACGAGTTTCAATCTCCTGTAACAACTAACAACACATAAAACAACCAACCCTCGCAAATGATCTTTGTATCCATCACCGGAGTGAATTCCCTTTGATCCCACATAATTGCTAAGCTCCACCATAACTCAGAGAGTCAGAAAATAGGGTGCATCTACATGATAAATAATCACATTATCAGGATCCACCAAGGAACTGAAATTGCGTGTGTGCTTGCGTTAATGCATAACAGTGCATGGAAGGAAGTCGTTGGATGCTCACATGGATGTGGGCATGCTTACATGTGCTAGCTGTAGTAAATTGCTGCTCCGAATCATGTGAGCGAGCATGGCAGCAAGGCGTGTCTTGTGTGGAATGATCAAGATACCACCAAATAACTCTGCAGCAAGCGGATGAGGCTGATTTGTATGTGCATAATTCTGGTACCTCCACCCTGTGTAGAATAGAAGAAAAGGGGAAAAAGTAGTTGGCTCACATATACTGTATATGCTAACCTAACGTCATCCAAGCCTTTCTTTAAACTTAGGTGGTGATCATGACTGGCATATGTAAAAAGAGTAGTAAGTTGTAGTCCTGACTCCTGAGTATTAGATGATTTTTTCGAGCCAATGGATTGCATGGAATGGTAGGAATGATATGCCATTGCTGCCCTATACGTATTGAAACAAATATATATAAGGCACATGTCATGTGTTAATCCAATTCAAATAATAAATTTCAGAGATGGGAAGCTTGTTTGAACGCGAGCAAGAAGAGACATATGCAGAATGAAACACAAATAGCCGGGTAACGATTGAGGGTGGATGAATGAAACGCTTTCTTTGGCGGTAGCACTTCGGCTATGATGTGGGCAAACTCCCGATTTTCATTTCGGTGGAGCTGGGCCGACCTCGCTCCATGTTCTTGCACAACTCTCGGGCTCTGCTTCGAGAATTCAATTTCTTAGATCCAAACAGGCCCTACATGGCTTACTCTCAGAACAAGACAGCAGAGTCGCCACATGTGACCATCATAGGATGAGTAATCACCTTCTTAGATCGCTGCTACATTTCCCGATGCCTCCCAGTTCTACTATCGAAATTGCTTTGCGTACGACTAACTTTATCGTATTTGCGTACGGCATGGCGATCCTACGTCTGTCCCTAAAGTAATGACTTGATCCAAGGGTGACTGAACTACTGTCGTACAGCATCGGATGGAAAGTTGTCGTATGTGTAGCACTGCTCTTCTACTATTTGCTTGGCTTCGTGCACCATCATAGCTTTGCTGGCAGGGTTTCATTTGCCAGACTCCAGACTTGGTCTCGCTTCTTCCTCCACTAGATGAGACACGCTCTTGTGTAATATTGGAGAGAGCAACTGAACAAACTCAGCTACCGCAATAGAAGAGGAGTAACTCAAGGGTGCATCTGAGACGGCATATATACATCTGTTCAGCCTGGGAAGGACTTGCATAGCTCTAGAAAACGAGAAACTAGATCGAAAAGTATCTGCATATAACTATGGGATAAGTATGTTTTACGTCCCTCAACTCTTTCGAAAGTATACAAATGGTCCTTGAACTCCAAAACCACCAAAACTTAGTCCCTCAACTTTCAAAACCGGATAAGTTTAGTCCCTCATACCGCTTTCACGTGATTTTTTTTTCACATGAAGTGGTTTTGACTAAAACAAGATACATCATACAGGCTAGGCTGCCACGTCAGCATGCAAATGTGCAGGGTCCCACTTGTCAGTGTCAAGAAGAAAGAATACTACGAGTAGCTTATTATAAAAATAAAATGCATACATAGGTTTCGAACCTGAGACCATAAGGAAGATAACGCACCAGCTAACCACTCTGCCACACATGCTACTGTATTTGGTAAACATGTTTACAATAATGGTGATATTAGTTCATTCAAAAGCGATTTCTTTTTTCTTATTTTTTTGCAGTTTCAGTTCTCTACATATATGTTAATTCTTTTCAGGACTCATATAGCTAACTCATCTGCGTACCCAGCAGGAGATTCGGTGTTATAGTATAACAATATATAAAAATATTAATAAAGTCGAATTGTATTGCTAGCTGTTATCATGCCGGGTGCGTGTCCATAAATAATATATAAAGTAAATCTGTACATTCCCTGTCAGAGTTTACTTGGCTTTGCGGTTAGCGCGTGCGTGCTGTAAGAGATAGATCATCAGTTAGATTCGAGTCACCGCACCGGAAGAGTTTTTTTGCGTGCCATTCTATTTTTTATTTAGTTCTCAGTTCTAGTTTCGGTCACTCACAGGTTGGTCCCATTCAGTTTCAATCAAAAACCACTCCACGTCAGCAAAAAACATCCAAAAGCGGTATGAGGGACTAAACTTATCCGGTTTTGAAAGTTGAGGGACTAAAGTTTGCTGGTTTTTGAGTTGAGGGACCATTTCTATACTTTCGAAAGAGTTGAGGGATGAAAAATATACTTATCCCTATAACTATATACAGATGACGGTGTGTGGTTGTGCAACCCAACGACCCGAGTTCAATTCCAAGAATTGACAGGTGATGCACAGGGGTTTTTCCCCGTTTATTGAGGATCAAGCTTGATGTGTGGTGGAACCACTCATCAAGAAATATCTTGATACTCATTCTAAGGACCGTTGGCAGGCGATGACGGCGTTCTACGCAGTTACCTTGATGGAGGCATTGTTGTGTAACTACTGTCGACCCACTCGTGCTGCTCTGGGGAAACTCTAGGATCTGGTGTTCCAGATCGGACGATGGCGGCACTGCGGTGTCGTTTCTCTCTTGGGAGCATCGTTTGTGGAGCAATGCTGGAAGTCAGAGGCAGGAGGTGGAGCGGCTTCGTCTTGCACGGAGTTTCGGTGGAGATGTCAAGTCATGCCTGACCGACCGGTGCTACGCTTTGTTATGCCTGGTCGGCAGGTGCTACGCACGACAGATCTTTCAAATACTTCAAGGTGTGTCGGCTGGTGGTACTTGGCAGCATGGTGCTGAGGTGTATCAGTGGCGACCGCGACGTGCACAGCTGTTTGCGCGCAGGGAGGAGGTGCCGTTGGGCGCCGTGGTGGCGTCGACGATAGCTGGACCGACCAAGGTTGATGCATCAGTACAGTTCTGAAGATGGAACGGTGTTAGTTGGCGGCGGTGGCCTCTGAGAGCACGCTGGACCGGCGAGATCCATGCCCGACAAGCGTCCTGAATGGGTCCTTAGGTCTTAGATGTTAGGTTTGGCTGCGATGTCTGTTTGGTATTAGGCCCAGGCTATCTGCGCCCCTTCATCAACTGGATAGGTGTAGTGACAGTTTGTTGCTTAGATGGCGGCTTTAGTCTTACTGTGATATTACTTTGTAAGGTTTTGTGACAATAATTAATAAAGTGGCCGTATGCATCGCCCACATGCATTCATTTTTCTGGTAGTACTTGTGTGTAGTACTTGCTTGGAGATCACGACCGATAACGTGAAATGACATTTTTGTTGAAACAAATCACCCTAATCAGTTGCAGTAAGCCTTGAAACATAGTGGTTTTGCATGGCAAACATCTAGAAAAAAAGTTCAGTTCCCAGTGGCAATCTGATACCAGCAAATAAAAATCAATAAGCCCATCAAACTAAATACTCCTAAATCACATCATAGGTGGAACAGAACACAGAATTAAATGGTGCGGCTTTTTACAATGGTGCACTCCTCTTGTAAGAGGAATCAACCAGTTCCAGCTGGGGGCCTCAAATCTCAATGCTCCAGAATCGAATAGCAAACAAATTCCAGAGCAGCGGCCCTAACAAATGCCTGGTACGTGCTTGCATGACAGGGCATCCACTTGATTCACATTTGGTGTAGTGAGCAGAGATCGGCACGCGAGTTCAGATAGTCTCAATCCTTAACCTGAAGCTATCTTCGCCAACTGGCTAAGCAAGCATCCTGACTTGATAACACTGTAGCAGGCTATCTGCTTACTCCAGTTAATTATTACTAATGGTGGATGTAATGTTTGTGCAAGATTTGATACAACTGATGAAAGTTCTACACCTATTTGACGGTGGTGCTACGGGGCAGTGGGCAGTAACATTGTCCAAATATTCAGATGTACAAACAAAAAAGCCTCCAAACCAGACAGTGACTTACTTACTACCCATACCAAATCACCTAAAATGTTAAAATGCGATGTAAGTATTTTTTAGATTAAAAGGTTAAGACATCCAAATCTTCATTAATAAAGTGTTGAAACAGGGAAGGCACATGAAACTTGTCAGTTCTAGCACAAAAATATTGTTGATAAGTACACATACATCCAGTGAAAGACTAAACGGCACAGTACAAATATGAATGCTGGGAGTAAGCCCTAAATCCCCATAAAAACCTCCTACGTAGTTCCAAAATCTGAACGATGAAACAAACTACGAAAGCTCAAGTAATAATGCTTCCATGTAGCATCCTCTGCTGAAGGTGGAAAAGACTATGCTCTCTGTTGGAAGGTGAAGGCAAAGCAGAAAACCGCGGTAACACTCAGCGGTCATTCGCTATCAGAATAGAACACACTTGGATACACCCAGAGGGCCTGCAGCTGGCGGTACCAGTTTCTTTTGTACAGAAGGTCAGGATTGGTCGACGGATCCCACACAGCATCTGCCTCATCACCAAACCCATGTATGCTGCAAGGTTCAGAGTAATGGGCATAGTACAAGCAATTCATCCTCCCTCCCCATAGTTCTGGGCTCATGCAAGAAAACGGTGTGCTCCTCACATCACCCTCAACAAAGAGTGCCCAATTTTCCAGATTCTTTATCTCCACCCATTTTGCCGGCTTGGTACAGATATCGAGGCGGTAGGGTTTATAGGTCACTAGTGCTCCCAATGATAAGTTGATGCAATGATCAACAATGAGAAGCATGTCGCCACACACAACTAGCCATGGTCTTAAATATGGGCATTCATCCATGCCATCCCACCACAAAGTTTTTATCTCCTGTAGACCAAGCTGAGGGGCTAACTGCAAAGTGTAGATCCTATAATGATAATCCATCGGGATGAATTGGCCATTGTATTCCACAATCTGTTCTATGCGTGTATCATTAAGCTGGATTTCAGACCAAGTGTCACTCCCAACTGGCCAGTCAAACAAGGATGATTGAGTACTGATGAGGAGGTGCGAGTTGGGTGAACCAAGGGGAGCTGTCAGAGTGCCACTGTAGTAGAACTCTTCACGGTCATTCCTGAATGAGATGCTTATAAGTTTTGTGCACTGAACACCACTTCATGTCCCGTGACAGCCGTGGCGGTGGTATTAAGTTAGTAAATCATCTCAGAAATCTGCTAGTGCTTTTTTGGCGAGGCGTGGAGCACTGACGTATGCAACTCTTTAATCATCCCGAAGATGCTGATTGCGACACCACTTCATGTCTGGGTGAAAACTCTTGCACTGTCCTTTATTGGTCAGGCTCATCAGTGACAAAATTGCATTGTTGCATTGTTGAAGTCGTTGTCTACTTGCTATTGTGCTGGTCTTGATTGGCTGGTTTCGGTTTTCCAGCCGAACATGACGATGAAGACGTGAGGACGTTTATCCCTTTTTGATGGCATTATCATGAAAGAAGTCAAGTTAGTTGTAGGTGTTTATTTCATCACTTCTTTAATGGCTCAGCTGTGGTTGCCTTTGCTATGTATTATGTTTAATAATTAATAAGAATGGTTGTGTGCATCTTAATGATGCAAAGGCCGGGAGTTTAACCTCCTTTCTGGAAAAAATTGTGATGCTGCCCTAAGTCTTTTTCCTGATTTGTTGATTGACTTTATCCGTTTACGCATGACCTGTGTTGGCAACACCGATGCGTGCCTTCCTCCACGACGTATACTCAAGCTTGGCAAACCCGACATGATGTCTCGTCAACATCGTCTTCTTTCCAGTGCACCACTACCTTAACACCACTCAGCCCATGACTAATTCTGCGCCTCCTTGACACCGTGGCTCGACGACGACTACCTCGACACTGGTGACCTCAAGTCGACATCGACCACGGTGTCTCGCGCAGCTACCTCGACCACGGCTACACCACCCTACGCTATCGGCTACATCGACATCGGCACAAAGGGATGCCGAGTTGCTTGAGCAACCTCCTCGGTTTTCACTCCAGCCACAACTTCCACGATGTATCGACCGTTATGACTGCGGGGTATGTCCGTCGGCTTACCTTTGAATTCTTCTCCAGTCTCACCGTCTGCTCGCTACCGTTGTGACTGCGGGGAAATGTTGAGTATCATGGTTATTTAGAAAACATAGAATAGACTAGGATCTGTCTAGCTTGTCGTGTCCTTCAAGATGATCATGTACTCCTATATATACGCCCATGAGGCTCAAGCAATACAATCAACAATTCCACCAATCTCCCTCTTTATTCTTTTACATGGTATCAGTCTATTCCCTCGTACATAAACTATACACCGTCGATCAAATTTGAATGTCCTTTCGTTTGGTTTGTATCGGAGGTCCTTAACCAATAAAGATATTGCCGGTGCAGTTGTGTTGCCCATGTGCTAGTTTCTAAAACAGCAGAAGTT
Organism: Aegilops speltoides; assembly: GCA_021437245.1. NCBI lineage: Eukaryota > Viridiplantae > Streptophyta > Magnoliopsida > Poales > Poaceae > Aegilops > Aegilops speltoides. The sequence continues at coordinate 110,391,498 of CM038147.1, forward strand.
GCACACTTATTAGGAGCTAATTAAGCGGAAGAAAATATTGCATGCATGTCAAAAAGGGAAACGTTTCCCTGCGGCGCGCCGACAGAACGCTCGGCCGGTCGTGTACGCTTTGTTCGACCGAAAGCGAACATGCGGCCCACGTGCCCTCTCGTTTGACCGAAAGTTTCTTTCCTTTTTCTCTTTTCCCGTCTTTATCTCTTCACCGCTCATTCCTGGCCGCACAACTCTGGTGTGCCCACGCTATGTCCTCTCTCTTCCACCTCGCCGCATCACTCAGCTCCATGACCTCCTCCTTTCAAGCTGCTGCACTGCTACTCCTTCTCGCATCTGACGGCGCCGCGCTGATGGGCAAGCTACAACCAGCTGCTACTGGAGCTTCAACCACTGGTGGCGGAGCTGCATCGAGCAAGCGGAGCTGCAACCCGCGGGGCCGCTGATGCTGGAGCCAGATGGTGGCGAGCTGGAACGGGCGCCCCGTTTTGCTGCAACCCGCGGGGGCCGCCGGTGCTGGAGACAGATGGTGGCGAGCTGGAACGGGTGCCCTGTTTTGCTGCAACCCGCGGGGGCCGCCGGTGCTGGAGCCAGATGGTGGCGAGCTGAAACGAGCGCCCCGTTTTGCAGCAACCGGACATCCCAGAGCTTGAACCGGTGCCCTCCGCTGCCTCAACCGGCGAAAGTCTTCGCTCCATGGAGACGGACGGGTGGGCTGCGAGGTGACCTTTTTTGCTGGGACCATTGTATATTTTTGCTATAACTAGCTGTTCTTTTTGCTACAATCATTCTTTTGTTTGCTACAATGGAACAAATGAGAGTCTCCTTCCTGAGTTATTTTGCTGGAAATAGTGTATATTTTTGCTGGAACTAGCAACTTTTTTTGCTACAATCAATCACTGGAGTTCTCCCTGCCGAGGTTGATTTTTGCTGGAACCGATGTCATTTTTTGCTGGAACCTTGTAACAATTTTGCTTCAACCGAACTACTGATAATGTGTTGCCTTTTTTAGATCTCTTTTTTGGCTGGACACGACAGTGCAAACCGAAGACTGCGGCAAGCCGGAGGCGGGGTTGCGCTGGGATGCTGCAAGCATGGCGCCCGTATGCTGGAACTGATCGATTTGATTTGTTTTTAGAGTTGCATCCATGGTGAATCACGCTAAAATCAATGGCGGCCGTGATGCAATCCCGGCGGCCGTGGGGGCAGGACCTCACCAGAGCTCGTCAGGCACGGCCACAATGACAGCGAGGAGGGGGAGTAGAGGTGTGCACGCGAGGGGAGCGTGCTGATTCCCCAAAAAAAAAATCTCGCAAGGTAGGAGACGACACGGAAGGGGCCAAATCCAACGGTTAAGCATGAATAGATCGGGTGGCTAGCGTGTGACCGCCCAACGTTTGGGCCGGCGCGCCAGCGCCCAATACCGCCCACTGTCAAAAAAACAGGCCTACTCCCTAAATCCCTCGAAATTGGAATCAAACTTGTTATCCGTTGTTGTTCTGTGGGAATCCTGCTCCCTTTAAACTGAAGTGCTCGACAGAGCCTGCCCATCTCGTCACACTACGAAAAATTGCCCAGACTTCCGCCATGTAGGATGGCAGGTTGATCCGTCCGGGTGGCATGGCGGATTGCCCCATCCGCCACGTACGCTCCTTCCACTATCCTCCTAGGCGGAAAGCATGCTCCAGCCTTGGGTGACGGGAGGTTTAGCAAGAACTTTGGAAAGGCCTAGCTCCGCTGCTGGAAATAGGAATGTAGATGGCGTCCCCTCCATGCGAAAATAAGAAACTAGATGGTGTCCCCCCAATGTGAGAGAGTGGCATCGCCAGTTCGCCACACATGACTATCCGAGGATGAGGAACCACATTTCTTAGATCGCTATTACATTTCCCAATGCCCAATGCCTCCCGGTCCTACTAGTGATTGGCCCTGTGCATTATTTACCATCGCTAGACTTACTGCCAGTGTTTCGTTTGCTAACTCTAGACTAAGTCGTGCTTCTTACTCAACTAGATGCAACATGATCTTATATAGTGCTGGAGAGAGCAACTGAACAAACTCAGCTAACGTAGTACAAGAGGTGTAACTCGGGGGTGCATCTGAGGCAGCAAACATCATATATACATCTGTTCAGAGGGAATAGCTGGGGAGGATTTACACAAAACTCGGAAACGGGAAACTATAATGGAAAGGATCTGTGTATACAGACGATGGTGCCCATTAGCAAAACATAGTTAGGCAATTTTGCATGGCAAACATCTACATAGTTTTTTCTTTGCGAAAAGGGCCCTGGTATTAAAAGAAACATCGAACAATACAAAGCACATCAACAAAAAAGAAAATAATAACGAAATCCTTGAAATGCCCTTCGTCTTTAACCTCCAGACCGTGTTGGCGGCGTGCCGCCACAGCCGCTCCTCCTTGAACCGGCCTGACGTTATTTGTTGCGGACGAGAAATCGCCGAACGGGTCTAGAAGACCACATCCGTCCCGGAGAGCAAGAAGAAGGAATAATCGTCGATGAAGCTCCTTGACGATCCAGAGATACCCACAGCGAGAAGAAATCCCCGAGAACCACACCACTCCCACAAGCTTCTTGACGTCGCCACTGAGATAGGAGTGAAGACGGGGAGACTTTATTGAACGAGGCGCCGCCGTCATCATCTGAGCGCCGCCCCAACAAACCTTGACCCTAACACCAGAAAACGGGACCCTCCCACCGACGAGGACCGAGAACCACCAGGCCTCCATGGGCCGAAGGCCACTGAGGCCTGGGCAGATCAGCGGCGTCGCCGACGAGAGGCGGAGGGAACCCTAATCGCCTGTGGGAGCTCCCAGGGGCGAAGGGGTAGCGTCAGAGGGGTACTATTTTTCGTCAACATGAACGAATATTTGGATCTACCTACATAGTTGTTGGGCGTTGTGCTTGTCTGTACTACTTGCATTTGTTAGATAATAACGAGAATAAACGAGACAAAGAGACACAGGGATTTTTACGTGGAAACCCTTGCGGGAGAAAACCACGGACGCACGAAGGCGCAATCACTATAAGGAGGAGTATTACAAGCACGAGACGACAGACCGTCTGAGGTGCGACTACATGGGGTATATAAGAGGGCAATACATGAGAGTCCTTGGACGACAAGTAAACGAAGTACTACTCAGACGCGCCGACGCCAACATAAAAGGCCCACACGGTTGTACTACGTCTAGTCCAACATGGTATAATTTGGATCACAGTTTAACAATCTCCACCTTGATCCAAATTCCCTCAAGTAGTCGAAGAAAGTAGATAACTCCATCCAAATCAGCATAAACACCTTGTGCATCAAAGTCCATAGGACTAATGAGAAATACCAACTAAGCCTGAGCAAAGCTCAAACTTATTGGTCGGAACTGGCTTTGTCATCATATCAGCAGGATTATCATGAGTACTTATCTTGCATACCTTCAAATTACCTTCAGCAACAACATCTCGAATATAGTGAAATCTGACATCAATGTGCTTTGTCCTCTCATGATACATTGGATTCTTTGTAAGATATATGGCACTTTGACTGTCAGAAAATATGGTAGGGCAAGATGAATCTCCACAAAGCTCATAATACAAACCTCTCAACCAGATAGCTTCTTTGCATGCCTCAGAAATAGCCATATACTCAGCATCAGTAGTGGAACAAGCCACAATAGACTGCAAAGTTGCTCTCCAACTCACAGCACAACCACCAATGGTGAAAACATAACTGTGAGTGATCTTTCTTATCCAAATCACCAGCAAAATCAGAATCAACAAAACCAACAAGTCCATCTCTAGTTTTCCCAAACTGTAAATAAGCATTAGAAGTACCACGCAGTATCCGAAAATCCACCGAATCGCTTTCCAATGCTCTTTTCCAGGATTAGCCATGTATCTACTGACAACACTCAATGCATATGATAAATCCGGACGAGAACAAACCATGGCATACATAAGTGAACCAACTGCACTTGAATAGGGAACTCTAGACATGTACTCAATATGTGCATCTGACTTAGGACATAAAGCTGATGACAATTTGAAGTGTGCAGCTAACGGTGTACTCACCGGCTTGGCATTATGCATATTAAAATGACGAAGAACTTTATCAATATATCCCTTCTGACTTAGATATACTTTTCCAGACGGTCTATCTCTGGATATTTCCATGCCAAGAATTTTCTTTGCTGCACTCAAATCCTTCATCTCAAATTCATTACTCAATTGCTTCTTTAGTTCATCAATCTCTGACATGCTCTTCGCAGCAATTAGCATATCATCAACATAAAGGAGCAAATAAATAGTTGAACCATTGACAGTTTTCAAATAAACACAACTATCATAATTAGACCTTCTGAAACCTTGAGAGAGCATAAAGGTGTCAAATCTCTTATACCACTGTCTAGGGGATTGCTTCAATCCATAAAGAGATTTCTTTAACTTACGCATGCTTTTTTTCCGGGAATAACAAAACCTTCAAAGTTGTTCCATATAAATATCCTCTTCTAATTCTCCATGTAAGAATGCAGTTTTAACATCCAATTGTTCAAGCTCAAGATCATGCATGGCAACAATACTGAGTAAGTGCGAATAGATCTATGCTTCACAACAGGAGAAAAGACTTCGTTATAGTCAATACCTGGAATCTGGCTATAACCTTTAGCAACTAACTTTGCTTTATATCTTGTCTCATCATTAGGAGAAACACCTTCTTTCCTCTTGAAATCCCACTTGCAACGAATAGGTTTCTTCTCTGTAGGCAATTTTACTAAATCACAAGTGCCATTCTTTTCAAGTGATTCCATCTCATCATGGATAGCGGTCATCCACTTATTACTATCACCAGAAATAATAGCCTCGGAATATGAAGAAGGCTCAGGATTACCTTCAATTTCTTCTCGCAATGATAAAGCAAAAGAAACAATATTGCACTCTTCAATTAACTGTCAGGTTTATTAATACCCCGCCTAACTCTGTCACGTGCAAGATTCCAACTGGGTGGAACAATAGGCTGATTTGGAGTGGGAGTGACATGATCATCATTAACGATGGGTTCATCATGTGCATCAACAATTTCATTACCAGATGTATCACCTGTTTCAATAACATGCTCCACCTGAACAGTAGGCTCTAGAACAATAGTAGGCTGCTGTTCACTCTCAACAGGAACATTAGTGGATGAAACATCATGTAACATAGCAGATTCATTAAAGATAACATTTCTGCTAATAACAACCTTCTGGGTTTCAGAATTCCACAATTTAAAACCTTTAACACCAGACTTATAACCAAGAAAGATGCACTTAACAGCCCTAGGCTCCAACTTTCCATTATCAACATGAGCATAAGAAGGCAACCAAAAACTCTCAACTGTGAATAATCAGCAGTGAACCGCACCATACCTCAATTGGAGTTTTCTTATTAAGAGCAATAGATGGTGAACGGTTAATGAGATAACAAGCAAGGAAGCGACCTCAGCCCAAAAACGCCTATGCAAACCTGCATTGGACAACATGCAACGGGCTCGAAATAATGGTCCTGTTCATACGCCAAGAACACCGCTTTGTTGAGGAGTATATGAACGGTGTAATGTCCGACAATGCCTTCAGACTTGCAATAATTCTTAAATTGCTTAGAATGGAATTCCATACCATTATCAGTGCGAAGTATTTTTACCTTCCTTTCAGTTTGTCTTTCAATCATAATCTTCCACTCCTTAAATGCTGAGAATGCTTCATATTTATGCTTCAAGAAATAAGGCCAAACTTTTCTTGAATAATCATCAATAATAGTCAAGATGTAACTTGCACCACCTAATGACTTCTTGCGAGATGGTCCCCATAAATCGAATGCACATAATCAAGAATACCTTCAGTTGTATGGGTCAAGTATTGAACTTCACCCTCTTGTGCTTGCCAAGATGCAATGCTCACAAAATTTCAATTTACAAAGTTCATATCCATCAAGGAGACCTCTTATTTAACTCGCTAAACCAAGTTCACTCATATGTCCAAGACGATATGCCAAAGGTTAGCAACATCACAATCAGAATTCTTTGAAACAACTGAGAGTAGCGTTCAAACGGTAGAACCTCGAAGGTAATAAAGACCATTGGTCGAACTTAAGTCACCTTTCATCACAACAAGGAGCCTTTGGTGACCTTCAAAACACTATCTCCACCTGAATACTTGTATCCCTTTGCATCAAGGGCACTCATAGAAATAAGATTTCTTCATTTTCGAATATACCGAACATCTGTCAAAGTTCGATTATGCCATCAAACATCTTGATTCAATAGAACCTATGCCTTCAATCTTGCATGGTGAATTATCAAAACCCAAAACGGAACCAGCAGCAGAGTGGAATCAAAAGTATTAAACCAATCTCTATGTGGACACATATGAAAAGTGCATGCAGTGTCAAGTACCCACTCATCATTGGTCTCAGACATCCAAAGAATAACGACAAGAGCATCATCGAACTATCATCACGAGCAACGCTCGCAGAATTTTCACCTTGTTTGTTACCTTTCCTCTTTTCCTTGTTCTCGCAACTTGAAACACTCGGAGATGTCATGCCCGTCTCTCTTGCAATACTGCAATACTTCTTGTCTCGGATTGCGACCGGCCCTCGTAGCCGTTTTACTTTTGCCTCTGTTTCCATTATTGAGTTCTTCTCCTTTGTCCTGCCACGAACAGATAATCCTCGGCTTGGGATGAACTCGAACCATCATGAGGCACCATCAATTTCATCTTCTCTTTAGAGTTCAAAGCTTCATAAACTTCATTAAGCGTGAGTGTATCACGACTGTATAATATGGTGTCTCTAAAATTGGTATAAGAACTTGGCAGTGAACAAAGTAACATTAAATCAGTATCTTCCTCTTCATACTTAACCTCCATTGCAGCTAGATCAGATATGATCTCTTTAAGTTCTGAAATATGATTCAAAACATTACCTCCCTCGGGTAACCTGTGCAGGAATAATTTTTGCTTCAGATGCATCTTGCTGGTGAGATCTTTAGTCATGCAAATCCCTTCCAGCTTTAACCATAGAGCGGCGGCAGTTTTCTCGCTCAAAACTTCCTGCAAAATATTATTACGCAAATGGAGTTGAATTTGTGACAAAGCCTTACAATCAATTCTTTTCTCCTCATCAGTCCAATCCTGAATTCTATTCTTCCCAAAACTACCCAGTGCTTCATCATAGTCGGACTGTGCCAACAACGCTCGCATCTTGACTTGCCATAGGGTAAACCTTGTGTCACGGTCCAGCAGCGGAAGATCATACTTCATGGATGCCATGAGTAGATTAAATCTGTGTACACAAAGTAGTACAAGCCGAAGGAAAAATTCTTGATAGAATTAATATGCAGACCAAATAGAATTAGGAACAGTAGCACCTGGGAGCTTTGGGTGGATGTAGCAAACAGGAGACTTGACAAAAAACTGATATGGCTTCACGTGAAAGTAGCTCACGTAGGGATCTGAGCTGAATTAAACTAGTACTTTGCTTCTGACCGGCGAGTACTAGTACTAGCAGCTTTTGCCTCGGTTGATAACGACGCGATACTTTGTACGGGTAGCAATCAATCAGGCGTGTGCTGCAGCGGCTTCGTCTTCTCGAGAGTCGCGGCGACCAACACAGGAATCAGCAACCCACACAGCGGAGTCTGTCTCGGATTTGGCTGCGGTACAGGTCAAATCTGCAAGAGCGGCCGGTGATCTCGGTCGAAAAAGCGATCTGATAAATCGCGTGAGCGGCGGCGGACGCGATGCAACCCTAATCCCTCTCGTCTCAAAAATCTCGTATCTAAACCTCAGCTCTGTATACCACTTGTTAGATAATAACGAGAATAAACGAGACAAAGAGACACAGGGATTTTTACGTGGAAACCCTTGCGGGAGAAAACCACGGACGCACGAAGGCGCAATCACTATAAGGAGGAGTATTACAAGCACGAGACGAAGACCGTCTGAGGTGCGACTACATGGGGTATATAAGAGGGCAATACATGAGAGTCCTTGGACGACAAGTAAACGAGTTGTACTCGTACGCGTCGACGTCAACGCAAAAGGCCCACACCGGTTGTACTACGTCTAGTCCAACATTGTATAATTTGGATCACAGTTTAACAGCATTGATTCTCTAGGAAAGATTAAAGATTACTGGAAACGATGAGGCCTCGCAAACATCTTGATCCTCACGGCTTGGAGGATCTGGAAGCACTGCAACAGATGCGTGTTCAACGGCGACTAGCCTTCAATTATGCGGCTGGTCGAGCAGATCAAGGCAGACACTAGAGCATGGGCTCGCGCCGGGGCCAGTGGACTTGGCCACCTCATCGGAAAGATTTAGGACAGCTCCGTAGGGCTGCGCACCCCTTAGCTTATTTGCGCTGGTGTGTCTCACTCACCCAGCTGTTCTGTTTGTGCTTGCGAGTTCACATATGTAACTGCTACAATCTTTTCCTCCTATCAATGCAATGATACGGAAGTCTTCTGCGTATTCGCGAAAGAAAAAAATTACCCGGAAAAAACGCATTTGCCTAGTTGAGAGATCACTGAGTCACTAAGAGAATTCATATCATATCTAATTAAAAAGCTCGCACTGCATCTGTAAGAACATTTTGAGTTGAGTAATAAAAGTTTTCACCAGCAAAAAAAAACTCAACCTGAGTCAATTGCAAGCGGCTTGAGACAAAGTTCCTCCTACAAGGAAATAATCTGGTACAGAACAATAACAGAGGACCAAACCGTACGAAAATCGATCAGCATATTTTCAGTATGTGATACGGTCCAGTAGTCATAGGGTAACATTCCTGCATCACAAGATATATATGCGAGTGTGTCTAGTCATAGGGTAGCATTCCTGCATGACAAGATATACGAGTTATTTTAGTTTGGCACTGGTACTACTGGTGTCTAAGCTTCTCATGCTTACAAAGAACACTTTGAAGTTGTTTGGTTTCAGACTAAGTTTGTCTAAGGTTGCCATATCTCAGGTTAGACAAGTTTGACTAAGTTAGGTGTGTGTTTGATTCAAGACCCATCTTAGGCAAGCCACACTAGGATCCCACATTCCATACACTCAAAGGTGTGGCAAGATTTTCTTAGTCTTGCCAACTTGTGGCTCTCATTTTGAAGAACTAAACTTAGACAAGTTTGACAATATTTTATGACAAAGTGTGGCATTGCTAGACCTAGAACCAAACAACCCCTTTGTCTTTAGTTAATTCCATCTGGTGCTATAATCCTACAAGCACTACCACCACTTGATTCACATTTGGTGTAGTTTTGAGGCCCTGAACCGTCTAACAATAGTTTTAAGGTATTTTTATTATTTATTTATTTCGGAAAAGAACGATTACCTCTGATCTCTGCATCAAAATGATGCATATAACCACATTACTAAAAAGAGGTATCAAGTACAAAGCCTGGTAGAAGGTCTCAAAATTAAAAGTTGAAAGCACAAGTGCTCCCTAGGTGGTTTTGGTAATTAATGTCAACATATCTCTTGTTGGACTAACACTTTTATCTAGTATGTTTCAGATAAGTTCAACAATGGAGTGGCATGGACTAAAGGATTTGGGAACTCCTTCAAGATGCTAAGGACAAAGGATTGGCTCAAGCTTCAAGCTCAAGACTCTTCATTTTACATTTTTAGTGGTCCAAGATCACATTGAGTCTATAGGAAAAGCCAATACTATCAAGGAGGATGAGGTGTTGCTTAATGAGCCTCTTGCTTCATGTGCTTTGTGATATGATCCAAAACCCTCAGCAACTTTCCCACTTCCACAAATGACCTAAACCCAAAGCCAAAATCGGTCACACTGATTCTTCCTATCCGGCGCCACCGATTCCAAAAGTCATAGCCACTGCCACAAACCCTAAGCAAATCGGTCTTACCGATAGGGATCTCGGTCTCACCGAGATGGGATTGTAATCTCTCTGTGTATGTCCATTATCAAAATCGGTCTCACCGAGTTTGAGCAATCGGTACTACCGAGATTACAATGCAAACTCTCTGGAAAGCTTATTACCAAAATCGGTCTCACCGAGTTTGTGTAATCGGTCAAACTGAGTTTGCCTGACCAACTCTCTGGAAAGCTTATTACCAAAATCGGTCTCACCGAGTTTGTGTAATCAGTCCTACCGAGATTACGTTATGCCCTAACCCTAACCGAATCGGTCTCACTGAGTTGCATTTCAGTCCCACCGAAAACCCTAACGGTCACATTATTTGCTAAATCGGTCTGACCGAGTTTAACGGTTCGGTCCCACCGAGTTTAGTAAATTGTGTGTAACGGTTAGATTTTGTGTGGAGGCTATATATACCCCTCCACCTCCTCTTCATTCGTGGAGAGAGCCATCAGACTGCACCAACACTTCCAGCACACATTTTTTGAGAGAGAATTACCTACTCATGTGTTGAGGCCAAGATATTACATTCCTACCATATGAATCTTGATCTCTAGCCTTTCCCAAGTTGCTTTCCACTCAAATCTTATTTCCACCAGATCCACAACCTATGAGAGAGAGTTGACTGTTGGGGAGACTATCATTTGAAGCACAATAGCAAGGAGTTCATCATCAACGCACCATTTGTTACTTCTTGGAGAGTGGTGTCTCCTAGATTGGCTAGGTGTCACTTGGGAGCTTCTGACAAGATTGTGGAGTTGAATCAAGGAGTTTGTAAGGGCAAGGAGATCGCCTACTTCGTGAAGATCTACCGCTAGTGAGGCAAGTCCTTCGTGGGCGACGGCCATGGTGGGATAGACAAGGTTGCTTCTTCGTGGACCCTTTGTGGGTGGAGCCCTCCGTGGACTCGCGCAACCGTTGCCCTTCGTGGGTTGAAGTCTCCATCAACGTGGATGTACGATAGCACCACCTATCGGAACCACGCCAAAAACATCTGTGTCTCCAATTGCGTTTGAATCCTCCAAACCCTTCCCTTTACTTTCTTGCAAATTGCATGATTTACTTTCTGCTGTTCATATGCTCTTTGCATGCTTGCTTGATATGTATTGTGAATGTTGAAATTGTGCCTAAACTCCACTTAAACTCAAGAAAACCTAAAAACTGCAACTTTGGTACTTAGTGTCTAATCACCCCCTCTAGACACCTCTTCTCAAGGTCCTACAAGTGGTATCAGAGCATTGGTCTCCATTGCTTTGGTTTAATCACCATTGGAGGAAGATGGATGAGTCTACTATTAGGAGTCTTAGACATAGAGTGCCTATTCTTGATGGAGAGTATTTTCATGAGTGGAAAAATGAGATGCTTGTTATTTTCAATCAATATCATTTGAACAAGTACATTGCTAGCCCTTGTGCTCCTTATGTTGATCCTATGCATCCTACCCATGATAAGTCAATTGACATGATTAGGAATCTTAGAACTGCCGAACTTATCATTAGGGGATTGCCTAGAAACTTGATTGGATGCTTGCCTAGTTTCAAGTGTGCCTACACCATATGGAAATTTCTTGAGGAACGATTTCCAGATTATTCCTTGAAAAATCTTGATGAAATTCTTCATAAGTCTATTGCCTTGAGTAAGATGAATACTAGTGATCCTATGTTTGGTGATCGTCTATTTGAGCTTACAAACCTTATGCGTGCCAAAGGAAATGTTGGTATTATTAGTGATATTATTTCCAAAGCTATAAAAATTCATAAGCAAGATCATTGTCAAACTCATTCTAATGAATCACCCTATCTAGGACTTGATCCACAACATGATGATGTTGAACATGGATACTATGATGAGGATCATGATAGTGACTTCGATCTTGATGATACAATGAGACACTTTGGTCTTATGGCAAATCTTCGGGGATATATGTCAGGAGGAAAGGAATGGGTTCTTGATAGTGGATGTACCGATCACATGACCGGAGATAAAGACATGTTTCGTGAGCTTGCTGATAATGATAGTCCTCGAAAGTATGTCACTTTCGGTGACAACTCAAAGGGTAAGGTGGTTGGCCTCGGTAAGGTGGCCATATCACATGATAGCTCCATACAAAATGTCATGGTCATTGAATATCTTGGATACAACTTACTTTCAGTATCTAGACTTGCTGATTTCGTTCAATGTCTTATTTACTGAAGTTGATTGCCAAGTGTTTCGTCGAGATAATCATAAAATGGTCTTTACTGGTGTGCGTAGAGGTTATCTATACATTGTTGACTTCACTAAAAAGGCTCAACCTAAAACTTGCTTCATTCACTACGGGAAACAGTTAATTTGCCGTCAGGAGGCATCTTTGCCGTCAGCTTTTTGTTGGGCAGACGGCAAAGAAAGGGTTTGCCATCATTAGCAGACGGCAAAGAAAAACTGACAGCAAAATAAACTTTGCCGTCTGCAAAAAAAATACAGACGACAAAGAGCTCACTTTGCCGTCTGCAGTAAAAATCACAGACGGCAAAGAACCTTTGCCGTCTGCATTTGTTTTGGCAGACGGCAAAAAACCTTTGCCGTCTGTGTTTTTTTGGCAGACAGCAAAGAGTTCTTTGGCGTCTGTATTTTGTATCGCAGACGGCAAAGGAAAAGCACACCACGCGGATCGATCACACGGATCGATGACTTGGCAACATCTTAGCCGCAGATCCCACACAGTCTGAAGCCGTCAGACACACGCTCCCACCGACCGCCACGATGCACGCGCCCCCACGCACGCCCCCACCCACGATGCCAGGACTGTACCTGCCCACCCACGACTCCTTCTCCTTCTCGCCATGCTCCTCTCTCTCCATCTCGCACGCCTCTCTGCTCCCTCCTCCTCCTCGCCCGAGCAGCCACACGCCGCCGCCAACGCCTTGGGAATGGCGACTACGACGGGTGGTATTTCGTATAATCGATCGTGGTTGTTCAAAGCAAGTCAATTGGTGCTTTGGAAAGTGAGTGCGAGGCTAGTCACCGCTGGTTTACGAAGGAAGGAAGAAAGAGATACCGAAGCAGATTCAGTATAGAAAAGCCCACAAATCCAGCGCCTCCGAGCAGCCGCCCCCTAGCCCAGCGACCGCCGCCCCTGAGAAGCCGCACACCGAGGCCGACGCCAGCGCTCTGGTCCGTCCGCCGTGGCGCCCAACACGGCGTGATGCTCCAGCTCGCGAGGTCGTCCTCACCCGCCAGCCGGCCGCAACCCAGCTCCTCCGGCCGCGCATCCGAGCCCGTGCACACCCCGAGCTCCTCCTCACCCGCCGTTCGCGCGCTCCGCCTCGCGAGCTCTGCCGTGAGAACAGCAGGGAGCTCCGCTGGTCGAGCACCGTCCATCCCCGACGTCCCTCGCACCGGAGCGATTCAGCTCCCGAGCGCGGCTGGGCCCGAGCGGCGCGGCTGAGCAGGGCCGTCGCCGGCGGTCGAGCACCGCCCATCCCCTGCCTCCTCGCACCACCGGAGCGAGTCAGCTTCCCAGTGCGGCTGCGGAGGAGCGGCGCGGTTGAGCAGGGCCGGGCGACGGCGCAGCGAGCGTAGCACGGCAGACCGGTGCGGTGAGCGGGACGGGCGGCGGGGCGAACAGAGCACGGCAGTGGAGAAAGACCCGATTGATTTTTAGTTTTACTTTTTAGGGTCCTTTTGTTAATTTCCAGGACTATTCTGTAACTTTGGTTTTTGCAGAATCATGTTTGCATTTTGTACTGGAGTAACATTGAATGAAAGGCACTAAACATGGCTGGGCCTTTCCCTGTTAAAAGAATAAGAAGAAACAGTGCACTGCATGCATTGACCGCATCCCTCGGAAGCTGTGTTTTTTTAATTTGACCCTTTTCTTTCCTGTCTTTGATATCCGCGGCTGACGGCAAACCCGCGAATAGCTGACGGCAAAGATGTAGTCTGGCTGACGGCAAAAGTACTTTTCTTTTCCGTCTGTGATTTATAAGGCTGACAGCGAAGCAAATTTGGCTGACGGCAAAGTCTTTGCCGTCTGCCCTATTAAAAGCTGACGGCAAAGTATTCTTTGCCGACTAATCTTTGCCGCCTGAGTTTGTTGTCGCTTCTCGACGGCAAAATCTTTGCCGTCTCGATTTAGGTCTTTGCCGCTCAGAATCCATGACGGCAAATTACTTGTTTCCCGTAGTGATTGCTAAATCCTCAAAAGGTTGGTTATGGCATAGAAGATTAGGTCATGTTGGTATGCGAAACCTTGACAAGCTTATTAAAGGAAATCATATCCTTGGAGTTAGCGATGTCATATTTGATAAGGATAGACTTTGCAGCGCTTGTCAGGCAGGTAAACAAGTTGGAGGAAGGCATCCCGTGAAGAACATCATGACCACAAGGAGGCCACTCGAGCTACTTCACATGGATCTCTTTGGTCCCAACTCTTAGAAGAGTCTCGGTGGAAATTCTTTCGGTCTAGTTATAGTTGATGATTTTTCAAGATTTACGTGGGTGTTCTTTCTCGATGATAAATTGCAGGTCCAAAAGATCTTCAAAAACTTCGCTAGGAAGGCCCAAAATCAATTTGAAGTGAAGATCAAGAAGGTTCGCAACGACAATGGAACGGAGTTCAAAAACGCAAATATGGACACCTTTCTTGACGAAGAAGGGATTTCACACGAGTTCTCGGCTATGTACACACCTCAACAAAACGGAGTTATTGAGAGGAAGAACCGGACGCGCATTGAGATGGCGAGAACAATGCTTGATGAGTACAAGACGCCGAAGCACTTTTGGGCAGAAGCGGTTGAGACAGCTTGTCATGCAACAAATCGCTTGTATCTTCACAAGCTACTCGGCAAGACGACATACGAGCTCCTCACCGGTAACAAACCCCAAGTTGGATACTTTCGAGTATTCGGCTCAAAGTGCTACATTCTTGATAAGCATCGTCGTTCTAAATTTGCTCCTAAATCTCATGAAGGTTTCCTACTAGGTTATGGCTCAAACTCTCACACTTACCGTGTCTACAACAATTTCACCCGAAAGGTTGAAGAGACGGTAGATGTGAAGTTTGATGAATCTAATGGCTTGCAAGTAGAGCAATTGCCAATTGATGTAGGTGACAAAGATCCTTCAGAAGCAATCCAAGACTTGTCTATTGGCAAGGTTCGTCCAACAGAGGTGAAGGAGAGTACCTCGTCCGTCCAAGTGGAAGCTTCTACTTCACAACAAGGTGAACCAAGAGTTGATACGGAAGCATCCACAAGTGGGACACACCAAGATGAAGAAAACGAGGAAGTGCATCAAGATGAACGTCAACGACCTCCTTCTCCACCACAACAAGAGAACGCCAACGTCAACAATGAAGAAGGCCAAGAAGAAGAAGGACAAGATGAAGAAGATGTTCAACGAAGACCCAAGCAAAAGCTTTCACGAGTTCGAGCAAGAATTGCTAAAGATCATCCCGTCGAGCAAATCTACAATGACATTCAAACCGGGAGAATCACTCGCTCTAAAACTCGTTTAGCTAACTTTTGTGAAAACTATTCTTTCATCTCTAGCATTGAACCTATGAAGGTTGAAGAAGCATTGGAAGATCCGGATTGGATAAATGCTATGCATGAAGAGCTACACAACTTTGAGAGGAACCAAGTTTGGACATTGGTTGAGAAGCCCGACAACAACCACAACGTCGTCGGTACCAAATGGGTGTTTCACAACAAGCAAGATGAAGATGGACAAGTAGTTCGCAACAAAGCACGTCTTGTCGCCCAAGGCTACACACAAGTCGAAGGTGTGGACTATGGTGAGACTTACGCCCCCGTTGCTAGACTTGAGTCCATTCGCATCTTACTTGCCTATGCAAATCATCATGATATCACCTTGTACCAAATGGACATTAAAAGTGCTTTTCTAAATGGTGAAATAGAGGAGGAAGTTTATGTTAAGCAACCTCCCGGCTTTGTCAATCCTAAGAAACCCAATCATGTTTACAAACTTCACAAAGCTCTTTATGGTCTTAAACAAGCTCCTAGAGCATGGTATAAATGCTTGACCAAGTTATCGAAAAAGGCTTTGAAATTAGGAAAATTGATTCTACTCTTTTTACTAAAAGGGTTAATGGAGAACTATTTGTGTGCCAAATCTATGTTGATGATATCATATTTGGTTCAACTAACCCTCATTTTAGTGAAAAGTTTGGGAAGCTAATGTAACTTTGGGAAGCTAATGTCGGAGAAGTTTGAGATGTCTATGATGAGTGAACTCAAATTTGTCCTTGGGTTGCAAATCAAGCAAACTAAGGAAGGTACCTTTGTTTCTCAAACGAAGTACACCAAGGACTTATTCAAGAAGTTCAATATGCAAGAATGCAAAGGTATGTCTACACCCATGCCTACTAGTGGACATAATGACTTGACCAAAGATGGTGAACCGGTTGATCAAAAGGTTTATCGCTCTATGATCGGTTCATTGTTATATCTCTGTGCATCACATCCCGATATCATGCTAAGTGCGTGCATGTGTGCACGATATCAAGCTGCTCCTAAAGAATGTCATCTTAAGGCCGTGAAAAGGATAGTGAGATACTTAATCCATACACCAAACTTTGGCATTTGGTATCCTAAGAGGGCCTCTTTCGATCTTGTTGGCTATTCCGACTCGGATTATGCCGGAGACAAGGTTGATAGAAAGTCCACTTCGGGTACTTGTCAATTTCTTGGTAGATCTCTTGTGTCTTGGTCCTCCAAGAAACAAAACTCGGTATCCTTGTCCACTGCCGAAGCTGAATATATTGCCGCTCGTTCATGTTGTGCTCAATTACTTTGGATGACCCGAACTCTTAAAGATTATGGGATATATGTGAGACATGTTCCATTGCTTTGTTACAATGAAAGTGCTATCAAAATTGGTCATAATCCTGTGCAACATTCTCGAACTAAGCATATTGAAGTTCGTCATCATTTCATTCGAGATCATGTTGCTAAGGGTGACATTGATCTCAAGCATGTTCGCACCGAAAAGGAATTAGTGGATATATTCACTAAACCTCTTGATGAGAAAGTGTTTTGCAAGCTAAGAGGAGAATTAAACATCATTGATGCTTCAAACTTGGAGTAGAAACTCCATTGGATACATGCAAGACATGAGCTTATGACTAATCCTTGATGTTTTTCTTATGATGAAAATCTTATGTCTTGGATATATTTGTATCTTGCATGTTATCTAACTCTTGCAGGTACTTGGTGGAATCAAATTCCATGAGATTGTAATCTACTCACATCTTGAGCAATCTCTACATCACCAAGTCTCTACACAATGGTGGATGAAGACAAGGAAGCACGAAACCATTCAAACATATCCTTTGACAAATTCTATGTTGAGCTTCATGATTGTCATTCTTGGATACACAAGTGCTCTTCCTTGCAAGAACTAACCCATGTAGGTAGATGGACTAAAATTCCAAGTGGTGCTCCAAATTCTTGATGAGCTACATCAACCTTGAGCAACCCACACAAGTTCAACTACATGGACCACACCACCAACCAAGGTATGTTGTTCCATCTTAGAGAAGCTTTACTCCAAGTCATGAGCTAAAGCAACTCGACAAGATGTGAATACATCAAGATGCTTAACCGAAAAATGGCTACCACATTTTGAGCTTAAACGATGAGTATGACCTATGATCAAGTGATCTCACTTGACTCCTGAGTCAATATACTCTAACATAGGTGACTCTGTCGCCAACCACCTCTAGACGAAGTTCTCCTGTGTTCTTTTCTGTGTTTTTGCATTTGTATTATGCATATTTGTTTCCCCTTTCAAAAAAAGGGGGGCTTCATCTAGATTTCTTTTTGTTTGCTCTGCATTTTCTGCATTCCAATTCATTGCACATCTTTCAGTAAATTCCTTGCAAATCTTTGTGAGATCTTTCTAGTCTAGTGAGCTGAGGTGACAAGTGTTTTCTCTGCGATGAACTCGGTTTCACCGATTTGTTATTTTCGGCCCAACCGAATCCTCTCGGTCCAACCGAAGCATACCACTTGGTGCCACCGATTTCATAACAGGAACAACAGTTGCCACATAATTCTGTGTTTCTTCTGATCCAGCTCCACTCAATGAATCTTGTCCTCTACAAGCATCTAATTTGTATCATTGCTTTGTTCTGTGTCTCAAGGATCAAACCCATTCGACAGATTCCAGAAGACCCTTCTTGGAAATTGATGTCAAAGGGGGAGAGAGAGAACATCAAAGCTTATCATTTGAAGAGAGAGAGAACATCAAAGCTTGTCACCTTCTTAAGGGGGAGAGAGACTGTCGGTGTCAAAACCGGCGGATCTCGGGTAGGGGGTCCCGAACTGTGCGTCTAGGCGGATGGTAACAGGAGACGAGGGACACAATGTTTTTACCTGTGTTCGGGCCTCTCGATGGAGGTAAAACCCACGCCCCGCTTGATTAATATTGATGATATGGGTAGTACAAGAGTGGATCTACCACGAGATCAAGGAGGCTAAACCCTAGAAGCTAGCCTATGGTATGATTTTTGAGATGTAATGTCCGTCCTACGGACTAAGGCCCTCCGGTTTATATAGACACCGGAGAGGCTAGGGTTACACAGAGTCGGTTACAATGGTAGGAGATCTACATATCCAGATTGCAAGCTTGCCTTCCACGCCAAGGAAAGTACCTTGGGACACGAGCCGAGTCTTCAATCTTCTATCTTCGTAGTATGGGAGTCCGCGGATATTGATAGTCCGCTGTCCGGACACCCCTAGTCCAGACTCCTCAAGAGCTCCCTTTAACCAGGCTTCAATGACGATAAGTCCAGCGTGCTTGTAGTCTTGGCGTTGCAAGGCGGGTTCTCCTTCAAACTCCATGTACCGCCGAATAGTGTCCGCTTCATCCGAATACTGTGCTCCTCGGCTTCCACGCCAAATTATGGCCCTCTTCCACGCGTCGCACGAATGCGAAAAGCCAGGGTGTTTTTTACATTTTACCCCCTAATTGTGCGAGTCATCCGCCTATAAAAAAGGCAAGGATCCAGATCCAAACCACACCACCTTCCTCCCGCGTATACTCCATCGAAGCGCCTCTGACCTATAGATCCATTCCACCATGGATCGTCAACAGCTCTTCCTCACGCTCTCCCAGCCCACCGCCAGGGGATTGGAGGAGGTGCTCTATTTCGCACAATGAGCTAGTGAAGCTCCAAACGGAGGGATTTCTTCCTCCGGCCTTCATGGTTTTAGTCCAAGCCGGACTAGTTACTTATCGAGGTGGGAGGCAGGCGGAGGACACCCCAAGCCCCAACAAGGGGGAGCGAGTGTGTTTCGTCCCCTATCTGATAAGGGGGCTCGGATTTCCAATACATCCGTTCCTCCGCGGGCTCCTGAAGTTCTACGGACTCCAGCTCCACCACCTCACGCCCGCCTCTGTGCTACATATCATGGCTACGAGCTCTTTTATGAGCTATTCACGGGCATCGAGCCCCATTTTGCATTGTGGAAGAGGTTGTTACGCCTTGTACCCCGTTCTCACCAGGGGTCCATATATCAAGTGGGCGGCGCCGAAATATGGCGCATCGCCGGGACCGGATACCTATCCAGCACCCCCAAGAGGGTGTCCAAGACTGGCCTCGGAGTGGTTTTATATAGTAGACGCTCCGTTGCTCGACCCAGTCCGGATCGGCCTCCGGAGTTTGATATCGCTCCCTTGAAGAACGCCACGGTGGCGCCCATGAGCCCCGCTTGGAGGAGGACAAGAGCGCCCATTACTTGATGGGCCGGATAAGATTAATGGCTCATTCCGCTTGACCATGATTGGAGTCATGGCGGCGTGCATCAAGCGGGGTGCAGCCGCCATAATACAGAGGCCACCCATGTGGGATTTCAATGCGGAGGACGATGTTACCGCACGGCCAAGAAGGGCCGGGTCGATCAAGATCTGGTTAAGATCCTGTCCGGTCCGTATAAGGGAGAGAAGGAGGACTTCCTTCGTCCGAACCCTTTGGACGGGTTTTCCATGATCAACCCAAGAGGATGGGTAAGCGACTACCTCTAAGGATTCCACCCGTGCTTTCGAAGTTTAAGCTTCTTACATTATGTCTTCGGCGCAGGGTCTATGCCGGACCGTGGAGGACATGGTGAGTCCTGCTCCACAACCCGAGGATCCGGAAGGATCCCTGGGTCCGGCTTCCGAAGAGGATCCGGACATCGAGGTGGAGCTGATCGATGGGGTGTATCACCAGCTCAGCATCGACAATGCTTTGGTCGCCATTACGGCGGACTACCCCGGGCTAAGCCCGGCTTCTCAGGTGACTACGATCAAAGTCCGGACACCGTTATCTTATCCTTGCCTATTTCTGACCTTCGCGAAAGATGGTGTTTTGCAGGAAGCGCCGTTACGGCAGGAAGCCAAGCCTGCGGCGGCCGACCTACAGAGGTCAGTCCGAACTAGCAGGAGAAAAAGGAGCGCCGTGCAGACGGAAACGTCGCCGCAAAGGTATAGCTCATGTTTGATCTTTTCAAGCAACGCTCAGAGGAAACGTCTAAATGCTCATGATCGTCATAGGAGAAAAAGCGCCGCCGGTTCATGAGCGCAGGATTGCCGACCCAACCAACAACAGCCAGGCTCCAGCGCCCGGTCTGGAGGGGGAGGCAAGCGCAAGACGCGAATCGGATCCTACCCCAACGGAGGATACCGACAGACTGTCCGCCACCAAGTCGGAGGTGGAGAGCGCTATGAATCATAGACGCCGTCGGACAGTGTTTCAAGAAGCGTGCTTTTCCCCTGAGGCATTGGATGCCTTTAACGCAGGGGACGCGCATCTCCGTGCTGCTCAAAATGGTTTTACCAGAGCGACGGAGCAGTATGTTAAAGACATACGGGTAAGGGAATTTTAATGGTTGTATACACCAGTAGCCCCCGAGACTTAAATTGGTTATGAAAACTGATTTAAGGATCATTTGAAATTTCAGGCTCTTAACGAGAAGAATGCCCACTGTCTCGGAACTGCAAGATTGCAAGGCCCAACTTGAGGTCAAGACTTGCTGCCGCAGGAGGAGACGGAAAGACCCTCCTGGTAACACATTTGTATAAATTAATATAAGCGTTGTGCGGCGTATGCATGAAGTCTAATAATGACATTGCAGTGCCGCCGAACTAGATCCCGACAGCAAGCATTGCTGCATGACTAAAGGTCTGGCGAGAATGTGCCGAATAGGGTTCAGCAGAAAGGAACAAGCTCCAAGATGCCAATGCCAAGCTCGGGAGGAGCTAAAGGCGCAGCAGCCGAGCTGTCCAGCTCCGTCAAGGAGAATCAACGGTTTAAATCGCGGCATATATAGTAGTGCCTTGAGCGAACTCTTTAAGAAAGACGAGTTCGGCGAGGAAGTAATTTGACATAATATGTCTTGTAGGTATACTCACGGGTCGTCCTGCGAAGGAGATGCCCAGATCAATGGGTGATCAACTTCCGAACTATTGCAGCTACTCGAACGAAGTTCGGCAGCAATGAGTGGCGCCAGACAAAGCTTTATGACCATCCTCACCCTTCCCGAGGGCTCGGGAGCTTGCAGAGAAGCTGCAAGGAGTACGGCAGCGCTTCCGCTTGTGGAAGGTTTCGCTTGCCGTCAAGGTGTCCAGGGAGGCTTGGGCCATGGTGAAGACGCGGTATAAGAAGGCGGATCCCAACCATATGGCCGAAGTTGGACCGGTGGGGCCTGATGGGAAGGAGATCCCCGTGAGTTTAGTGTACGGCCAGGTAGAACTGGCTGCTAAATTTTCCCAACGGGACTGTAAACTAGACAGCCTGTTAGACGGGATCGAGGAGGAATACAATCAATAAATTTGACAATGTATGTTATCCTTTGAAATGACATGTGAAATGCCTTCTAGCCGGATTGTAGATCGTTTGTCTTTGCCGACCTTTTCGCTTCGACCTCGGGACCCTAGAGTCCGGAGTGTGTCCGAATACCTTTTTGGTTTAAGAAACAACCGTGGTATGCATGGAGACCAGGCGTAGGGGTCATTATTGCTTTATCGCACAAGTGCCCAACTAGTTATGTTATATTACATGGTTAGTAAGAAACATCTTCCAGGAGAATAGTTCGTTAAGGGTTCCTTTCATTTGGGAGGCATGCCCTAAAGTGCATTGCCGGACTGCAAAGAAAGCAGGAAAACATCCGGGGCAGATGGAAAATAGTTAAGAAATCATCTTTAAATCACCGACCGAATATTCCCTTAAGAACGCTTAGCTTCGGCTTCACCCACCGAGGTACACATCCGGTGACCAGGCAAGAATAATCGCAGAGGTGCTCCTTTACCTCCTAGCCGAACAATCGGAACGAGGGGTAAGCACAGAGCCAGCAACCCAGCTTGGCCAAAACTTAAGTCATATCGATGCATATAATGGCGAGTAAAAGGTACATGTGGAAGCTTGACACATGTGTTGGGTATAAAACCCGTATAATTAAGCTTCTATGAAAGAAGCCCCCGGGAATAACGAGTACGAATGGCACATCGTGCGTATACGAAAAATACGAAAATAAGCCCCGAAGGGCTTTTAAATTAAAAGGATAAAAAGAGAAACAGAAGACAGCCGGAATATAAAGGGTTGGATGAGGGAAGGGGACGAACTCTTAGTCCGGCGCTAGGCATAGAATCGTCGTAGTCGGGCTGCGTTCCATGGCTTCGGCTCGAGTCGGTTGTCCGATGCATTTCGTAGACGGTATGCTCCGCCGGTCAGTACTTGATCAATAATGAAGGGGCCTTCCCATCTGGGCTTGAGCTTGTCCTTTTTCTTGTCCGGCAGGCGTAGAACTAGTTCGCCAACGCTGTAAGTCTTGGCCCGTACTTCTCTGCTTTGGTATCTTCGGGCTTGTTGCTGATAAAATGCGGAACGAGCCTTCGCGACGTCACGTTCTTCCTCCAATGTGTCCAAGCTGTCCTGCCGATCCAACTCGACTTCTCTTTCCTCATACATGCGCACTCGAGGTGAGTCATGAATAATGTCGCAGGCAAACTGCTCTCTACCAGATACCATAAAAATGGTGTGAATCCGGTAGTACAGTTAGGCGTTGTCCACAGCCCCCAGAGTACGGAGTCAAGCTCCTTGACCCATTGGGTGTCTGATTTAGTGAGTGACCTCACTAGTCTGGGTTTGATGCCGCTCATTATTAGACCGTTTGCTCTTTCCACTTGACCGTTGGTTTGAGGGTGATAGATTGACGCATAGTCGAGCTTAATGCCCATATTTTTGCACCATGACCTGACCTCATCGGCCGTGAAGTTCGTGCCGTTGTCGGTGATGATGCTGTGGGGGACTCCATAACGGTGTACCACCTCTGATATAAAGTCTATCACTGGTCCGGACTCTGCCGTTTTGACCGGTTTGGCCTCTATCCATTTGGTGAACTTATCCACCATGACCAATAGGTACTTTTTCTTGTGGGTTCCCACTTTAAGGGTCCAACCATGTCAAGCCCCTGCACCGCGAACGGCGGTGATGGGTATGGTTTTGAGGCGGTGGGTGGCATATGGCTCGATTAGCAAAGAGTTGACAACCGACGATCGCCGACCAAGTCCTGCATCCGCCCGAGCCGTCGGCCAATAAAATCTGTGACGAATGCCTTTCCTACGGGGCCGGGCTGCTGCGTGGTGTCCGCCTAGTCCGGCGTGGATTTCAGCCAGAGGTTTCGCCTTCTTCTTCGGAGATACACCTTTGAAGGACTCCGTAGTACTTTTCTTATAAAGTTCTCCTCATGGACCTTGTAGGCCTTCGATCACGGACTATGCAGCGGGCCTCATTTTGGTCTTCGAAGTTCCTGCCTAAGTAAGTAGGCTAGGAAAGGTTCATCCACGCGCGATTATCGCCATTATAACGTGGGCGGAGGGTGTTATGTCATCTGCTGAATCACCGGTTGGTGCGGTTTTCTCCGGTTTGTCGCTACCGGGCTCCTCTTCCCATAGTACGGATGGCTTGGAGAGCCGTTCCAGGAAGATATTTGGAGGGACGGCATCACGTTTCGCGTCGATGCGTGCCAGGACGTCGGCCGCTTGGTTGTTATCTCGGGCTATGTGATGGAATTCGAGTCCTTCAAACCGGGCTGACATTTTCAGGACAGCATTGCGATATGCTGCCATTTTCGGATCCTTGGCGTCAAAGTCTCCATTTATTTGGGATATTGCGAGGTTTGAATCCCCGCACACCTCTAGGCGTTGTATGCCCATGGAGACTGCCATCCGGAGACCATGTAATAAGGCCTCGTATTCGGCTGCATTGTTGGAGTCCGTGTACATTATTTGAAATACGATTGATCAGATCCCGGTGGGGACGTTAGTACGACGCCAGCCCCATCCGCCAGCATTTTGGAACCGTCTGGCGCATAGTCCAGTTTGAGTATGCGCCAGTACTTTTAGGGAGTTCGGCGGTCCATTCGGATTAAGTCAGCCAAAACTTGTGACTTTATGGCTCGCCGAGGTTTATAAGTTATGTCGAATGGCAAGAGCTCAATTGCCCATTTTGCAATCCTGCCCGTTGCGTCGCGGTTATTTATAATGTCATTGAGTGGTACTTCAGAGGGCACTGTTATCGAACACTCTTGGAAGTAGTGCCGGAGCTTCCGAGACGCCATGAACATCGCATATGCTATCTTTCGATAGTGCGGTAACGGATTTGCAGGGGTTAAACAAAGTGGATACATAATACACTGGTTTTGAAGAGGGAATTTATGCCCTTCGTCGCTCGCTCGACGACGAGGACGGCGCTATAACTTGATGTGTTGCTGTGATATATAACAGCATTGGTTCGCCAGAGTGGGCGCAGCCAGACCGGATTTGTTGCCAATATGGCCTTTATTTCTTCGAGTCCGGTGGCGGCATCCGCCCACTCGAAGTGTTCGTGCGCCTTAGAGGCGGTAAAGGGCAACGCCTTTCTCCTAAATGGGAGATAAACGGCTTAAAGCTGCCACGCATCCCGTTAATTTTGTATTTGCTTGAGGTCCTTTGGAATATCCAATCGTGACAGAGCCCGGATTTTGGCCGGATTTGCTTCAATTCCTCTACCGGATACGATGAAGCCTAGCAGCTTTCCGGCTGGTACACCAAAAACACATTTTTTCGGATTCAGCTTGATGTCATATGATCTGAGGTTGTCGAATGTGAGCCTCAAATCGTCTACTAAAGTTTCGACGTGTTTTGTTTTGACGACTACGTCGTCTACGTATGCCTCGGCTGTTTTGCCGATCTGGGTGGCCAGACATGTTTGAATCATGCGCTGATATGTTGCGCCGGCGTTTTTAAGTCCGAAGGGCATCGTGTTGAAGCAGAATGGCCCATATGGAGTGATGAATGCCGTTGCGGCTTGATCTGCTTCCGCCATCTTGATTTGGTGATAGCCAGAGTATGCGTCCAGGAAGCACAAGAAATCGTGTCCTGCTGTGGCATCGATAATTTGATCGATGCGGGGGGGGAGGGGGAAAGGATCCTTTGGGCAAGCCTTATTGAGGTCTTTGAAGTCGACACAGAGGCGCCAGGATTTATCCTTCTTGGTACCATCACCAAATTTGCTAGCCATCCGGATGTTTGATATCTCTAATGAATCCGGCTTCCAATAACTTGGCTAGCTCTTCTCCCATTGCCTGTCTTTTGGGCTCGGAAAATCGTCAAGAGCCTGTTTGGTCGGCTTAAATCTTTTAGGATGTTTAGGCTGTGTTCGCCAACTGCGAGGGATTCGGGCATGTCCGAAGGATGCCGAGCAAAGATGTCCCAATTTTCCGGCGAATTCACGCAAAGGCTGGCGCCAACTTCGGGTTCAACTGTGCCCCGATGGAAGCCGTCTTTGTTGGATCCGCGGTGGACCTGAAATTTTATTATCTCGCTCGCTGGTTTGAAGGAGGTGGACTTGGATCTTTTATCAAGTATCACATCGCCCTCATTTACCGAGAGCGCAATGTGTGAGTTCCTCCGCCGCTAAGGCTTTGGATAGCGTCTCGAGGGCTAGTGCGACTGTCTTATTTTCGGCGCGGAGTGCTATGTCCGGATCACTAACGAGAGTGATTATTCCGCTGGGCCCAGCCATTTTAAGCTTCATGTACCCGTAATGAGGTATTGCTTGAAAGATTGTGAATGCCTCTCGTCCTAATATGGCATGATAGCCGCTGCTAAACGGGGCCACCTGGAACGTGACTTCTTCGGATCTGTAATTATCCGGAGAGCCGAACACCACATCGAGTGTGATTTTTCCGGTGCAGCGCGCTTCCCGGGTAGGGATTATTCCTCTGAAGGTTGTGCTGCTTCGCTCAATACGGCTCCAATCGATTTCCATTTTCCGCAGAGTTTCTCAGAATGAGGTTTAGTCCGCTGCCGCCATCCATGAGGACTTTTGTCACCGAAAAGCCGCCCACTATGGGACTAAGTACCAGGTCTGTTTGGGGCTCGTAGTTCGGGATGTGGGCTCGTCGCTGGTGTCGGTGTCAAACCGGCGGATCTCGGTAGGGGGTCCCGAACTGTGCGCCTAGGCGGATGGTAACAGGAGACGAGGGACACAATGTCTTTACCTGTGTTCGTGCCCTCTCGATGGAGGTAATACCCACGCCCCGCTTGATTAATATTGATGATATGGGTAGTACAAGAGTAGATCTACCACGAGATCAAGGAGGCTAAACCCTAGAAGCTAGCCCATGGTATGATTGTTGAGATGTAATGTTGTGTCCTACGGACTAAAGCCCTCCGGTTTATATAGACACCGGAGAGGCTAGGGTTACACAGTAGTCGGTTACAATGGTAGGAGATCTACATATCCGTATTGCCAAGCTTGCCTTCCATGCCAAGGAAAGTACCTTGGGACACGAGCCGAGTCTTCAATCTTCTATCTTCGTAGTCCGGGAGTCCGGCGGATATTGATAGTCCGCTATCCAGACACCCCTAGTCCAGACTCCTCAAGAGTCCCTGAACCAGTCTTCAATGGCGATAAGTCCGGTGTGCATAATGTTCGGCATTGCAAGGCGGGTTCCTCCCTTGAATAATCCGGAGAAAATAATGAACACCAGGATAATGTCCAGCTCTGCAAAATAAATTCCACATTCCAACGTAGAGAGAATAAAACACATATACTGATCCAATCTGCCGACGTATTACGCGGTGTGACATCACACCGCTACCAAGCCTTTGTTCAATTACTATATCACCTCAAAGACGTTTAGCGAAGCGGTTTCTTGGCACGCCCCGTCAAGCGTAGATCGTGTTCCCTTATTCGGGATTCTCATCAATACGTGCGTAGTAACCCAACCGCGCCATTGATGGTGGCGCTTGGGAGATAAGCGAGTTTTACCAGCTGGTGAGGGACGATATTTTCGTCCGCCTATATATAAGGGATAAGGATTTACCTTCTCACCCACGCCTTCTTCCTCCTTTGCTCATCCATCCTCGCGAACCCAAGCTCCAAGGCCTAAGTCACAGATCCCGCCGACCCTTCTCCGAACATGTCGGGAGGGGAGGCAATGGATGGCCTCCACCGCCAAGGAGGAGGACATCACCAAGCTGGGCGACGCCGGATACCTTTCCGTGACATCGCAGATCGGCTGCCCGACGCGGGCAGCTCGCTCCTACCCTGTGGCCTCATGAGAGGGTTGTTTTCCTTCCCACTTCCTCCGCAAGACCGGGCTTTCCGCCCATCCATTTGTCCGGGATCATGTTTTACTACGGCCTAGATTTCCACGATCTGGCGCCAACTTCGCCCTCAACATCTCGGCGTTTATCGTCCGGTGCGAGGCCTTTCTCTGCATCCGCCCCACTTCGCCCTGTGGCTCAAGACCTTCAACGCTGTCAAGGTTGTGAAGGGGACATAAGCGAATGCGGAGGCGCCATGTTGGGCAAGCCCAACGCCCCTTGGCTAGAAGGGACCTTCGTGGACTCCGTCAAGGGGTGGCAATCGGGTGGTTCTACATCACCGAGCCGCATGAGCCTACATGGGCGGCGGCCCCAATTTAGATCTCGAATCCCCACGCAGCTCACCTCCCGGAAAGAGAAGGGCTTGTAGTGGGGTGATCCGGTGGAGGTGACGGGACTTGAGCCTGCATCAAGAAGCCGGTGAGCAACAGCTCCGGCTCGCCGACGTGGTCCAGTCATGCTCCTCCGCGGATTCTCCCATGCCAAGAACGGGCATTTAATCTATGGAGTTTAATCCGAACAGCACCAGACGTTAAGCGCGCTCTTGACACAACGTATGAAGGCGCTCGAGGGTGCTGTTCAAGGGCGCTGGCCCCGCATCGCGCGATCAAGACCATGATTCAGCTCGCAGCCTCCGAATCGACGAGGTAAGTGATTCAACCCCATTACGGGACACTTATAGTAGTTAGATTGACTCTAGCGAGGTTTTTAATCTACCTCTTCCTTTGACAGACTGGATGGAGAAGGCCCACTGCTTATCAGCCCGGCTCCCATGCCGAAGAACCAATGGATGCCCGCCTAGCAAGGTTAGCTGGTTCCGCACCGTGACGTGGTGCCGGAGAAGAAGGCTAAGAAGGTGGCTGCGGGACTCGAAAGAGTTCTCAGAATCAAAGGCGTCGACGACGACGACGAGGACTCTCCCCAAAGACGAGGAGGAGGAGGAGGAGTACTCTCCGGAGGAGGAGAGAGGAAGAGGAAGGCCTCCCCAACCGGGCGGCCGAAGGGTCCAAGAGGGGAGAACTATCCTCGACAGTTTCGCCAACATCGACGCATGGCGGATGAGTAACCTCAAGGGCCCGGCGTCCGCAGGATCGTAAGTATCCGGACCATTTATACGCCGTATATTGCATGTCATGTAGCGTCCTTCTAACGCCGCATTGTTCCATTAGTCCGGCCGTTGACGACCTTCCCGACTCGATGAGCGGGTCGTTAGCGCCGTCGGATGTAAACTCCATCCCGACTGCCTCTACCCCACGCGCCGAGGACGACGAGCCGGAATCCCACAGGGGGACACGCCAGGAGGAGGCTCCGGAGGCGCCGTCAGGCAGCCCCCCGGACTTTGTGCCGGACTCCACATCGGAACCCGCAGTGGTTCCGGAGTCCGGCAAGCGGCCCCTTCAAAAGAAGGGCAGACCGTGGCGGCGGCCCCGCCCAACCGGAGGCGCCGGATAACTGCTGGAGGCGCCAAAGGCGCCCATCGAAGAACACCGCACTCTTATGAGTGCGGTGATTGAGAAGGTCCAGCCGCCAAGGGCGGGCTGACCAAGCCTCGCAATAGCCTTCTAACAGGCTTTGAGGTAAGAAGGTTAAAATTAAGTAATATAATACCGCATAGACAGTAGCCCCTGATGCTTAGTCTGGTGTTCGGAAAGAAAAGCCGAACTAAGGATCTTAACAAGATATACGCAGGGTTGCTAAAATATGTCAATATGGGTTTGCAGGCTTCGCTGTTGACCTTTGCCGCATTAACAGCAGAGGTCGAGGCGCTGAAGAAGGACCTTGAGCGGTCGGAGCAAGAGCTCGGCCATGCCAAGAGGCAACTCAAGGAAAAAGAAGGTGAATAACATCACTTTAAATAAGTACCTTACAGAAAAGGGTTTCGGTTGCAAACATGATTAATAGGGATAATATATGTAATGCAGGGGCCACTAACGAGGTGGCAGCCACGAAGGATGCCGCTTCGCGGGCCGAACGCACGCGCCACGTAACGGATCGAGCGAGAAAAGCAGCGGCGCTGGTGGCGGAAGTTCGCAACAGCTCCGTGCTCTCATGGAAAAGCATGAGAGTTTGGAGCGTGACTCAAGACTCGAGAGTCGAGCTTGCCTCGGCTCTCGAAGGACCGAGTCCGCCAAGGCCGAGGCCCGAAGGCCCATATGGAAGTAGAGGACATGAAGAAGATAGCGGTGGGTAAGGCGTTTTTCATGCAGAGCAAGCATGTTAATGTAAATTACCGGATACTTACCCGAATTCGGAGCTCTCGGGGCATTTGCAGATCTGCACAGAGGCGCCTCGATGCCATCGCGTTCTATCGTGGCGAGGAGGGAGCTCAACGGAGAAGGTCTGCTGGTCTCAAGACGCCGAGGCCGCCATCCGTGCCCTCTCAAGCGATCGGTGAAGCAGCTGGTCGAACTCCACAAGGTAGCCGAGGAGGCCATGAAGGGCCTCACAGCCCAGCTATGGCTCAGGCAGGCCATGCCCGGCAGCTACTTTGGCCTAGTGCGGCGGCTAGTGGATGCATGCCCAGGCTGGATGTGATCAAGCGCCCGCCGCATTGAAGGCGCTCGTCGGGCCCTTGCCCGCATAAAGGTGCAATGGGGCAAGCTGGATGCGGAGAAGCTTCACGGATCCGCCGCCCGGCAAGGAGCATCGCACGCGGAGCGGTATTATGAGGTTGTCTCAAGGGAGCCCGCGATATTGCGGATGAGTGCCCCTTAATGTAATCCTCGAGTGAACTCATTGTGTGTTTATCTCAGGCGCTGAAAACTTCGCTTATATGCGCCATGAGCAACGCTTTGTTGAATTTAAAATATTACCTTCAGGCGGCCGCTTGTTAAATCGAGAGATGGCAAGTCGTTGGCTTTAGCCCCAAGCCACGAGTGCCGGGTGTTCGGTGATGAACTTGAGCACTCTTGTTCCCATTTTGGGTCCATCTAGGAGGCGCCAACACGACGTAACAAGGCAACCGGACTTATA
Organism: Aegilops speltoides; assembly: GCA_021437245.1. Classification (NCBI taxonomy): domain Eukaryota; kingdom Viridiplantae; phylum Streptophyta; class Magnoliopsida; order Poales; family Poaceae; genus Aegilops; species Aegilops speltoides. Next base: position 110,422,035 of record CM038147.1, read on the forward strand.
ATGCTTGAACACTCTCACTTAGCCATAGAATTCTATAATTTTAAATTTCGTGAAGCCCCGGTATTCGAAGACCGAATCGGGCGCTATCCACGCTTCGTCGGACATCATCCGAACTCGTCAAGCGGCATGAGCCTTTAAGGACCCGAAGAACCTCTCAAGAGCGACCAGTCTCTCGCCTTATCATGCCGCCGTTTTAGCTTTCCATCGAGGCGTTAACCCGGCTCAACCGGGCGCAATCGCAGTGGTTCTCCAGTGCTACCTTAGCCGACGGAACGGAACGTAAGGTACGAAAACACGGAGCCGGGCAAACCCAACTATTGACCCAAGACATGATTCGAGCTGATTCATATAATGCTATAAGTTCGGGTGCCGACTTGTGAAAGTGTTCGGACTTAATTACACCATAACTGGGGAACGAAGCCCCGGTGTATTCGGCCGCACTAAAGTATACGGGTGCAAGATGTCATATAATGAACATTTGTAAAGGATAACGAATTGCCATGAAAAGGTAATGAACTTGCAAAAAGGAAGTTATCGTTGTTTATGAAAGAAGGTCCGCTAATAAAGCGGATCGACACAGAGATAGTGTAAGCAATGTATGTGGACTAATTTGACATGTCCCCTTCCAGGGATAAGCTGCAGACTTGGTGTATGTAATCGAATTAAGTGCTCGTAATGGAGACCACCTGAGTGTTCGTCGCAGCCTTCTTTGATCCCTGACTGTTGCATCATGAGTTCGGCAAGTTCGCCGTCGGACGGGGCTTCTGTTTAGTGGAATCCTGTATATAAAAAAAAGGAAGAAAAGATAAAAGTAAAACCAAGGGGGGCACTAACATGAGCCCCTGGTGTGGTCGAGCCGCACTCTTTAATCCTTGTGGTTAAGCCCCTCCCCTGCGCCCATGGTATCTCCAAAGCGTAATGATGTGCGCGGAGTATTATTCTTGTGATCATGCGCGGGCGAGGGTGGGGGCCGCATTGCTACGCGTGCTCTGATCGCGCCAGGTGGTCTTGGTTAGTGTTGCTCCGGGCGCGCTTTGATGCATATGGCTTTTTGATTGCCGGACTAGAGAATTGCCGAGAAGGCTGCTCAGATTTCGCCGAGAGCCGCCAGATGTTCCTCCGCTCGAGGGCGTTCCATATTCCCATTGACCATAATGACTCCACGAGGGCCTGGCATCTTGAGCTTTAGGTATGCATAATGCGGCACCGCGCTGAACTTTTATGAACGCGTTCGTCCGAAAGCAGGGCATGATAGCCGCCACGAACGGGACTATATCAAGATTAACTCTTCGCTCGAAATTATCCGGGATCCAAGACCACTTCGGTGTGATAGAGCCTGTCACAAGGCTTCCACTCTGGGACGACACCTTTAAAGGTTGTCTTAGTGGGCTTGATCCTGGATGGGTCTATGCCCATTTTGCGACCGTGTCCGGTAAAGCAGGTTCAGTTCCGCCGCCGTCCATTAGGACTCTTGTGAGGTGAAATCCATCGACGATTGGGTCTAGGACCATGCGCGAATCCGCCATGGCGTATGCTAGTCGGATGGTCTCGCCGATCAAAAGTGATCGGACAGAGGACCATGGATTGAACTTGAGGCGATCGCTCCATCGCATAGACGTCCGTAGTGCACGCTTCCTCTCCCTCTTGGGTATATGGGTCGCGTAAATCATATTCACCGTCGCGACTTGTGGGGAAACCTTCGCCCTCTCGTTGTTCGGGCGGTCGGGTCTCTTCCTCGTCGCCGCTATTTAGCCCCTTGTCATTGTTTTCGCAATTAACTTGCTAGCCTGCTCAACACCCAACAATCTCTATTGGTGTGATTGGCTGGTTTTTCGGGTGCCATGTATCCGCATGAGCGGTCGAGTATTCTGTCCAGATTGGACGGCCCGGAGTTGTTCTTTTGAATGGCTTTTTCAGTTGACCGGTTTGAGCCTCGAATCCGCATTGACCGCCAGATCCTCTTTGTCGTCGCCGTTAGTACGGGCGTTTGTTTTGATTCGACGTGACTCGCCATGATTTTCCTTGGTGTCCGGACTGCCAGATTTTTGCGGAGATTGTTGCTGCGGGCTAGCCAGCTATCCTCTCCCGCAAAAGCCGGTCATTAACGATGTGAGGGCTGCCATGGATTTCGCTTCTCCTGCCCTGTGCCGGGCTAGCCATTCGCCCCGGATGTTATGTTTGAAGGCTGCGAGGGCCTCCGATCCGAACAATCGACGATTTGATTTTTCTTCGTCAAGAACCGTGTCCGTAATTGTCCGCCGATTCGTCAGCTGCTGAATAATGTGGCTTAGGTCATCGGCGTCGGTGGTCGCATCGATGTACCTTGAAAGTTATCAAGGAACGCGCCTCGTGTCTTCCCAACACCCAATCGACTCTGCGGGCAGGCTGTTAAGCCAATGCCGAGCTGGTCCTTTAAGCTTGAGTGGGAGATATTTGATGGCATGGAGATCGTCGCCGCGGGCCATATGGATGTGGAGAAGATAATCTTCAATCCTCACCGCAGGGTCTGTTGTACCATCGTAAGATTCGATATTCACGGGTTTGAACCCTTCGGGGATCTGATGATCCATTACTTCATCAGTGAAGCATAACGGGTGTGCGGCGCCCCTGTGTTGAGCGATATCGCGACGCAGCTCGAAGGAGCGCTGTCTGCTGTGCTCGGCCCGGCCGGTGTTGTGTCCGGCGCGACGGTATTCTTCATGGGTCGTAGGGCGCCCATGTGATCCATAGATAGATCTGGATTGTCTTGCTTTGTCCTCCAAGATGTCTCGCAAGTCCGTAGCGTTCCTTTTGGCTTCAGACTCGGATCGATGTCGGGTACGGTCTTGGCTGGGGCCTTGAATGCTCTCTCGTCGTGACCACGGGCGGTCGGTCAGCCATGTCGCGGCGCTGGTGATAAAGGTATGTATGCTTCCTCCTCTAATCGGGGAGCAGCTTGCGCCTTGGGTAACTTTTGGAGGGAGTTCGAGTTTATACTCTTCGCCGCGAGGACCTCGGTCCATCGATCGGCTAGCAGATCTTGATCGAGTTGAAGCTGTTGCTGCTTTTTCTTTAGGCTATTTGCCGTGGCTATGAGCCTGCGCTCAAGCGCTCTTGTTCGACGGGATCCTCGGGTATGACGAATTCATCATCGCTTGAGGCTCGCCGTCTTGGAGGGAGGCATATAGTTATCGCCCTCAACCCTTCGCCTGCCGCCTGTCGGGGGCTTGAGCCTGCGTCCTCGCGCTGAATCTTGCAGGAGGGGATCGTCTTCGGCACTCTCCGGAGTGTTATTATATCCCGTGCCGGAATCTCCATTCTTGTTGTGGCGGGATTTAGAGCGGCGCCGCTGACACCGGCGTTTTGGCTGCTTCTTTAGAGAATCTTCCTCCGCTGCTTTTTTCGCCATCCCTTCTTTTTGGGGTATCCACCATGTAGACGCTATATGACGAGGTGGCCTTCCGATTGCCACTGTGGGCGCTGGTCCTAATCGTCTCCGCATCATCGCCCATACCGCCGATGTCATTGAGTCGTAGTCTAGCATGTCGGTTAGATCCTCGACAGTGGCTACAAAGTGGGTGGTGGGTGGGCTCCGAATTTATTCGTCGTCCGAACTCCAACCGTCCTGGCCATAGTCCGACCAGGATTCTCCTGATAGCGAGAGATGCTTCAGAGAATTCAGGATATCGCCAAAAGGCGAGTGTTGAAAGATGTCGCGCAGTGAATTCCATAACCGCGCCTAATCCGCTTAATTGGCGGGGCGCGGAGGCTCGGAGTCCGGCGAGGAGTCCGCGCCCGGGATCACGAAGTTTCGCAAGGGACAAGATTGGTATTCGCCCATCGCCGTAGATGTTGAAGCCCCTGTGGCGCGCTCATCCACCGCCTCGCCATGGGAAATCGCCCGGGCTAGTAGCCGAGCGGATTCGAGTCGCGCCACCAAAGCACCGTCCGCGGCAGAGCTAGATCATGCCCATCGCCGCAGCGCGGCGCGCTGGTGTGGCTCGAGTCCGTCAAGATCAAGTCTCCGCGGTCATCGGCCGTGAAGTTTAGGCTTCGAATCGACTCGACGCCGGGGCGTAGCTTAATCTGCTCCAAACGGCCAAGGGAATGGACCGCATGCAAAGCCGCCGAATATGAAGATCTGTCCGGGAGAATGGTCTCACCCGACAGCGTTGATGGTTGAAGATGCCATCGAGCCTATTGGTGACGCATACGAGGAACTCTCAATGAAAGCACCAATGTCGGTGTCAAAACCGCGGATCTCGGTAGGGGGTCCCGAACTGTGCGTCTAGGCGGATGGTAACAGGAGACGAGGGACACAATGTTTTTACCTAGGTTCGGCCCTCTCGATGGAGGTAATACCCTACGCCCCGCTTGATTAATATTGATGATATGGGTAGTACAAGAGTAGATCTACCACGAGATCAAGGAGGCTAAACCCTAGAAGCTAGCCTATGGTATGATTGTTGAGATGTAATGTTGTGTCCCACGGACTAAAGTCCTCCGGTTTATATAGACACCGGAGAGGCTAGGGTTACACGAGTCGGTTACAATGGTAGGAGATCTACATATCCGTATTGCAAGCTTACCTTCCACGCCAAGGAAAGTACCTTCCGGACACGAGCCGAGTCTTCAATCTTCTATCTTCGTAGTCCGGGAGTGCGGCGGATATTGATAGTCCGCTATCCGACACCCCTAGTCCAGACTCCTCACCGTGGCGTTGAAGGTAATAGCTGTGTCACTCCATTGATTTGCTGTTGCTACTTGGTAGACTTCGGCGAGTTCGCGGATTGTTCGTTTTCGCATATTATTTGATATGAAAGTCTCGAAGACTGCTGATACCGTGCTGGTATTGTTGGAGTGGTTTCCCGGAGCTAGTAGCTCTTCGCCACTTTTGGCCACCTGCCGTAGTATCCAACATGCTCGAAGGCTATGTGTTGGGATGGCTCCCTCTGTACTATGGAGTTTACAGGGTTTCTTGAGCCATCCCTCCAGTACGGTTCCGTTTCCCTTATTGGGTTTTTGTTTTTTGGTTTTTGCATCCGGGGCCTGATTGTGAGGCGCCCTTTTACTGCGGACTGGGTTTGGTGCCGGACTATCCCAAAATTTATTTTCAGTTTTCCGGAGACTTTATCGCACAAGATTTTCAGATTATGGACGCCAGATCATTGAAGCGTAATCTTAAGGCCGATCAATGGCGCTCGAATTCCTTGTCCGTGCGATTATTGTAGAAGATTGAGATTATGTTTTCCTCTCGGCAGTCCTTTATCCTGTCCATAACCAGGAGGAATCGCCCAAGAATGATGTCTTGTTTCGAGGGCTCTTGCCGATTAGAGATAGATCGCATATGTCCGGGCGGGTGGGTGGAATAAAATCCGGATCCCTACCCATCTCTCGAGCTCAAAGGTCGAGGGCTTCGAATTGGAAGTGCGGTTTCCGGAGACAGATCCAATGAGTCCGGAGCGACGCATGGTTTTAGGCTCAATGCTCGATCAAAGTCCGCCCCTCCGGGAATCCGCATGGAGGGTTCGGGAATCCGCACACGGATTGTTTTCACTTCGCAAAGAATTGCCGAAGTTGTTCCTCTACCACTTCGACGTGGTGGGTAGCCCGGGGAGCATCTCTCAGATCGGTTTTAAGCCCGATCTGATTGTAGTCCGTAGCGACTCCTAGGGCGGCGATGCGATCCAAGAGCTCGTTAACAGATGAGAGCTCAATTGGATCTAATTGTTTGGCAGCTTTAGGGCTGACGCGAAGATTACTTCCGATGACTTGAGAAGTCATTGACGGAGCGGCGGCCAGACAGGCGGTCATAAGAAAACCGCCAAGCCGGATAGTCTGACCAGCGGCCAAAGCCCCTCCGGCGAAAACACCGTCTTTGAAGACGGGTGAAGGCATCCGCTCTATCGGTGACGACACAGAGGAACTCTCAATGAAAGCACCAATGTCGGTGTCAAAACCGGCAGATCTCGGGTAGGGGGTCCCGAACTGTGCGTCTAGGCGGATGGTAACAGGAGACGAGGACACAATGTTTTTACCAGGTTGGGCCCTCTCGATGGAGGTAAAACCCTACGTCCTGCTTGATTAATATTGATGATATGGGTAGTACAAGAGTGGATCTACCACGAGATCAAGGAGGCTAAACCCTAGAAGCTAGCCTATGGTATGATTGTTGAGATGTAATGTCCATCCTACGGACTAAGGCCCTCCGGTTTATATAGACAATGGAGAGGCTAGGGTTACACAGAGTCGGTTACAATGGTAGGAGATCTACATATCCGTATTGCCAAGCTTGCCTTCCACGCCAAGGAAAGTACCTTCCGGACACGAGCCGGAGTCTTCAATCTTCTATCTTCGTAGTATGGGAGTCCGGCGGATATTGATAGTCCGGCTGTCCGGACACCCCCTAGTCCAGGACTCCCTCAGAGACCTTCTAGGGGAAGAGACCCTCAAAGGGAAGAGAGAGATCTCCAGGGGGAGAGAATACTTAAGTAGAAAGTATTTCTCAAGGATCCCAGATGCTTGGTATTCAAGAGGAGAGATGTCCACATGTCTTCTTGAGGGGAGAGACATGTTCATATGTTCTGTTGTGCTTATTTGCATTAGCATGCATCAACTCTGATCATCATTCATATCTTTCAGCTCTGATTTTCTGTTCCCTATCTTCTCCCAGTATCCCATGTTAGATTCAGGGGGAGCAAGACATCTAAGGGAAAGAGATCATTTAAACTCATTGCATATCTTTTACTCTTGGGGACATGTCTAATTCATGTGGTACTTAGTACTCACTATCTACATGTCATCCCAGTCTTGGTATTCTTATGGTTTCTTCTGTTTGCTCTGGCTAGTAGATGCATCTGTGTTATCTAACCTTGTTTACGCAGGTTCATTCCATCCTAAGCCAACTCAAGACCACAAGGTAAGTATATGCATCACAATCATGTGTCTGAGGAATTCTTGTTGATGTACATATTGTTTGCAAGAAGGACTCATGAGCATGAAGGTATTTTCTTCAACATTCTTTGCTCTGATGCATATGGCCAAGATACATGTAACACATTGCCTGCTCTATCATGTTTATGCTCTCACATGCTTCTACATTCCATATTCACATGACTGCATACATGTAGGGGGAGCCTATGTTTGTTACATGTCCTTCCAAAGCTTTACTTGCTACTCTTTATATCTTCAGCTAAAGCTTTGATGTATGTTGTCATCAATTACTAAAAAGGGGGAGATTGAAAGCACAAGTGCTCCCTAGGTGGTTTTGGTAATTAATGTCAACATATCTCTTGTTGGACTAACACTTTTATCTAGTATGTTTCAAATAAGTTCAACAATGGAGTGGCATGGACTAAAGGATTTGGGAACTCCTTCAAGATGCTAAGGACAAAGGATTGGCTCAAGCTTCAAGCTCAAGACTCTTCATTTTACATTTTTAGTGGTCCAAGATCACATTGAGTCTATAGGAAAAGCCAATACTATCAAGGAGGGATGAGGTGTTGCTTAATGAGCCTCTTGCTTCAAGTGCTTTGTGATATACTCCAAAACCCTCAGCTACTTTCCCACTTCCACAAATGACCTAAACCCAAAGCCAAAATCGGTCACACCGATTCTTCCTATCCGGCGCCACCGATTCCAAAAGTCATAGCCACTGCCACAAACCCTAAGCAAATTGGTCTTACCGATAGGGATCTCGGTATCACCGAGATGGGATTGTAATCTCTCTGTGTATGTCCATTATCAAAATCGGTCTCACCGAGTTTGAGCAATCGGTACTACCGAGATTACAATGCAAACTCTCTCGAAAGGTTATTACCAAAATCGGTCTCACCGAGTTTGTGTAATCGGTCAAACCGAGTTTGCCTGACCAACTCTCTGGAAAGCTTATTACCAAAATCGGTCTCACCGAGTTTGTGTAATCAGTCCTACTGAGATTATGTTATGCCCTAACCCTAACCGAATCGGTCTCACCGAGTTGCATTTCGGTCCCACCGAAAACCCTAACGGTCACATTATTTGCTAAATCGGTCTGACCGAGTTTAACGGTTCAGTCCCACCGAGTTTAGTAAATTGTGTGTAATGGTTAGATTTTGTGTGGAGGCTATATATACCCCTCCACCTCCTCTTCATTCGTGGAGAGAGCCATCAGACTGAACCTACACTTCCAGCACACATTTTCTGAGAGAGAACTACCTACTCATGTGTTGAGGCCAAGATATTCCATTCCTACCATATGAATCTTGATCTCTAGCCTTCCCGAAGTTGCTTTCCACTCAAATCTTCTTTCCACCAGATCCAAAACCTATGAGAGAGAGTTGAGTGTTGGGGAGACTATCATTTGAAGCACAAGAGCAAGGAGTTCATCATCAACGCACCATTTGTTACTTCTTGGAGAGTGGTGTCTCCTAGATTGGCTAGGTGTCACTTGGGAGCCTCCGACAAGATTGTGGAGTTGAACCAAGGAGTTTGTAAGGGCAAGGAGATCGCCTACTTCGTGAAGATCTACCGCTAGTGAGGCAAGTCCTTCGTGGGCGACGGCCATGGTGGGATAGACAAGGTTGCTTCTTCGTGGACCCTTCGTGGGTGGAGCCCTCCATGGACTCGCGCAACCGTTACCCTTTGTGGGTTGAAGTCTCCATCAACGTGGATGTACGATAGCACCGCCTATCGGAACCACGCCAAAAACATCCGTGTCTCCAATTGCATTTTAATCCTCCAAACCCTTCCCTGTACTTTCTTGCAAATTGCATGCTTTACTTTCCGCTGCTCATATGATCTTTGCATGCTTGCTTGATATGTATTGTGAATGTTGAAATTGTGCCTAAACTCCACTTAAACTCAAGGAAACTTAAAAACTGCAACTTTGGTACTTAGTGTCTAATCACCCTCCCCCCCTCTAGACACCTCTTCTCAAGGTCCTACAAAAGTAATGCAGTAAATCTCGCCACAACTGACATAAAAAGAACTAGATGACTAAACACCTATCCTATTGTTGGACCGTCATCCAAGCCGGTTGTAAGTATCTCGTGCTACCGTCTCCCAACGGTTGCATCCAGAATTCATATGTTCTTTGTCTTCCGTATAACTAAGTGACGACCACATACGGATCTAGCAAGTACCTTTGTACATGACTTGCAATTTTTTTATGACAAATTATTTATTAAAAATCACATCATTCCGGCAGCTCCATATAGCCTAAATTAATGCACACGCCCTTACTCAAATATGCGCGCTAGTTTAGGCTCTACCCCATTTAGCCACATTTCAATAACGTGGTTATGCTATTCAGGGGACTCACATTGAATGAAACATGTATTGTACGCCAAAATAAGCCTGGCCAGTGGGCATTTTATAAAAAAAAATGTTGGATATTTTCATTTTGGTCGCAAAAACAAGATTGCTTATTATCCTTCCGATTGTGTTTTGCCAATTTATCTTTAGTCAAAATCACTTCCTTGTACAAAAATGATATAAATACCTAAAGGCACTTTAATCTTCCAAATGTGAAGTGAGTTTGGTATTGGACCAGAGTTTATCATATCCGTATACATCGATTTCACTGAGAAAGCTCCCGACACTAAGAGTTTCCAGTGAATTCCATCTAGCTCATCAGAAAGGTTAACATGCTCATCAGAAAGGTTAACATCTGTCAACCTACGCACAAGATGTAACCAACAATTCCATCTGTCCCCCACCGGGGACCTTCGAAACTGAATGTTTAGGGGAGTCGAACCTAGAACTGTACATACGAAAACTTCTTTACATTGTACAAGGTTGTAGAGGATATGATACCGTATGGCCAGTGTCATCTTCCCTAGCCATGTATACTCCCAAAACTTTGAATTTGGTCCTGTTGAAAAAGGCCACTTTTACTCGCATTTTCCCTTTTCGAGAATGGTAAATTATTCGGCTAAACCGTGACCTATGCAAAGGTCTTAGAGTGCAAGTACTTGTTACACAATAGTTGTACCCACATACCCTCCTCCTCAACCAAAATTCTATACAACCATTTACTGAGAAGGCATTTGTTCTCGACCTCAAGGTTCTCTATCCTCATACTGGTAAGATAGAATTTATTAGAATTAGGTGACCCCCATAAGATATGAGCTTGCCCTTCCAGCAGCTTAGCTTCTTTTCAAGACGATCCTCAATGGACTTCCATTTCTTGTTAGTTAGTTTCCGGCGATGAATTGGGATACCCAGATACGTAAATGGTAAAGATCCCAACTCACACCCAAAGAACTATCTATATGTTTCCTATTCCACCTTGGCACGTCCAAAACAGAACATTTCGCTCTTGTTAAAATTACTCTTCAAGCCCGACAGCTTTTCAAGGAGACATAAAACTAGTTTCATATTTCTAGCCTGTGCCAGATCATGCTCCATGAAAATAATTGTATCATCAGCTTGTTGTAGTATGGACACCCCACCATCAACAAGGTTAGGTATTAGTCCACCCACCTATCCGTCCTCCTTAGCCCGGCCAATAAGAATTGCCAACATATCCAGCACAACATTGAACAGGATAGGAGACATTGGGTCCCCCTATCTTAGACCCTTTTCCATCTCAAAACAATGACATGTGTCATTATTCACCTTGATCCCCATGCAGCCTTTTTTATAAAGGATTTGACCAGCTTTGTCCAAGCCTCATCGAAGCCCTTCACAGTTTGTTACAATGGATGGGAAAACGAGAAGTGAAAAAAAAAATCTAAAAGAATAAAATAGAGGTTCAGCCTATTCCAGTTCTGGGAATCATCATGAGTCACAAATTATAACTTAAAATCTAGGCACTCTTGAAAACAAGTGGCATGCTTCTGCCGAATTATGTGATTAAGAAAAGTGAGATCTTTGAAACAACTCTTCCAGGCTTCAAAGGATGGGTCAGTATTTCTGAAAAAAAATCCATTTCTCTAAATCTAGTTGTTCCAGTGTAACAACATAATGATGTTTGTGGCATTGGGGGCTGGGGGCTTGCTGAGCGCAAGGACAGACTCCTCATAAAATTTGACATTCGGTGTAGTAAGATCTGCACTCATGTTCAGATAGTCTATATCCTAAACGTGAAACCAACTCGTCTATATCCTGACTTACAATTGACGGTGGTGTTATTGGCAATAAGTAAGTATCGTGGAATTTCATAGATTGAATCTCCCTCGTCCCACGACGCCCCCGCTGGTGCACGGGAGGCCAACCCTAGCCGCCGGCGTGGCATCCCCCCCCACTCCCCTACTCTCCTCCTTCACCGCTGCCAGGGGCGCGGCTGGGCGAAGCCCTGCCGGCGCCGGCGGTGGCGGGGTGCTCCTCTTCCCTTCGGCGGTGGCGAGGCGCGGCGTGGCTCACCCGTTCCTGGATGTTGCGCTAGGCGCCGGGTGCAGCAGCACGATGGTGTGCCGGGGCTGGTCGACGGCGACAATGCGGCGGTGGTGCGTTGGGCGGCACGATGGTGGAGGGCGCGCCTTGATCACCGGGATTGGCGATGCCGAGGCCAGATCTGGGGCCGGGCGGCGTGGGCTGGGGGCGGCGCAGGCTGCTTGTCTCCGCGCCTTCCATGGCCACGGCGGGTGGTGGTGCGCCGCAACAGCGGCTGGCCGGTGGGCGGGCCGGCTGGAATCCGGAGGCTACAGCGGCTGGACGACGGCAGGCAGCGCAGTTGGGCTCCTCGGTGGGCCTCCTTCGCAATTGGAGGTGGTCCTTCAGGTCTCTTCTTGTTGGTGGACGGGTGTATGTTGGTGGCCTCGCGTGGAGCTACGTTCACCACCGAGGTGGGGCGACACAGGAGGTGTCCGGTGGGGAGGCAAGCTGGAGGGATGGGAGGCACCGACGAGCTTGGGCCACCCGTCGCTGACACAGGGTTGTGCCGGCCGGGATCCGTCTGCTCCCCCTCCTACCCCGTTCCTCAGCCGTGTGTGGGCTGGCACGGCTCCGGTGTTGTTCGAGTCGGGACGTATGTTGTGGTCTCTTTGGCCGGGTGTGCCCTTTGGCCCAAAGCCGGTCACTTTGGTCGGTCTTGGGGTGCCTGGATGCAGGGCGGCAGCCCTGGCGGTTGATGACCCACAAGTATAGGGGATCTATCGTAGTCCTTTCGATAAATAAGAGTGTCGAACCCAACAAGGAGCAGAAGGAAATGATAAGTGGTTTTCAGCAAGGTATTCTCTGCAAGTACTGAAATAAGTGGTACCAGATACTTTTGTGATAGGATAAACTGTAACGAGCAACAAGTAACAAAAGTAAATAAAGTGCAGCAAGGTGGCCCAATCCTTTTTGTAGCAAAGGACAAGCCTGGACAAACTCTTATAATAGGAAAAGCGCTCCCGAGGACACATGGGAATATCGTCAAGCTAGTTTTCATCACACTCATATGATTCGCGTACGGTACTTTGATAATTTGATATGTGGGTGGACCGGTGCTTGGGTATTGCCCTTACTTGGACAAGAATCCCACTTATGATTATCCTCTATTGCAAGCATCCGCAACTACAACAAAAGTATTAAGGTAAACCTAACCATAGCATGAAACATATGGATCCAAATCAGCCCCTTACGAAGCAACGCATAAACTAGGGTTTAAGCTTATGTCACTCTAGCAACCCATCATCTACTTATTACTTGCCAATGCCTTCCTCTAGGCCCAAATAATGGTGAAGTGTTATGTAGTCGATGTTCACATAACACCACTAGAGGTTAGACAACATACATCTTATCAAAATAGCGAACAAATACCAAATTCACATGACTACTAATAGCAAGACTTCTCCCTTGTCCTCAGGAACGAACGTAATTACTCACAAAGCATATTCATGTTCATAATTAGAGAGGTAATAATATGCATAAAGGATCTGAACATATGATCTTCCACCAAATAAACCAACTAGCATCAACTACAAAGAGTAAGCAACACTACTAGCAACCTACTAGCACCAATCCTGGACTTGGAGACAAGAATTGGATACAAGAGATGAACTAGGGTTTGGAGATGAGATGGTGCTGGTGAAGATGTTTATGAAGATTGCCCTCTCTCGATGAGAGGAGCATTGGTGATGACGATGGTGATGATTTCCCCCTCCCGGAGGGAAGTGTCCCCGGCAGAACAGCTCTGCCGAAGCCCTAGATTGGTTCCGCCAAGGTTCCGCCTCGTGGCGGCGGAGTCTCATCCCGAAAGGTTCTCTTCTATTTTTTTCTCATCGAAAGACTTCATATGGGAGAAGATGGACGTTGGAGAGCCACCAGGGGGCCCACGAGGTAGGGGGGTGCGCCCCCACCCTCGTGAGCAGGGTGTGGGCCCCCTGGCCTTCATCTTTGGCAACGATTTTTCTTTATTTATTTTAAGGTATTCCGTGGGGTTTTAGGACTTTTGGAGTTGCGCAGAATAGTCCTTCAATATTTGCTCCTTTTCCAGCCCAGAATTCCAGCTACCGGCATTCTCCCTCTTCATGTAAACCTTGTAAAATAAGAGAGAATAACCATAAGTATAGTGACATAACGTGAAATAACAGCCCATAATGCAATAAATATTGATATAAAAGCATGATGCAAAATGGACGATCAACTCCCCAAGCTTAGACCTCGCTTGTCCTCGCTTAAAAGCCGATAACAATAAATATGTCCTCATGTTTAGAGGTAGAGGCGTCGATAAAAATAAAATACGGACATGAAGGCGTCATGATTATTTCATAACAGCAACATATATAGATTTTGTTATATGGTTACTCAAGTTCAAGTGATGATCTTTTCACAAAGCCAAAGTATGAATCAGAAACCTTATTGAGCACCAACAAATTATACCCTTAGTCATTGAAGCAATTGCAATTTATCATAACATCGGAAAGAGTCTATGTCAGAGCTTAAAAGCAAGTCCACATACTCAACTATCACTTTGTCCTTCATAATTGCTAACACTCACGCGATACTTGTGGTTACGGAGTTTTAACCGGACACAGAGAAAGATAGGGGCTTATAGTTTTGCCACACAACCTTTTACCTCAAGGGTAATGTCAACAATAATAATTCATGCTCCCCCACATCCAATTAGATATATATATCACGTTCTTTCCAACATGCTGAGCTTGCCAAAAGATTAAATAAAAAGGAGAAGGTGAAGATCACTGTGACTCTTGCATAAGCTAGAGGATAATAATAAAAGATAGGCCCTTCGCAGAGGGAAGCAAAGGTTGTCATGGGCGTTTAGGGTTGATGCACAAAATCTTAATGCAAAAGAATGTCACTTTACATTGCCCCTTGTACGTGAACCTTTATTATGCAGTCCGTCGCTTTTATTGTGTCCACAACAAGTTTGTGCAAAGTTTATTTTCTCCGCACTAATAAATCATGCATATTTAGAGAGCAATTTTTATTGCTTGCACCGATGACAACTTATTTGAAGGATCTTACTCAATCCATAGGTAGATATGGTGGACTCTCATGGCAAAACTGGTTTAAGGGTATTTGGAAACACAAGTAGTATTTCTACTTAGTGCTGAGAATTTGGCTAGCATGAGTGGGAAAGGCAAGCTCAACACGGTAGAGGATCCATGACTACATACTTTTTCTCGGATATAAGAAAACATAAATCATTATGTAGTCTTCCTTGTCCAACCTCAACTCTTTAGCATGTCATATTTTAATGAGTGCTCCCAATCATAAAAGATGTCAATGATAATATATCTATATGTGAAACCTCTCTTCCCATATTACTTCCTATTAATTGCAACAATGACCAAAGCTATAATTCCCAACTCCCAACAACTTTTAATCATTGTATTCTTTCTATGTGAAGTCATTACTTTCAGTAAGATCAATATGAACTCTTTGATTCTTTTTATTCTTTTTATTCTTTTTCTTCTAATCACCCAAAATCATGGCAAAATACTCAAGCCCTTGACTCAACACTAATCTTTATTATATAGCTCACGGACTCGATTACAAAGAAGGATCATAAAGCAAAACTCAAAACTAGATCATGCCATGACTTTATTCTACTAAATCAAGATACTACTAATAGGATCGAACTAAGAAAAAGGTAAAGATAGAGTTGTGATGGTGATACGATACCAGGGCACCTCCCCCAAGCTTGGCAGTTGCCAAGGGGAGTGCCCATACCCATGTGATTATGTCTCCTTCCTTGTTGTTGGCGGTGGAGGTGTTGATGATGATGCAAGCTTGTCGTCCACCTTCCATGGCATAGGCTCACCAACATAGAAGGATGATCGAGTCTCCGGAATCCTCAAATCTGCAGCCAAACTCATCCTTTTGAATCTATATTCATACTCACAGTTTTGGTTTTGCAGATCATATATTTGGGCTTGGAGGTGCTCGATCTTCTCATGTAGCTTGAAGATGGCTTCCTCGGTCTTCTTGGCATCCGGCTCATAGTTGTTGGTGAACTCAGCAAGCATCTTGTGGGTAGCGTTGATTCCACGCTCCACCATGCCCTGACACTTGAAAACTTGTTGCTCCATTGCTTCGAGCCTTAACTCCACGCTTCCGGTTCCCTTTGGTCCCTCAACATCGCGGATGTGCAGCAACCCATCACGCATCTCAATGGTTTGAGGGTGTCGCAGCACCTCCGTGAGGTAAGGGTTGATCACCTTCTCGAAGAACTTGTCCTTGGAAGCACTTGGGGTCGTCATGATGATCTAGACCTGTCAGAAAAACAGCTCGAAACAAGAACAGGGGAGATTTGCGTGATATGAGAGTCAAAACCTTCGGGAGTATATATAATGAATTTTTGCCGACCAAAATATGTATCATGCAAGGAAACGGAGTCCGGAGGGCACACGAGGTGCTCACGAGGTAGGGGGCGCGCCCAGGGGGGTAGGGCGCGCCCTCCACCCTCGTGGAGGCCTCGTGTCCTCCCCGGACTGCTACTTATTTTTCTATTTTTCTAAATATCCAAAACGGAGAAATATTGCCTTAAAAATTGTTTTGGAGTCGGTTTACTTACCGTACCACATACTTATTCGTTTTCGGAGTATGGAACGTTCTAGAAAGTGTCCCTTATGTATTCCTCCGGGGTTACGGTTTCAATAATATTAGTTTCAACATTTATAGGATTACCTGAGATATACTGTTTGATCCTTTGACCGTTTACCACCTTCGGGTTTGTGCCTGCGAAGCTGTTGATTTTTATGGCACTGGAACGATAGACCTCCTCGATAACGTAGGGACCTTCCGATTTGGAGAGAAGTTTTCCTGCAAAAAATCTAAAACGAGAGTTGTATAGCAATACATAATCACCTACATTAAACTCACGTTTTTGTATCCTTTTTTCATGCCATCTTCTAACTTTTTCTTTGAACAACTTGGCATTTTCATAAGCTTGGGTTCTCCATTCATCAAGTGAGCTAATATCAAATAACCTCTTCTCACCGGCAAGTTTGAAATCATAGTTGAGCTCTTTAATAGCCCAATATGCCTTATGTTCTAGTTCGAGATATAAATGACATGCTTTTCCATAAACCATTTTTTATGGAGACATACCCATAGGATTTTTATATGCAGTTCTATAGGCCCATAAAGCATCATTAAGTTTCTTGGACCAATTCTTCCTAGAACTATTGATAGTTTTTTGCAAAATTAATTTGAGCTCTCTATTGATCAATTCTACCTGACCACTAGACTGCGGGTGATATGGAGATGCAATTCTATGATTAACGTCGTATTTAGCAAGCATCTTACAGAAAGCACCATGAATAAAATGTGAACCACCATCAGTCGTTAAATATCTAGGGACTCCAAACCTCGGAAAAATAACTTCCTTAAGCATTTTAATAGAAGTGTTATGATCAGCACTACTATTTGGAATAGCTTCTACCCACTTAGTAATGTAATCAACAGCAACTAAAATATGTGTATATCCATTAGAGGCAGGAAAAGGTCCCATATAATCAAATCCCAAAACATCAAATGGTTCAATAACAAGTGAATAATTCATAGGCATTTCTTGATGTCTACTAATATTACCAATTCTTTAGCATTCATCGCAAGACAAAACAAACTTACGGGCATCCTTGAAGAGAATAGGCCAATAAAAACCAGATTGCAATGCCTTATGTGCAGTTCTATCTCCAGCATGGTGTCCTCCATAAGCTTCAGAGTGACACTTGTGTAGGATCTGTTCCTGTTCATGCTCAGGTACACAACGTCTAATAACACCATCTACTCCTTCTTTATAAAGATGTTGGTCATCCCAAAAGTAATGTCGCAAATCATAGAAAAACTTTTTCTTTTACTGGTATGTGAAGCTAGGCGGTATAAATTTAGCAACAATATAATTAGCATAATCAGCATACCACGGAGTGCTACGAGAAGTGCTTATGACATTTAATTGTTCATCAGTAAAGCTATCATCAATAGGTAGTGGGTCATCAAGAACATTCTCTAGCCTAGACAAGTTGTCTCCAATGGAGTTCTCAGCTCCTTTTCTATCAACAATATGCAAATCAAATTCTTGGAGCAAGAGAACCCATCTAATAAGTCTAGGTTTTGCATCCTTCTTTTCCATAAGATATTTAATAGCAGCATGATCTGTGTGAATAGTTACTTTAGAATCAACGATATAGGGTCTGAATTTATCACAAGCAAAAACAGCTGCTAAAAGTTCCTTTTCTGTAGTAGCATAATTTCTTTGAGCATTGTCTAGAGTCTTACTAGCATAATGGATAACATTCAATTTCTTCTCAACTCTTTGCCCTCGAACAGCACCTACAGCATAATCGCTAGCATCACACATAATTTCAAAGGGTAAATTCCAATCAGGTGGCTGAACAAAGGTGCAGAGACTAATGCTTTCTTAAGTATTTCAAATGCTTCTACACAATCATCATCAAAGACAAATGGTACATCTTTTTGTAATAAATTAGTCAGAGCCGAGAGATTTTTGAGAAGTCCTTAATGAACCTCCTATAAAATCCGGCGTGACCAAGGAAACTTCTTATACCTTTAATGTCCTTGGGACATGGCATATTTTCAATAGCATCAACCTTGGATTTATCAACTTCAATACCTCTTTCAAAAACATTGTGCCCCAAGACAATACCTTCATTAACCATAAAGTGGCACTTTTCCCAATTCAAGACAAGATTAGTTTCTTCACATCTCTGAAAAACTCGAGCAAGATTGCTCAACAATCATCAAAAGAGGAACCATAGACAGAAAAGTCATCCATGAAAACCTCACAAATTTTCTCGCAAAAGTCAGAGAATATAGCCATCATGCATCTTTGAAAGGTAGCAGGTGCATTACATAAACCAAAAGGCATACGTCTATAAGCAAAAGTACCAAAAGCGCATGTAAAAGTAGTCTTTGATTGATCTTTAGCCGACACAGGTATTTGAGAAAAACCAGAATAACCATCTAGGAAGCAATAGTGTGTATGTTTCATAATCTTTCTAGCATTTGATCAATAAAAGGTAAGGGGTAATGATCTTTCTTAGTAGCCTTATTTAATTTGCAGAAATCAATTACCATCCTATAACCTGTGATAATTCTTTGCGGAATCAATTCATCTTTATCGTTAGGGACAACAATAATTCCTCCCTTCTTAGGGACACAATGGACAGGACTTACCCACTGACTATCAGTAACGGGATAAATTATACCTGCCTCCAGAAGCTTGAGTATTTCCTTTCTTACCACTTCTTTCATTTTAGGATTCAAACGTTGTTGAGGATCACAAACTGGTTTGGCATCAGCTTCCAAATTTATTTTATGTTGACATAGAGTGGGACTAATGCCCTTAAGATCATCCAGAGTATATCCAATAGCGGCACGGTGCTTCTTCAGAGTTTTCAATAATCTTTCTTCTTCATGCTCTGAAAGGTTAGCGCTAATAATAACAGGATATATTTTCTTTTCATCAAGATAAGCATATTTAAGATTATCAGGCAACGGTTTAAGCTCAAACACGGGATCACCCTTCGGTGGAGCACGATCCCCTAGGATTTTAACAGGCAAATTGTGTTGCAGAATAGGTTCCTGTTTAAAGAATACTTCATCTATTTCCCTTCTTTCATTCATGAACATATCATTTTCATGGTCTAGCAAATAGTGTTCTAAAGGATCACTAGGGGGTACGGCAATAGAAGCAAGACCAACAATCTCATCCTTACTAGGCAATTCTTCCTCACGATGTTGTTTACTAAATTTAGAGAAATTAAACTCATGAACCATATCATCCAAGCCAACAGTAACAACATTCTTTTTGCAATCTATCGTAGCATTAACAGTACGCAAGAAGGGTCTACCAAATATAATGGGACAAAAGCTATCTTGTGGAGAACCAAGAACAAGAAAATCAGCGGGATATTTGGTTTTCCCACACAAGGCTTCAACATCTCTAACAATTCCCATTGGAGATATAGTATCTCTATTGGCAAGTTTAATTGTAACATCAATTTCTTCTAACTCAGCAGGTGCAATCTCATGCATAATTTCTTTGTATGAGCCAATGGGTATAACACTAGCACTAGCACCCATATCACATAAGCCATGATAACAATGATCTCCTATTTTAACAGAAATAACGGGCACGCCTACCACAAGTCTATGTTTATCTCTATCACAGGGTTTAGCAATTCTAGCAGTTTCACCAGAGAATTGAATAACATGCCCATCAATATTATTAGACAAGAAATCTTTAACAATAGCAATATTGGGTTCTACTTTGACTTGCTCAGGAGGTGTATAAGTCCTAGTATTGCTTTTATGAACAACAGTTGAAGCTTTAGCATGATCCTTCATTCTAACAGGGAAAGGTGGTTTCTCAACATAAGAAGTAGGAATAATAGGATCATTATAAGTGACAATCTTTTCTTCAACTTTAATAGGTGCAGCTACTTTTACTTCTATGGGAGGATGATATTTAAACCATTTCTCCTTGGGGAGATCAACATAAGTAGCAAAGTATTCACAGAAAGAAGCTACTATCTCAGAGTCAAGTCCATATTTAGTGCTAATCTCACGAAAAATATCGGTATCCATAAAAGATTTAACACAATCAAACTTAGGTGTCATACCTGACTCCTTACCTTCGTCGAGGTCCCAATCTTCCGAGTTGCGTTTAATTCTATCCAATAAATTCCATCTAAATTCAGTAGGGTTCATCATAAAAGAGCCAGCACAAGAAGTATCGAGCATGGTGCGATTGTTATCAGAAAGCCGAGCATAAAAATTCTGGAGAATTGTCAATTTTGAGAGCTCGTGATTGGGGCATGAATATAACAATGATTTAAGCCTCCCCCAACCTTGAGCGATGCTTTCTCCTTCGCAAGGCCAAAAATTATATATATAATTGTGATCACGATGAACAAGATGCATAGGGTAATACTTTTGATGAAATTCCAATTTCAATCTTTTATAGTTCCATGATCTCGTATCATCACATAGCCTGTACCATGTCAATGCGTCTCCCTCCAAAGATAAAGGGAAAGCCTTCCTCTTAACAACATCATCGGGTATACCTGCAAGCTTAAATAGTCCACAAATATCATCCACAAAGCGTAGATGTTAAATCAGATGCTTTGTTCCATCTCTGCAAAAGTGTTAGCCAGCAGTTTTTCCATCATACCGAAGGAATCTCAAAAGGAGTTTCATTTTCAATAGGTTCGGTAGGTTCAGTAGGTTGAGTAGGTTGAGGAGCAACTCCTGGCTCAACTGGACGGGGTGAAGATACCCCGAACAAGCCCCTCAAACAATTACTTTCCATAGTAACAAGTGACAGAAAATTTCAGCACACGAAATAAATCTTCCCTTACCAAATTCCACCTACCAAAGGTGCTTCACTCCCCGGCAACGGCGCCAGAAAAGATTCTTGATGACCCACAAGTATAGGGGATCTATCGTAGTCCTTTTGATAAGAGTGTCGAACCCAACGAGGAGCAGAAGGAAATGATAAGCGGTTTTCAGCAAGGTATTATTTGCAAGTACTGAAATAAGTGGTAACAGATAGTTTTGTGATAGGATAAATTGTAATGAGCAACAAGTAACAAAAGTAAATAAAGTGCAGCAAGGTGGCCCAATCCTTTTTGTAGCAAAGGACAAGCCTGGACAAACTCTTATAATAGGAAAAGCGCTCCCGAGGACACATGGGAATATCGTCAAGCTAGTTTTCATCACAATCATATGATTCGCGTTCGGTACTTTGATAATTTGATATGTGTGTGGACCGGCGCTTGGGTAATGCCCTTACTTGGACAAAATCCCACTTATGATTAACCTCTATTGCAAGCATCCGCAACTACAACAAAAGTATTAAGGTAAACCTAACCATAGCATGAAACATATGGATCCAAATCAGCCCCTTACGAAGCAACGCATAAACTAGGGTTTAAGCTTCTGTCACTCTAGCAACCCATCATCTACTTATTACTTCCCAATTCCTTCCTCTAGGCCCAATTAATGGTGAAGTGTTATGTAGTCGACATTCACATTACACCACTAGAGGTTAGACAACATACATCTTATCAAAATATCGAACGAATACCAAATTCACATGACTACTAATAGCAAGACTTCTCCCTTGTCGTCAGGAACAAACGTAATTACTCACAAAGCATATTCATGTTCATAATCAGAGGGGTAATAATATGCATAAAGGATCTGAACATATGATCTTCCACCAAATAAACCAACGAGCATCAACTACAAAGAGTAATCAACACTACTAGCAACCTACTAGCACCAATCCCGGACTTGGAGACAAGAATTGGATACAAGAGATGAACTAGGGTTTGGAGATCAGATGGTGCTGGTGAAGATGTTGATGAAGATTGCCCTCTCCCGATGAGAGGAGCGTTGGTGATGACGATGGTGATGATTTTCCCCTCCCGGAGGGAAGTGTCCCTGGGAGAACAGCTCTGCTGGAGCCCTAGATTGGTTCCACCTCGTGGCGGCGGAGTCTCGTCCCGAAAGGTTCTCTTCTATTTTATTCTCATCGAAAGACTTCATATGGGAGAAGAAGGACGTCGGAGAGCCACCAGGGGGCCCACGAGGTAGGGGGGCGCGCCCAGGGGGGCGTGCCCCCCACCCTCGTGAGTAGGGTGTGGGCCCCCTGGCCTTCATCTTTGGCGACGATTTTTCTTTATTTATTTTAAGGTATTTTGTGGGGTTTCAGGACTTTTGGAGTTGCGCAAAATAGTCCTTCAATATTTGCTCCTGTTCCAGCCCAGAATTCAAGCTGCCGGCATTCTCCCTCTTCATGTAAACCTTGTAAAATAAGAGAGAATAACCATAAGTATTGTGACATAACGTGAAATAACATCCCATAATGCAATAAACATTGATATAAAAGCATGATGCAAAATGGACGTATCAGCGGTGGGACGCAAGGCGTTCATGGGAGGAACTTGCGCCTTTGGTGCAGGCGAGCGGCCATGGCCACGTGGGTGGATGGTCGTTGGTGGTTGGCGGTGCTAGGATGCGTAGGAGGGGTTGGCGGGCGGGGGTACATCACTTGCCCAATCTTGAATTGGCCAACGGCGGTGGCGGCCGTGGACACCGTATCCTTCATGAAGGCTCTGTCGCGGTGCCCTTACTCCTTCGAGTTGCTCCGGGTGAAAACTCGATCTTTGGGATCGGATGGTGGCGGATATCGGTGGTCGTTCCCTTCTAGGAGGCACCATCTTAGAGTTGTTGTTTCGTCGTTTTCTGTCTCACCTCTCCTCGGAGGATTGGAGGTCGCCGTTGGCTCCAAAAGGATCTTCCTCTCGCATTTGTAGTGTCTTGGTAGTCGTTGGGGTGATGTGGCTTTGCTTGGCAATCTTGTATCTTGCCTTGGGCGTGTGTGTCATGTCTGGTGGTGGAGTGAGTTTGTATCATAATGCTTGTGAATCGGTGCTTTATATATAAAGCGGTGCGAAAGCCTTTTTCCATAAGTACAAACAAGTATGCCTCCAAAGTCCAAAGGAACAGGGACTTACTACCCGCAACATATCACAGCGATATTCAAATGTGATGTAAGGTAGTTACCAGCTAAGAAGGTCAAGATATCCAATTCTTCATTAAAAAAGAGTTGAAACAGGGAAGGCACGCGAAACTTGTCAGTTCTAGCACACAAAGTACTAACAGAATGAGGGCATCTCTAACCGATCTCCAATAATTTAGAGGAAGATATGGGCGAGTATCCTAAAGCACAGGATATTTTCTCCATTAAAAAGTGTCGTTTCCAACCCAATCCCCTAAACTTAATGTAGTAAAACTTATATCTGGCTCGTACATTTCATCGAACATTTGCTATGTGCCTCCAAGCCGAGCGGCGATGACGGTGATGTTAAGTACCAACTACTATCTCACAAATCAATGGTGGATTGTATATGGTGGCGATACAGGAATACTCGAGGAGGAAGAAGTGTTAAATTGAGATCCAAATTCTACCGTATTGGACTAGACGTAGTATATACGGTGTGGGCTTTGCGTTGGTACTGACGCATATGAGTACAACTCGTTTATTTGTCCTACAAGGACTCTTATGTGTTGCCCCTCATATATACCACATGTAGTCGCACCTAAGACGGTCTGTCGTCGCGTGCTTGTAATACTCCTCCATCATAGTGATCGCGCCTTCGTGCGTCTGTGGTTTTCTCCCGCAAGGGTTTCCACGTAAAAATCCGTGTCTCTTTTGTGTCTCGTTTATTTCTCATTATTATCTAACAGGTGGTATATAGAGCCAAGTTTGTAGATACGAGATTTGAGTCGACAGAATTAGGGTTGTAGTCTGTCCGCCGCCCTGCACGCGATCTGTCCGAGGGCAGATCGATTTCTGCTGCCGCCGATCCATCATTTTGAAGTCGGATCGATTTTTGCTACTACGATGTACAAAGCCGAGACCGACCACGACAACCGAAAACGACCGACACGCGCACGCGTAATCTGCTATGCTCGCGCATCACGCCCGAGGCTTTGGGATCAAAAGGATCTACCGCCAAGTTGTTGCTGCTGGTTGCTTCAAGTCCCGAGGAATAATCGTAGGTGTTGCTGCTACTACTCACGTCAGATCACAAAGTAATCTGTTCCAACTAGTACCACCACGTTGAAGCCATCAAGTCAGATTTTTTTTCTCTCCGGTTGCTACATCCACCAGTACAATACTACTACCAGATGCTATTGTTCCTACTTCCGTTTGATCCACATATTAAATTCTGTGAAGAATTTTTCCACTGGCTTGTACTACTTTGTGTACATAGATTTAATCTACTCATGGCATCCATGAAGTACGATCTTCCGCTGCTGGACCATGACACAAGGTTTACCCTATGGCAAGTCAAGATGCGGGCGTTGTTGGCACAGTCCGACTATAATGAAGCACTCGATAGTTTTGGGAAGAATAGAATTCAGGACTAGACTGATGAGGAGAAAAGAATTGATTGTAAGGCTTTATCACAAATTCAACTCCATTTGCATAATAATATTTTGTAGGAAGTTTTGAGCGAGAAAACTGCTGCCGCTCTATGGTTAAAGCTGGAAGGGATTTGCATGACTAAAGATCTCACCAGCAAGATGCATCTGAAGCAAAAATTATTCCTGCACAGGTTACCCGAGGGAGGTAATGTTTTGAGTCATATTTTAGAATTTAAAGAGATCATATCTGATCTAGCTGCAATGGAGGTTAAGTATGAAGAGGAAGATATCGCTTTAATGTTACTTTGTTCACTGCCAAGTTCTTATACCAATTTTAGATACACCATATTATACAGTCATCATACTTTCACTCTTAATGAAGTTTACGAAGCTTTGAACTCTAAAGAGAAGATGAAATTAATGGTGCCTCGTGATAGTTCAAGTTCATCCCAAGTTGAGGGATTATCTGTTCATGGGATGACGAAGGAGAAGAACTCACATAATGGAAACAGAGGCAAAAGTAAGAACGGCAACAGGGGCCGGTCGCAATCCAGAGACAAGAAGTATTGTAGGTATTGCAAGAGATACGGGCATGACATCTCTTAGTGTTTCAAGTTGCAGAACAAGGAAAAGAGGAAATATAACAAACAAGGTGAAAATTCTACTACTCGTGATGATAGTTCCCATGATGCTCTTGTCGTTATTGCTGGATGTGCTGAGACCAATGATGAGTGGGTACTTTACACTGCATGCACTTTTCATATGTGTCCACATAGAGATTGGTTACTACTTTTGATTCCACTACTTCTGCTGGTTCCGTTTTGGGTTTTGATAATTCACCATGCAAGATTGAATGCATAGGTTCCGTTCGAATCAAGATGTTTGATGGCACAATAAGAACGTTGGCAGATGTTCGGTATATTCCGAAGATGAAGAGAAATCTTATCTCTGTTAGTGCCCTTGATGCAAAGGGGTACAAATATTCAGATGGAGATAGTGTTTTGAAGGTCACCAAAGGCTCCCTTGTTGTGATGAAAGGTGACTTAAGTTCGACCAATGGTCTTTATTACCTTTGAGGTTCTACTGTTTTAGGTAACGTTACTCTAGTTATTTCAAAGAATTCTTATTGTAATGATGCTAACCTTTGGCATATGCGTCTTGGACATATGAGTGAACTTGGTTTAGCAGAGTTAAATAAGAGAGGAATCCTTGATGGATATGAACCTGGTAAAGTGAAATTTTGTGAACATTGTATCTTCGGCAAGCACAAGAGGGTGAAGTTCAACACTTCAACTCATACAACTGAATGTATTCTTTGTTATGTGCATTCTGATTTATGGGGACCATCTCTCAAGAAGTCATTAGGTGGTGCAAGTTACATGCTGACTATTATTGATGATTATTCGAGAAAAGTTTGGCCTTATTTCTTGAAGCATAAATATGAAGCATTCTCAACATTTAAGGAGTGGAAGATTATGATTGAGAGGCAAACTGAAAGGAAGGTAAAAATACTTCGCACTGATAATGGTATGGAATTCTGTTCTAAGCAATTTAAGAATAATTGCAAGTCTGAAGGCATTGTCAGACATAACACCGTTCCTTATACTCCTCAACAAAACGGTGTTGCTGAGCGTATGAACAGGACCATTATTTCCAGAGCCCGTTGCATGTTGTCCAATGCAGGTTTGCATAGGTGTTTTTGGGCTGAGGCCGCTTCCACTGCTTGTTATCTCATTAACCGTTCACCATCTATTGCTCTTAATAAGAAAACTCCAATTGAGGTATGGTCTGGTTCACCTGCTGATTATTCACAGTTGAGAGTTTTGGTTTCATTGCTTATGCTCATGTTGATAATGGAAAGTTGGAGCCTAGGGCTGTTAAGTGCATCTTTCTTGGTTATAAGTCTAGTGTTAAAGGTTATAAATTGTGGAATTCTGAAACCTAGAAGGTGGTTATTAGCAGAAATGTTATCTGTAATGAATCTGCTATGTTACATGATGTTCCATCTACTAATGTTCCTGTTGAGAGTGAACAGTAGCCTACTATTCAGCAGCCTACTGTTCAGGTGGAGCATGTTATTGAAACAGGTGATACATCTGGTAATGAAATTGTTGATGCACATGATGAACCCGTCGTTAATTATGAACATGTCACTCACACTCCAAATCAGCCTATTGTTCCACCCAGTTGGAATCTTGCACGTGACAGAGTTAGGCGGGGTATTAATAAACCTGACAGGTTAATTGAAGAGTGCAATATTGTTTATTTTGCTTTATCTGTTGCAGAAGAAATTGAAGGTAATGCTGAGCCTTCTTCATATTCTGAGGTTATTATTTCTGGTGATAGTAATAAGTGGATGACCGCTATGCATGATGAGATGGAATCACTTGAAAAGAATGGCACTTGGGATTTAGTAAAATTGCCTAGAGAGAAGAAACCTATTCGTTGCAAGTGGGTTTTCAAAAGGAAAGAAGGTGTTTCTCCTAATGATGAGACAAGACATAAAGCGAGGTTAGTTGCTAAAGGTTATAGCCAGATTCCAGGTATTGACTATAATGAAGTCTTTTCTCCTGTTGTGAAGCATAGCTCTATTCACACTTTACTCAGTATTGTTGCCATGAATGATTTTGAGCTTGAACAATTGAATGTTAAAAGTGCATTTTTACATGGAGAATTAGAAGAGGATATTTATATGGAACAACCTGAAGGTTTCGTTATTCCTGGAAAATAAAAGCTTGTATGTAAGTCAAAGAAATCTCTTTATGGATTGAAGCAACCCCCTAGACAGTGGTACAAGAGATTTGACACCTTTATGCTCTCTCAAGGTTTCAAAAGGTCTAATTATGATAGTTGTGTTTATTTGAAAACTATCAACGGTTCAACTATTTATTTGCTCCTTTATGTTGATGATATGCTTATTGCTGCAAAGAGTATGTCAAAGATTAATGAACTAAAGAAGCAATTGAGTAATGAATTTGAGATGAAGGATTTGGGCGCAGCAAAGAAAATTCTTGGCATGGAAATATCTAGAGATAGACCGTCTGGAAAAGTATATCTAAGTCAGAAGGGATATATTGATAAAGTTCTTTGTCATTTTAATATGCATAATGCCAAGCCAGTAAGTACTCCGTTAGTTGCACACTTCAAATTATCATCAGCTTTATGTCCTAAGTCAGATGCAGATATTGAGTACATGTGTAGAGTTCCCTATTCAAGTGCAGTTGGTTCACTTGTGTATGCCATGGTTTGTTCTCGTCCGGATTTATCATATGCATTGAGTGTTGTCAGTAGATACATGGCTAATCCTGGAAAAGAGCATTGGAAAGCGGTTCAGTGAATTTTCAGATACCTGTGAGGTACTTCTGATGCTTATTTACAGTTTAGGAAAACTGGAGATGGACTTGTTGGTTTTGTTGACTTTGATTTTTTGCTGATCTAGATAAGAGAAGATCACTCATAGGTTATGTTTTCACCATTGGTGGTTGTGCTGTGAGATGGAGAGCAACTTTGCAGTCTATTGTGGCTTGTTCCACTACTCATGCCGAGTATATGGCTATTTCTGAGGCATGCAAAGAAGCTATCTGGCTAAAAGGTTTGTACATTGAGCTTTGTGGAGATTCATCTTGCTATACCATATTTAGTGACAGTTAAAGTGCTATATATCTCACCAAGAATCCAATGTACCATGAGAGAAAAAGCACATTGATGTCAGATATCACTATATTCGAGATGTTGTTGCTGAAGGTGATTTGAAGGTATGCAAGATAAGTACTCATGATAATCCTGCTGATATGATGACAAACCAATAAGTTTGAGTTTTGCTCAGGCTTAGTTGGTATTTCTCATTAGTCCTATGGACTTTGACGCACAAGGTGTTTATGCTGATTTGGATGGAGTTATTCACTTTCTTCGACTACTGGAGGGAATTTGGCTCAAGGTGGAGATTGTTAAATTGTGATCCAAATTCTACCGTATTGGACTAGACGTAGTACATACGGTGTGGGCTTTGCGTTGGTACCGACGCGTACGAGTACAACTAGTTTACTTGTCCTACAAGGACTCTTATGTGTTGCCCCTCATATATACCCCATGTAGTCACACCTAAGACGGTATGTCGTCTCGTGCTTGTAATACTCCTCCATCATAGTGATCGCGCCTTCGTGCATCCGTGGTTTTCTCCTGGTCGGCCACCCACTCACCGTTGTTGGAGATCCGTCCGCTCTTGCGGGCAGTAGAGGCAGGGGAGTGCATCTGCGAAGGGAGAGCACGGCACGGGGAAGCCGCCGTAGAGGAAGGGCCCGTGGCCGCTCCCAGATCAGCGTCGAGACTGCGACACATCCCAGCCGCAGATTACTTCGAGCCCTCCGCGTCCCTGCTGCGAGTGGAAAACTTCTTGACAGAGGATTTCTTCTTCTTCTTGGACACGGGGCCGGCAGGGGGAAGATCTTCTATTCCATACAGAGAGGGCGAGGCCAGGCGAGTTGGGAAATTAGAGTAGACGCCGGAGAAAGGAGTGCCCCACATCCCATCGGAAGTAGCAATCCCTGCTCCCGTGCTGCCAGTCTCGTCCTTGTTCCCACCCCCCACCGGTGCATTCTCCTTGAGCAGGTCACGATCTTCAGAGGTCAGGCCATCCCATTCGGACTGGGTGAAACGATGCTCAGCATCAGGGTTGGAGTCATCAGGAAGCCCATTGTCATCCTTTCCCGAAGTCGGCCGAGGGGGAGGGGGAGGGGGCAATGCCGGATTGACCGCTCCCTGAGCCGGAAGCCAGCAGCAGAGTGGAAGATATCCACCGCGCCATGGATGCAAATAGGGTCCACACACCAGACCCGCAGGCGGGCAGGCCCTAGAACAAGCAACGACGTCGGGTCGACTTTAATAGGCTTGCCAATCAAAACTCCAAAAGCCATGAGAAAGGATTGGGATCAAAGCGTGGGAGGAACATCATCAACGAGGACCCAAACATCAGACAAAGGAGAGATTGGGTTCGATCCATTGGAAGCGGCCTTGACAGAAACAACGAGCTGGTTGAGAGGGAGCGTAAAGCCGGAACAAGACGAGATCATCCTTAAACTTTCTTTGGAGGGAAAGGTGGAAGAAAATTCAGACTCCGACAGCTGGCGAATCTGCCAGTCCCAGCTGCCGTCGTCCCACAGGCGAAGCTTATCGAGGAGAATATGGGGTGTGATTATCTTGTCTTTGACAGAAATAATGCCAGCATTGGAAAGGGCAGGGATGGGAGACACTTGAGGGATTTCGCTATCAAGCGCGAAGAAAGCATAGCCAGGAAGGCCGGATCCGTAGTGCATGAAAGCAGGAGGGTTGTGGCGGTTTTGGTAGTCGACGGTGAGGTGGTCGTTCTCCCTACAGATGAGGCAGAACGGAGGGTTTTGGCAGTGAGACTGGAAATGACCCGGGCGGTGGCAAGCAAAGCAGGTGAGGGTGGGGTTAGCCACCAGGGTGGGGGAGGGGCACGCGCCGGGACAGGAAGAGGGGGAGGAAGAATGTCGTCCCCGCTGGGGCCAGAGGTAGATCCCGAACCACCAGAGAAGGGGAAACGACCCAGCGCCCCATAGGAGCTGCGGGGGCCGAACCGACCAGGACCATCAGCCGACACTGCCGGAGGCCGGCCCAGGGCCCGCGCCGGAGCTGCCGCACCGCGGGGAGGGGGCATGGACGGGCCAGAAGATCCAGCCTTACCTGCCGTCCCTGCCCAAGGGTCCGAGGGGCGCATCGAGGAGCCGCCAGATGGAGCAGAGGGCCCAGCCGCCACAGATCCAGAGACATGGGACGGCGGCCCGCCAAGCTCCGCCGCAACAGCCTGCCCATGTGACGCCAAGCCCGCATGAAGCTTGGAGCGGATGGCCGCCTGGTACTCCAAATCTGCCTCGCCCTCGACCGAGCCCTCCTGCCAGCGCTTCTGGCCCGACATGGCCTCGCTGGAGGAGCCATGCAAGCGCTCCATCGAGAGGATCGACACAAAAGAGAGGGAGAGAGGTGGAGGAGGGCTAGATTTGGAGAAGATGCGAATGGGGGAGCGGTGGCGCTGCAAGTCAGAGGAGGAACAGGGAACCCTAGAACTGGGGGAGGGATCCCCTCCGGACCCATAAATACCCTGACTGCGCCAGACCTGGGCCAGTGGGTTGGGCCAGAGGGGGAACAGGGGGTTGGGCTTGGGCCACCCGAGGCCCAGAAGCCACAAAAGGTAAAGGGGGGAAGGCAGAAAAGATGGAGAGAGGAGCGGGCCCCCACGCCCAACAGGCCCAACAGGCGACGCGATGGCCTGGGACCCAGGCTCAGGCAGCACCGCATCGGGCACCGCCAAATTTAGGGTTCCAGCCGTCCCGACCGCCGCCGGTGACGCCCCCGGCAAGCCCGGGACTAGAGCAGACAGAGAAGGAGGAGAGGGGGGAGAGGGGAAGAAGGTCGAGGGCACCACGGCCACGCGACACAGAGCTGGGCCCAGGATGCCACGGTCAAGGGAGAATGGGGAGCCTTACCATGGCGACGGGAGACGCAGAACCAGCCGCCGTCGGCCTGTGAGGCGGGAGCGGGGCGGCCGCGACC
This sequence comes from Aegilops speltoides, assembly GCA_021437245.1. NCBI lineage: Eukaryota > Viridiplantae > Streptophyta > Magnoliopsida > Poales > Poaceae > Aegilops > Aegilops speltoides. The sequence goes on from CM038147.1 coordinate 110,452,920, forward strand.
GCCCGGGCCGAACTTGCGCATGCACGACGAAAAGGAGACCGCGAGCGGAGCGGGCGGCGCCGCCGGAGGAGAGGGCGGGGCCGGGGAGTCGGGGTCGGAATCCGAAGCGTCGAGATCGAGGGCCTAGAACTTGTTGGAGAGAGCTAAAGGCCGGCGAGGGGACCGGGGGATGGACGGCGGAGAGAAGGGGGAGGGGAAACCACCACATGGAGATGAGGAGAGCAGGCCTGGAGAGACGCAGGAGACGAGGGGGAAGGGGGCGCACGGTGCCGCCGACGCCCGGATGGGGGAGGAGGAGGGGGAGGAGAGCCATCAAGCTACTATATTGATGGAGTGTTTCTTGATATCTCACAATCCTATTGCTACAAAGCGCACCATTACATTGCGGTGTCAGGTTTGACTACTAGACAAAGGTTGCTCATGCACCACTAAGTGTTGATATGCTATATTTATCTGTGTCATCGCTTACTTAGTCGAATCTCGCATTTCTCTCCATATACTTATATATAGAGCCGATAGTGAGTTATTACCTCTTCAATTCAGTCCTGGACCGGATTGACCGGTGGCCAGCGAGGGCTGGATCCCGGGGCGGCAGCCCCGGAAGGCGGAGGATGTGTCGGCGGCTGTGGTCACGTGATGGGCGACACGGCGGCCGCGGTGGTGGACGATCCGTGCGCAAGACGCTTGATGGAGGCCATTGGAACAGATCTGGGTGAAGACCTGCTCGCGGCTGCTGCCAAGGCCAGCAATGGCGGCACTATTTGGTGTCATTCCCTTGTTGAAGGCATCGCTGTTGAGAAGTTCCGGGCCACTATCTGCTACCTCCGGGGAAACCCTAGATCAGTAGATCGGATGACGGCGGCATTATTGTGGTGTTTCCCTCTTGTGGCGTCATTCTTGGAGGTGTACACGGGCTCGAGGGACCAGTGGACGGAATAATTGGTGGAGCGGTGTTTCATCCTACACATTAATGATGGCGTTTCTCGGCGGCATGGCGCAGTGGAGACTCGGCCCTATGTGGTGAGGGACTCACGCAGGAGGGTGACATCATCAAGCGCGTGGTGATGTCGATGGCAGAGAGGCAGGGAAAGGTGGTGCAGCAGTACATCACTAAAGATGGATTGGTGGCAGGTGGCTGCGGCGGCCTCATACCCGGCAGGCGTCCTGGTTGAGGAGTGCGCCGGACTGGTTGGTGCCCCATACCCAGCAGGCGTCCTGGTTGGGACCTCGGGCCTTAGATGTTTAGGTTTGGCCGCGATATCTGTTTGGTATTAGGCCCAGACTATGAGCGCCCCTTCATCAATTGGATATGAGTAGCGACAGTTGTTGCTTAGACGGTGGCTTTAGTCTTAGTCTTGTATGACTTTGTAAGGTTTTGTAAGAATAATTAATAAAGTGGTTGTATGCATCGCCCGGATGCAGAGGCCGGGGTCCTCGTCCTTTTCTAAAAAAAAGGAATGACACCATTCCAGCCTTTCTGTGCCACGGTGTGCAAGGACCTATTCCGAGAATGCCAGATGGACCCGTTTTGTAACAGAGAGAAAAGTGTAGGCTAATATATTAGCAATTCAGAGAGCACGGTCAACAAAACCTACATTTATGTATCTCTTGATATCTCACAATCCCAGTGGTTGGTACAACGCGCTGATACGTCTCCAACGTATCTACTTTTCCAAACACTTTTGCCTTTGTTTTGGACTCTAACTTGCATGATTTGAATGAAACTAACCCGGATTGACGATGTTTTCAGCAGAACTGCCATGATGTTGTTTTATGTGTAGAAAAACAAAAGTTCTAGGAATTGCCTGAAAATCCACAGAGGCACGTTTTGGAAAATATAAAAAATACTGGCGAAAGAATCAAGACCAGGGGGCCCACACCCTGTCCACGAGGGTGGGGGCGCGCCCCCTGTCTCGTGGGCCCCCTGAGGTTCCACCGACCTCAACTCCAACTCCATATATTCCGTTTCGCAGAGAAAAAAATCAGAGAGAAAGTTTCATCGCGTTTTACGATACGGAGCCGCCGCCAAGCCCTAATGTCTCTCGGGAGGGCTGATCTGGAGTCCGTTCGGGGCTCCGGAGAGGAGGATTCGTCGCCGTCGTCATCATCAACCATCCTCCATCACCAATTTCATGATGCTCACCGCCGTGTGTGAGTAATTCCATTGTAGGCTTGCTGGACAGTGATGGGTTGGATGAGATTTACCATGTAATCAAATTAGTTTTGTTAGGGTTTGATCCCTAGTATCCACTCTGTTCTGAGATTGATGTTGCTATGACTTTGCTATGCTTAATGCTTGTCACTAGGGTCCGAGTTCCATGATCTCAGATTTGAACCTATTATGTTTTCATGAATATATGTGTGTTCTTGATCCTATCTTGCAAGTCTATAGTCACCTATTTTGTGTTATTATCCGACAACCCCGAAGTGACAATAATCGGGATACTTCTCGGTGATGACCATAGTTTGAGGAGTTCATGTATTCACTATGTGCTAATGCTTTGTTCCGGTTCTCTATTAAAAGAAGGCCTTAATATCCCTTAGTTTCCGCTAGGACCCTGCTGCCACGGGAGGGTAGGACAAAAGATGTCATGCAATTTCTTTTCCATAAGCACGTATGACTATATTCGGAATACATGCCTACATTACATTGATGAACTGGAGCTAGTTCTGTGTCACCCTATGTTATAGCTATTACATGAGGAATCGCATCCGACATAATTATCCATCACTGATCCAATGCCTACGAGCTTTTCACATCTTGTGTTTCGCTTATTTACTTTTCCGTCGCTATTGTTACAATCACTACAAAATCCAAAAATATTACTTTTGCTATTGTTACCTTTATTATCATACTACTTTGCTACTAAATACTTTGCTGCAGATACTAAGTTATCTAGGTGTGGTTGAATTGACAACTCAACTGCTAATACTCAATAATATTCTTGGGCTCCCCTTGTGTCGAATCAATAAATTTGGGCTGAATACTTTACCCTCGAAAGCTGTTGCGATCCCCTATACTTGTGGGTTATCAAGACTAATATTTGGCGCCGTTTCCGGGGAGCATAGCTCTATTCTTTGAGTCACTTGGGATTTATATCTGTTGATCACTATAAGGAACTTGAAAGATGAAAGAACCAAGATTTTGCCCTCAACTACGAGGCGAGGTAAGGAACTGTCATCTAGCTCTGCACTAGATTCTCCTTCTGTTATTAGTAAGCTTGCGACACCTAAACCTGCTACAGTTATGAATTCTTATATGTCGCATGTTATTGATGATGCCACTTCTGCTATGCATGATACTGATGATGAAACTACTTCCGTGCGTGATACTACTTTGCCATTAGGTGAATTTCTTGATGAACAACTGGCTAGGGCTAGAGAGAATGAAATTATTGAAGATGCTATTATTGATGAAAGTTCTCCCCCTGATTATGAATTACCTATTGTTCCTGAGGGTTATGTTATCAAAGAGGAAGCTGCTAGAGCTATCTTTGCTTGTTAAGATAGATATGATCTTAAAAAGCTATTAGCTAAATGGAAGCAGCTATCTCTTAATGCTAGGATGAAACCTGACCCTGCTTTTGCTACTTCGCCTATTTGTGTTACTGATAAGGATTATGAATTCTCTGTTGATCCTGAGATTATTACTTTAGTTGAATCTGATCCTTTTTATGGCTTTGAATCTGAAACTGTTGTGGCACATCTTACCAAGTTAAATGATATAGCCACCCTGTTTACTAATGATGAGAAGTTTCGCTATTATTATATCCTTAAGATATTTCCGTTTTCATTAAAGGGTGATGCTAAGACTTGGTTTAATTCTCTTGCTCCTGGTTGTGTGCGTAGTCCCCGGGATAAGATTTATAACTTCTCTGCTAAATATTTCCCTGCTCATAAGAAACAAGCTACCTTGCGGGAAATATATTATTTTGTGCAAATCAAAGAAAAGAGTCTCCCACAAGCTTGGGGAGGCTTCTCCGATTACTTAATGATTTTCCTGATCATCCTCTTAAGAAAAATGAAACACTTGATATCTTTTATAATGGACTAATCGATGCTTCCAAGGACTACTTGGATAGTTGTGCTGGTTGTGTTTTCAGGAAAAGAACAGTCGACGAAGCTGAATTACTATTGAATAATATGCTGACTAATGAAAATAATTGGACTCTTTGTGTGTACTAAAGTGTTAGGGAACATAGTAATTTCAAAAAAAATTCCTACGCACACGCAAGATCATGGTGATGCATAGCAACGAGAGGGGAGAGTGTTGTCCACGTACCCTCGTAGACCAAAAGCGGAAGCGTTAGAACAACGCGGTTGATGTAGTCGTACGTCTTCATGGCCTGACCGATCAAGCACTGAAAGTACGGCACCTCTGAGTTCTAGCACACGTTCAGCTCGATGACTTCCCTCGAACTCTGATCCAGCCGAGTGTCGAGGGAGAGTTCCGTCAGCACGATGGCGTGGTGACGATGTTGATGTTCTACCGTCGCAGGGCTTCGCGTAAGCACCGCTACAATATTATCGAGGAGGACTATGGTGGAGGGGGCACCGCACACGGCTAAGAGATCAATGATCTGTTGTTGTGTCTCTAGAGGTGCCCCCCTGCCCCCGTATATAAAGGAGCAAGGGAGGAGGGGGCGTCCAGTGGGAGTAGGACTCCCTCCTTTCCTTGTTGGACTTGGAGAAGGGGGGAAAGAGGAGGGAGAGAGAGGAAGGAAAGGGGGGCGCCGCCCCCCGCTCCTTGTCCTATTCAGACTAGGGGGAGGGGCGCGCGGCCTAGCCCTGGCCGCCTCTCCTCTTCCCCACTAAGGCCCACTATTGCCCATTAAGCCCCCGGGGGGTTCCGGTAACCCCTCGGTACTCCGGTAAAATCCCGATTTCACCCGGAACACTTCCGATATCCAAATATAGGCTTCCAATATATCAATCTTCATATCTCAACCATTTTAAGACTCCTCGTCATGTCCATGATCACATCCGGGACTCCGAACAACCTTCTGTACATCAAAACTCATAAACTCATAATATAGCTGTCATTGAAACTTTAAGCGTGCGGACCCTACGGGTTCGAGAACTATGTAGACATGACCGAGACACGTTTCCAGTCAATAACCAATAGTGGAACCTAGATTCTCATATTGGCTCCTACATATTCTACAAAGAACTTTGTCGGTCAAACCGCATAACAACATACGTTGTTCCCTTTGTCATCGGTATGTTACTTGCCCGAGATTCGATTGTCGGTATCTCAATACCTAGTTCAATCTCGTTACCGGCAAGTCTCTTTACTCGTTATGTAATGCATCATTCTGTAACTAACTCATTAGCTACATTGCTTGCAAGGCTTATAGTGATGTGCATTACCGAGAGGGCCCAGAAATACCTCTCCGACAATCGGAGTGACAAAACCTAATCTCGAAATACGCCAACTCAACATGTACCTTTGGAGACACCTGTAGAGCTCCTTTATAATCACCCAGTTACATTGTGACGTTTGGTAGCACACAAAGTGTTCCTCCGGTAAACGGGAGTTGCATAATCTCATAGTTGTAGGAACATGTATAAGTCATGAAGAAAGCAATAGCAACATACTAAACGATCAAGTGCTAAGTTAACGGAATGGGTCAAGTCAATCACATCATTCTCCTAATGATGTGATCACGTTAATCAAATGACAACCCATGTCTACGGTTAGGAAACATAACCATCTTTGATTAATGAGCTAGTCAAGTAGAGGCATACTAGTGACATTATGTTTGTCTATGTATTCACACATCTATCATGTTTCCGGTTAATACAATTCTAGCATGAATAATAAACATTTATCATGATATAAGGAAATAAATAATAACTTTATTATTTCCTCTAGGGCATATTTCCTTCAGTCTCCCACTTGCACTAGAGTCAATAATCTAGATTACACAGTAATGATTCTAACACCCATGGAGCCTTGGTGCTGATCATGTTTTGCTCGTCGAAGAGGCTTAGTCAACGGATCTGCAACATTCAGATCCGTATGTATCTTGCAAATCTCTATGTCTCCCACCTGGACTTGGTCCCGGATGGAACTGAAGCGTCTCTTGATGTGCTTGGTCCTCTTGTGAAATCTAGATTCCTTTGCCAAGCCAATTGCACCAGTATTGTCACAGAAGATCTTCATTGGTCCCAATGCACTAGGTATGACACCTAGATCGGAAATGAACTCCTTCATCCAGACTCCTTCATTTCCTGCTTTCGAAGCAGCTATGTACTCTGCTTCACATGTAGATCCCGCCACTATGCTTTGTTTAGAACTTCACCAACTGACAGCTCCATCATTTAATATAAACACGTATCCGGTTTGCGATTTAGAATCGTCCGGATCAGTGTCAAAGCTTGCATCAACGTAGCCATTTACGACTAGCTCTTTGTCACCTCCATAAACGAGAAACATATCCTTAGTCCTTTTCAGGTATTTCAGGATATTCTTGACCGCTGTCCAGGGATCCACTCCTGGATTACTTTGGTACCTCCCTGCTAAACTTATTGCTAAGAATACATCAGGTCTGGTACACAACATTGCATACATGATAGAACCTATGGCTGAAGCATAGGGAACATCTTTCATTTTCTCTCTATCTTCTCATCGTGGTCGGGCATTGAGTCTGACTCAACTTCACACCTTGTAATATAGGCAAGAACCCTTTCTTTGCCTGATCCATTTTAAACTTTTTCAAAACTTTATCAAGGTATGTGCTTTGTGAAAGTCCAATTAAGCATCTTGATCTATCTCTATAGATCTTGATGCCCAATATGTAAGCATCTTCACCGAGGTCTTTCATTGAAAAACTTTTATTCAAGTATCCCTTTATGCTATCTAGAAATTCTATATCATTTCCAATTAACAATATGTCGTCTACATATAATCTTAGAAATGCTACAGAGCTCCCACTCACTTTATTGTAAATACAGGCTTCTCCAAAAGTCTATATAAAACCATATGCTTTGATCAGACTATCAAAGTGTTTATTCCAACTCCCAGAGGCTTGCACCAGTCCATAAATGGATCGCTGGAGCTTGCACACTTTTTTAGCACCTTTTGGATCAAAAAAACCTTCTGGTTGCATCATATACAACTCTTCTTCCAGAAATCCATTCAGGAATGCAGTTTTGACATCCATTTTCCATATTTCATAATCATAAAATGCGGCAATTGCTAACATGATTCGGACAGACTTAAGCATCGCTACGGGTGAGAAAGTCTCATCGTAGTCAACTCCTTGAACTTTATCAAAAACCTTTTTCGACAAGTCGAGCTTTGTAGATAGTAACACTACTATCAGTGTCCGTCTTCCTCTTGAAGATCCATTTATTTTCTATGGCTTGCCGATCATCGGGCAAGTCCACCAAAGTCCACAATTTGTTTTCATATATGGATCCCATCTCAGATTTCATGGCGTCAAGCCATTTCGCGGAATCTGGGCTCATCATCGCTTCCTCATAGTTCGTAGGTTCATCATGGTCTAGTAACATGACTTCCAGAATAGGATTACCGTACCGCTCTGGTGCGGATTTGTATTCTGGAAGATCTACAAGGTTCGGTAGTAACTTGATCTGAAGCTTCATGATCACCATCATTAGCTTCCTCACTAATTGGTGTAGGAATCACAGGAACTGATTTCAGTGATGAACTACTTTCCAATAAGGGAGCAGGTGTAGTTATCTTATCAAGTTCTACTTTCCTCCAACTCACTTCTTTCGAGAAAAACTCCTTATCTAGAAAGGATCCATTTTTAGCAACGAATGTCTTGCCTTCGGATGTGTGATAGAAGGTGTACCCAACAGTTTCCTTTGGGTATACTATGAAAACGCACTTCTCCGATTTGGGTTCGAGCTTATCAGGTTGAAAACTTTTTAACATAAGCATCGCAGCCCCAAACTTTAAGAAATGACAACTTTGGTTTCTTGCCAAACCATAGTTCATAAGGCGTCGTCTCAATGGATTTTGATGGTGCCCTATTTAAAGTGAATGCAGCTGTCTCTAATGCATAACCCCAAAATGATGGTGGTAAATCGGCAAGATACATCATAGATCACACCATATATAGTAAAGTACGATTACGATGTTCGGACACACCATTTCGTTGTGGTGATCCGGGTGGCATGAGTTGCGAAACTATTTCGCATTATTTCAAATGTAAACCAAACTTGTAACTCAAATATTCTCCTCCACGATCAGATCGTAGAAACTTTATTTTCTTGTTACGATGATTTTCCACTTCACTCTGAAATTCTTTGAACTTTTCAAATGTTTCAGACTTGTGTTTCATTAAGTAGATATACCCATATCTGCTGAAATCATCTGTGAAAGTGAGAAAATAACGATACTCGCCGCGAGCCTCAATATTCATTGGACCACACACATCAGTATGTGTGATTTCCAGCAAATCAGTTGCTCGCTCCATAGTTCCGGAGAACGGCGTTTTAGTCATCTTGCCCATGAGGCACGGTTTGCAAGTACCAAGTGATTCATAATCAAGTGATTCCAGAAGTCCATCGGTATGGAGTTTCTTCATGTGCTTTACACCAATATGACTCAAACGGCAGTGCCACAAATAAGTTGCACTATCATTATCAACCTGCATCTTTTGGTTTCAACATTATGAATATGTGTATCACTACTATCGAGATTTAATAAAAATAGACCACTCTTCAAGGGTGCATGACCATAAAAGATATTACTCATATAAATAGAACAACCATTATTCTCTGATTTAAATGAATAATGGTCTCGCATCAAACAAGATCCAGATATAATGTTCATGCTCATCGCTGGCACCAAATAACAATTATTCAGGTCTAAAACTAATCCCGAAGGTAGATGTAGAGGTAGCATGCCGACCGCGATCATATCGACTTTGGAACCATTTCCCACGCGCATCGTCACCTCATCCTTAGCCAATCTTCGCTTAATCTGTAGTCCCTGTTTCGAGTTGCAAATATTAGCAACAGAACCAGTATCAAATACCCAGGTGCTACTATGAGCATTAGTAAGGTACACATCAATAACATGTATATCACATATACCTTTGTTCACCTTGCCATCCTTCTTATCCGCCAAATACTTGGGGCAGTTCCGCTTCAAATGAGCGATGCGCTTGCGATGAGAAGCACTCAGTCTCAGGCTTAGGTCCAGATTTGGGTTTCTTCTCTTGAGCAGCAACTTGTTTGTCGTTCTTATTGAAGCTCCCCATTCTTCTTCCATTTACCCTTTTCTTGAAACTGGTGGTCTTATTGACCATCAACACTTGATGCTCCTTCTTGATTTCTACCTCCGCAGCCTTTAGCATTGCGAAGAGCTCGGGAATAGTCTTGTCCATCCCTTGCATATTATAGTTCATCACGAAGCTCTTGTAGCTTGGTGGCAGTGATTGAAGAATTTTGTCAATGACACTATCATCAGGAAGATTAACTCCTAGTTGAATCAAGTGATTATTATACCCAGAGATTTTGAGGATATGTTCACTGACAGAACTATTCTCTTCCATCTTGCAGCTATAGAACTTATTGGAGACTTCATATCTCTCAATCCGGGCATTTGCTTGAAATATTAGCTTCAACACCTGGAACATCTCATATGCTCCATGATGTTCAAAACGTCGTTGAAGTCCCGGTTCTAAGCCATAAAGCATGGCACACTAAACTATCAAGTAGTCATCAGCTTTGCTCTGCCAGACGTTCTTAACGTTGTCAGTTGCATCTGCAGCAGGCCTGGCACCCAGCGATGCTTCCAGGACGTAATTCTTCTATGCAGCAATGAGGATAATCCTCAAGTTACGGACCCAGTCTGTGTAATTGCTACCATCATCTTTCAACTTAGCTTTATCAAGGAACGCATTAAAATACAACGGAACAATAGCACGAGCCATCTATCTACAACAAACATAGACAAGCAAAATACTATCAGGTACTAAGTTCATGATAAATTTAAGTTCAATTAATCATATTACTAAAGAACTCCCACTTAGATAGACATCCCTCTAATCATCTAAGTGATCACGTGATCCAAATCAACTAATCCATCTCCGATCATCACGTGAGATGGAGTAGTTTTCAATGGTGAACATCACTATGTTGATCATATCTACTATATGATTCATGCTCGACCTTTCGGTCTCAGTGTTCCGAGGCCATATCTGTCTATGCTAGGCTCGTCAAGTTTAACCTGAGTATTCCACGTGTGCAACTGTTTTGCACCCGTTGTATTTGAACGTAGAGCCTATCACACCCGATCGTCACGTGGTATCTCAGCACAAAGAACTTTCGCAACGGTGCATACTCAGGGAGAACACTTCTTGAAATTTAGTGAGAGATCATCTTATAATGCTACCGTCAATCAAAGCAAAATAAGATGCATAAAGGATAAACAACACATGCAATCAATATAAGTGATATGATATGGCCATCATCATCTTGTGCTTGTGATCTCCATCTCCGAAGCACCGTCGTGATCACCATCGTCACCGCGCGACACCTTGATCTCCATCGTAGCATCGCTGTCGTTTTGCCACCTATTGCTTCTACGACTATCGCTACCGCTTAGTGATAAAGTAAAGCAATTACAGGGCGTTTGCATTTCATACAATAAAGAGACAACCATATGGCTCCTGCCAGTTGCTGATAACTCGGTTACAAAACATGATTATCTCATACAATGAAATAAAGCATCACGTCTTGACCATATCACATCACAACATGCCCTGCAAAAACAAGTTAGACGTCCTCTACTTTGTTGTTGCAAATTTTACGTGGCTGCTACGGGCTGAGCAAGAACCGTTCTTACCTACGCATCAAAACCACAACGATATTTCGTCAAGTTAGTGTTGTTTTAACCTTCGCAAGGACCGGGCATAGCCACACTCGGTTCAACTAAAGTTGGAGAAACTAACACCCGCCAGCCACTTGTGTGCAAAGCACGTCGGTAGAACTAGTCTCGCGTAAGCGTACGCGTAATGTCGGTCTGGGCCGCTTCGTCCAACAATACCGCCGAACCAAAGTATGATATGCTAGTAAGAAGTATGACTTGTATCGCCCACAACTCACTTGTGTTCTACTCGTGCATATAACATCTACGCATAAAACCTGGCTCGGATGTCACTATTGGGGAACGTAGTAATTTCAAAAAAAATCCTATGCACACGCAAAATCATGGTGATGCATAGCAACGAGAGGGGAGAGTGTTGTCCACGTACCCTCGTAGACCGAAAGCGGAAGCGTTAGAACAATGCGGTTGATGTAGTCATATGTCTTCACGGCCCGACCGATCAAGCACCGAACGTATGACACCTGCGAGTTCTAGCACACGTTCAGCTCGATGACGTCCCTCGAACTCCGATCCAGCCGAGTGTCGAGGGAGAGTTCCGTCAGCACGATGGCGTGGTGACGATGTTGATGTACTACCGTCGTAGGGCTTTGCCTAAGCACCGCTACAATATTATCGAGGAGGACTATGGTGGAGGGGGGCACCGCACACGGCTAAGAGATCAATGATCTGTTGTTGTGTCTCTAGAGGTGCCCCCCTGCCCCCGTATATAGAGGAGCAAGGGGGGAGGGGGCGGTCGGCCTTGGAGGAGGTGCGCCATGGGGAGTCCTACTCCCACCGGGAGTAGTACTCCCTCCTTTCCTTGTTGGACTTGGAGAAGGGGGGAAAGAGGAGGGAGAGAGAGGAAGGAAAGGGGGGGCGCCCCCCTCTCCTTGTCCTATTCGGACTAGGGGGGAGGGGCACGCGGTCCAGCCTTGGCCGCCTCTCCTCTTCTCCACTAAGGCCCACTATGGCCCATTAAGCCCCCGGGGGGTTCCGGTAACCCCTCGGTACTCCGGTAAAATCCCGATTTCACCCGGAACACTCCCGATATCCAAATATATTCTTCCAATATATCAATATTCATGTCTCGACCATTTCAAGACTCCTCGTCATGTCAGTGATCACATTTAGGACTCCGAACAACCTTCGGTACATCAAAACTCATAAACTCATAATATAACTGTCATCGAAACTTTAAGCGTGCAGACCCTACGGTTTGAGAACTATATAGACATGACCGAAACACGTTTCCGGTCAATAACCAATAGCGGAACCTGGATGCTCATATTGGCTCCTACATATTCTATGAAGATCTTTATCGGTCAAACCGCATAACAACATACGTTGTTCCCTTTGTCATCGGTATGTTACTTGCCCGAGATTCGATCGTCGATATCTCAATACCTAGTTCAATCTCGTTACCGGGAAGTCTCTTTACTCGTTATGTAATGCATCATTCCGTAACTAACTCATTAGCTACATTGCTTGCAAGGCTTATAGTGATGTGCATTACCGAGAGGGCCCAGAGATACCTCTCCGACAATCGGAGTGACAAAACCTAATCTTGAAATACGCCAACTCAACATGTACCTTTGAGACACCTGTAGAGCTCCTTTATAATCACCCAGTTACATTGTGACGTTTGGTAGCACACAAAGTGTTCCTCCGGTAAACGGGAGTTGCATAATCTCATAGTTGTAGGAACATGTATAAGTCATGAAGAAAGCAATAGCAACATACTAAACGATCAAGTGCTAAGCTAACGGAATGGGTCAAGTCAATCACATCATTCTCCTAATGATGTGATCCCGTTAATCAAATGACAACCCATGTCTATGGTTAGGAAACATAACCATCTTTGATTACTGAGCTAGTCAAGTAGAGGCATACTAGTGACATTATGTTTGTCTATGTATTCACACATGTATCATGTTTCCGGTTAATACAATTCTAGCATGAATAATAAACATTTATCATGATATAAGGAAATAAGTAATAACTTTATTATTGTCACTAGGGTATATTTCCTTCGTAAAGTGCCTTGAGTTTTCTAGTAGTACTCATGTACTACTCGCTTGGAGATCACAGCTGACAATGCGAAATGTTTTTCTGTTGAAAAATCCACACTGAGTCAGTTGCAATAAGCCTTGAAACAGAGTGGGTTTGCATGGCAAACATCTAGAAAAAATTCAGTTCCCAGTGGCAATCTGATACCAGCAAATAAAAATCGATAAGCCCATCAAATCACAGATGGAACAAAAACATAGAATTAATCGTACATCTTATAAGATGGTGCACTCCTATTGTAAGAGGAATCAACTAGTTCCAGGTGGGAACCTCAATGCTTCTGAATTGAATAGCTAACAAATTCACGAGCACCAGTCCTAACAAATTGCATGACAAGATATATAATCCTACTGGCACCGCAGCCACCTGATTCACATTTGGTGTGGTGAGCAAAGATCGACACGCGAATTCAGATACCCTGTATCCTTAACATGAAGCTATCTTGTCAACTTGCATTAATGGTGTCTCCTACCAGTGGGGATGATGTGTCCCTGCTGGTCGCGAGGGAAGTACTCCTTTTGGACGGGATCATACGCGATGGTCCTTGATCATTCCCCACTTTCCATAAGTACCACCTAGCTAGATGGGGATTATTGACTCAGAAAAAGCAATATGGTGGTATGGGGATTCCTAATATTGCTGATATGAATCTTTGCTTACTTGCTTCTTGGGTTGACAAATACCAGAAAGGAGACCAAAAGATATGAAAGAAAATTGTTGATGCCAAATATAGGACTAATAATCCTAATATTTTATCTTGTCCTGAGAGCAATGCCTCTTCCCCATTTTGGAAAGGAGTCCTTTGGGCTGCTAAAGCACCAAAGATGGGTTACCAATGGATAGTGGGGAGTGGGAGAAAAACTAAATTCTGGGAAGATCAATGGTTTGGGTCCTATAGCTTGGCCACTCAATTTTGAGATCTATATAGTATTGCCAATGAGCATAATAAGACCATTGCTGATGTTTGGGATGGGACTACTCTTAAAATTACTTTTAGAAGATGTGTAGACACTAGACTACTACATCTTTGGTTTCATTTGCTGAGCATTGCACAATCTATTATCCTGAATGATGAGGAAGATGCTATTATTTGGAAACTAGAGAGCAATGGGAGATATTCAGTTAAATCCCTGTATGCCATGGTCAACTTTAAAGGGATTACACCTGTACATGTGCCAAAAATATGGCAACAGCATGTTCCTCCTAACATTCATATTTTTCTTTGGCTGCTTGCTCATGATAAGTTGCTGGTTAGGAGTAACCTCAGCAAAAGACAACACATAGATGATCTTAATTGTTTATTTTGTTGTGAAGGTGAAACTAGTAATCACCTTTTCTTTGAATGTGTTGTGGCTGTTGAGGTGTGGAAAAATATACATAATGTTGTTGGATGTATGCCCCAGCCTGGTTTTAAAAATGTGGCTGATAAGTGGGAGAAACACAATTCACAACAAGCTGAAAATATGCTCATTTCAGCTACTCTCTGGGTTATCTGGAGAAGTAGGAATGATTTGTGTTTTAATAATGCCTCGTGGATGGGTGTGCAGGTGATCTTGAGGAGAATTGCAGGCTTCTGCAATCAATGGAAGATCCTGTGCAAGGAGGCTGCAAAAGAACGCGTGGAGAGGATGATATCTTCTCTGTGGGAGCTGTCCAGACAGCCACCTCTGCTGCTTTGGCCAGAGCCAGGTTGAGGAAGAAGGAGTTGTGGATGCAGTACTATATGAAGAAGAAGGCGGAAGGCTAGCTGGGCATTGGGAGTGGGATGCTCATTGAAGGATAAGAAGATAGATCCCATGTACCAGGCTTCCTACTGTGTGGATTGAGCCTTTAAATTCTGTCAGTAGACATGTTTAGATGAACTGTAAGAGGTTTAAGTCGGAATTTGGTTTTCGGGCCGGAGGGGAGCAAAACCCCTCCCGGGGCTGTAATGAACATGGATTCTGTGGTTTCATTTTAAGTAATAGAACTAGGGTAGGAGCCCTTTTCTTCTAAAAAAAATCTGCCGGGGAAGAGGAGCACCGGCCGGCGACGGGGTCGAGCCTGCTATCGCGGTAGGGGTGGTAGCAGTTGGCCGGGGAGGTCAAGGAAGAGCACGATTGTCGAGGGGAAGAGGCCCGATTGTTGGGGAGGTACCGATTCAGGGTGGATGGATGAAATGTTTTCTTTGGCGGTAGCACTTCGGATGTAATTTGGGCAAACTCCAGATTTTCATTTCGCTGGAGCTAGGCCAACCTCGCTCCACGTTTTTGCAATGCTCTCGGGCTGCACTTCGAGAATTTGACTTCTTGGAGCCCAAGCATTCAGGACAAATTCAACTACGGAGTTGGTGGAGTTAGAAACTGAAGAGGGTCCAAATAGGTCCTACTGGCTTACTCTCAAAGCAAGAGAATGGAATCCCTACACGTGACCATCATAGGATGAGCAATCACATTCTTCGTTGCTACATTTCCCAGTGCCTCCCAGTTCTATTGCTTGGCTTCGTCACTAGTGCAGAACCGGGCATTAGCACCGGTTCGTAAGGCCCTATAGTGCCGGTTACATAACCGGCACTAATTAGTGGTCACTAAAGGCCCCCCCTCTTTAGCACCGGTTCAAAGACGAACCGGTGCTAAAAAGCACCACCATGGCACGAGCCAGCTCGGGACTGAGCCCTTTAGTACCGGTTTGTAATACCAACCGGTACTATAAGGTTTGGAGGGTTTTAAGTTTAAGATTTCTTTTTCATTTAATTTTGTGTTTCCATTTTAAATCTTTTTCGTTTCTTTGGTATTTTACGATACTACACATTGTACACGTTATGCATATATATATATATATATATATATATATAATTTCTAGTCGAACCAATCATGCATATATATATCACATCAATGTCTCACAAATTAAACCACCATATTAATTAATTCACACATACACACATGTCTGAGATATATACAATTTCTCCTACATATGAATGTTGCCTTGAGCCAGTCTAATTGGTGCCTTGAGCACGATGACAATTGAAAGTGGTTTTCATTGGGGCGGTAGCGGTAATAGAATTCTCCATTCGGATTTATGACTGGTCGAGCAAAAATCCCGCTATTTCCTCTTGAATTGCTTCTCGCGCTCGTTTCTATGAGCTTCTCCGCACCTCTTTGAACTGTTAAGAAGGAGATCAATATGCATGTGTATTAGTTGTGTGACTAGCTAGATATCGATAATGGTGTAAAAATTGTGAATAGTGTTATGACAAGCGTACCCATTCTTGTCTTTGAGATCTGCTCCTTTGGACGCCATCATGCGAATATTCTCGCAACGCAGAATGCACACAGATCGGTCCCTGCGCTTTGCTTCAGGGCCTTTACGAGAATGGAATTTGATCAGATAAAAATTAATCAAGCATGATAATTAAAGAGATGGCAGCTAGCTAGCTAGCTAGTACTATAATTACTTACCTTGGGTGAAACCATTCAAGCTTTTGTTTCCATTACGCGGGCGTGACGACGATGAATCTTGCCCAAGCCCCGCCGCCGACAAAGAAAATGAATAAAGGGTTATTAAATAGTTCATATCATGAAATGACGAACTAAACAGGCCGAGATATATAGTTAATAATGATTGAAATTACCTGTTAACTATCCCATACAAGATGTTAAAGTCGGTGTTTTTGAGACTAGTGAGTCCGAGACTTCAACCTGTTCGGCGTCAACTTTAATGATACACAAGACCCAGTGAAATCTGCATGCACACACGTTTACATGTCTTAATTAAGCGGGCATATGTTAGCAAAAACATGTAGCTAGCTAGTAGGCAAAAACAGAGAATTTGTAGTACAAGACAGTGTGACTCACCCAAAGTGGTAAGGAAGTAGTATATCTTCATTGTATTTGAGGCGCTTCAAGAACTCTAGCATGCTGCTTTCTACTTCCTTTGCATGATGTTCATTTATCTTCCATGTGAATTCATTAACGGTGTTTGGGTCAATGAACCCAATGCCATAGCGTCCACCTTTTCTCATTTCATATATCTTCATCCTGCATAATACCACAGAAAAGAATATATATAGTGAGGATAATTACAGGTAGTAATGATTGATCTCAAAAGGATCACTACAGCTAGCTTGAGACTTAAATTATAGAAAGAAATCACTTACAGACAATAGCAACTGACGATAGATTTGTCGAGTGCTTCCTTATTGTATAACTGAAACAATTCTAAATATTCAATGGACCCAGCTTTCTCATGGTAGTAATGGTCCTCCTTGACATTCACCATGAGGGACACTCGATCTGAAATCTTGGTAATGTTCATGTACCATTGATGCAATTCATACATTCTCGTTGGGAGGTTCTTGACCTTGTCTGGCGCGACCAAAGGTTGGCCCCGGACATATTGCCGTTTTACTTCATCCTCTCTAAGCAAAGGCATGGGCTCGATCTCGAGGAGTTGTCCAACAGTGATGTTGAGAACTTCAGCCTGCATTATATGCTCCTCCGTTATTACCACATTGCCCACCTCGGGAACATGCACTGTTTGCCCACAATAATATTGGGGCGTCAGATCGTTTTGTTGTTGGCACAACAAGCGAGGATCGATTATACTACTGTTCTCCCGGTAGGGAATGGTTTTCTGCATTTCTTTGAGAGTGTTTCATTTGCTTGAATCCAGACTAAGTCTCGCTTCTTCCTCCACTCGATGAAATATGCTCTTATGTAATCTTGAGAGAGCAACTTAAGAGTGCATCTCGAGACATCATATATATATATATATATATATATATATATATATATATATATATATATATATATATATATATATATATATTCAACCGGGGAAGGACTTGAACAGTTCTCAGAGATTGGAAACTAGAATTAATGAAATGGTTCAAATACAATGCCCCGTGGGCGCGTCTCAGAAGGATGTGGGGGGAGGCACCTGCCGGGGGCGGGGTGAACCCTGATGGAGCCGAGCGCGTCAAATCTGCGGCTAAGGGCACCCCCCTCTCTGGTGTTTGCTCCAACCTGCCCGCTCGTCCAATGTCTCCGTCCTTCTCTGGTATTGAGTACTTGCCTGTGTCTCCTCTCCGCCCTACTGACCCCACCCCCTCCAAGAAGAAGAAGACGTCGGTCGGGAAGTTCTCGGCTAAAAGTAGGGCCTCCTCGGGATCCAAGCAATGGATGACGGGCATTTGTCGTCTCCTCGACCAGGATTTGGGTGCCGCATCAGGTTCTGGCCCTGTTTCCGCATCTCCTGTGGCAAGTTCTCCTGCTCTCCGCTCGCCTACGTCCACGGCGCGCAAGGGGCGGTGCGTACGGAACTCTGGTGAGCTGATCGCATTGTGGGTGGAGCGGCGTGCTGCGGCTAAGGACCTCCCTCCTCAAGGTACGGTTTCCACTCCGTCCACCTCTTCATCTCCGATTCATCTAGTTCTGTCGTCTCTTTCGGATGATCATCTCTTGTATATTCTTTCGGATGTCCGGGTTTCTAATGATGCTGGGGTGGGTTCGCCGGCTCGTATTCTTTCTGTCATTCGGGCCAATGAGCTGGCCCAAGCGGCCACTGCCAAGGCCAAGGAAACTGTTGAGTCTGCAGCTAATATTGTTCAGACTACTGCTGAGGTGGCGGTGGGGACACTGGTTGTGGCTAGTCGTCCCCTATACCTCCTAAAAGGGGCCCTTCTGAAAGAGCTAAATCATGCGCTGCCCCTTGCAGGTCGAGTCTCCGTATTAAAAACCTTAATTTTAAATGAAAGCTCTCTTTTGGAATATTCGTGGTTTTGGTGCTAAGGGGCGTCGGGACCAGATCAGGGACGTTGTGCAGAGCGAAAACATCGATATCTTAGGGCTGGTCGAGACTTTTAAAGAGTCCTTTTCTCCTAATGAGCTTTCTGCGATCGCCGGCATAGATAGGTTTTGACTGGCATTTTCTTCCCTCTTCTGGTCACTCTGGGGGTATTCTTTTGGGCTCAAAGCGGGGCATGTTTGATTTCATTGTGTTTGATCATGGTATTTTTTGGGCAAGCATTGTGGTGCATCATCGGCATCTTAATACCCTTTGGGAATTTATGGTGGTTTACGGCCCTGTGGACCACTCTCTGTCCTTGATTTTTCTTGATGAGTTGTCTATTAAGATCGACTCCTGCTCTCTCCCAATCATTATCGGGGGCGATTTTAACCTTCTTTGGGTGCCTTCGGATAAGAGCAACCATAATTTTTCCTGGTCTCTGGCTAATGCTTTTAATAATTTCATCAGTAACTGTGCTCTCCGCGAGCTCCCTAGGGTGGGAGCTCGTTTCACCTGGTCTAATCATCAACCTAACCCGGTCCGATCGGTGCTGGATCGGGCCTTCATTTGTTCCAGGTGGGACTCGCTTTTACCCCGCCTCTCTCAAAGCCAAGCTGGCGGTTGGGTCGGACCACACCCCTCTCATTCTGGACGCTGGCCTGTCCAGGCCGTTCGCCACTTCTCGCTTCCAACTCGATGCCTCGTGGCTGCTTGTTGAGGGTTTCTATAGCATGCCTGCTACCAGAATTTCCACCCTTCTTTCCCCGTCCCCTCGTTCCTTTGGTCCCATGGATGATTGGCACAAGTGTTCATATGAGCTATGCAAATTTCTTCGGGGCTGGGCGCGTAATAGAGCTGCGGAGATGCGGAGGGAGAAGGGGGCTTTAGAGGCCCAAATTTCTGGCTTGGACTTGAGTGCGGACCTGAATGGTCTCTCTGATCAGGACTGGGCGATTAGGTACAGTCTAGAGGCGGCTCTGATGCAGTTGCATCAGCAGGCTGAGGTTTATTGGCGTTAGCGTGGTACTATCAATTGGACCCTTACGGGGGACGCTCCCACGGCCGATTTTTTGCCATTGCTAATGGGAGGAGGAGACGTTGCTTCATCGATAGTTTGATCATCAATGGTGTTAAGACCTCAGATCAGTCCTCATTTTAGCCCATGTCGTGGAGTTCTTCTCCTCCCTTCTACAGGCGAGGCAGGAGAGTGGTTTATCAATCTCTAATTTTTTTGGGAGCCAGGCAAAATGATATCTTTGAGACTGGTTTGTTGCTGAGAATGAAGCTTTGATGGTTCCCCTCTCTGACGATGAGATCTGGCAAGTCATTAATTCGGCTAACATGAACTCAGCTTGTGGCCCTGATGGCTTCTCTATTCATTTCTTCAAGAAATTCTGGCAACAACTTCAGAGGTTGGTTTGTCAGATCATTCAGGGTTTTTGCCTCGGGACTATTGACATCTCTCGTCTTAATTATGTTGTTATTTTCCTCATCCCCAAAGTGAAAGGTGCCAACCTCATTTCTCAATTTAGGCCTATAGCCCTAATTAATAATTGCAAAGTTCCCGGCGAAGGGCTTTCCCAATCGCCTCACCCCCATTGCTGACAAGACCATTAGTCAGTACCAATCTGCCTTTATCAAAGGCTATTTCATTCTTGATGGGATCTTGTGCCTTCATGAGATTGTTCATGATTTGAAGATCAGTAAGTCTAAGGCTGTGATTCTTAAGCTGGACTTTCAGAAAGCGTATGATTCGGTTAGCTGGCCTTTTCTTCGAAAGGTGCTTCTTGCCAAAGGCTTTGAGGGAGCATATGTGCACATAGTTATGCAGTTGGTCTCGGGGGGCCACACTGCAATTTCCGTTAATGGGCAAATCAGTAATTACTTTGCCAATGGTCGGGTCCTACGGCAAGGGGACCCTACTTCCCCTATCTTGTTTAATTTCGTCGTGGATGCCTTATCTCGTATTCTTTCCCGTGCTGCCGCCCATGGCCACATTTCTCCTGTTGTCTCCCACCTCATTCCTGAAGGTGTTACCCATCTCCAATATGCAGATGATACGATCATTATGGTTGAGTTGAATGAATCTTTCATTGCTCACCTTAAGTTTTTCCTCCTGTGCTTCGAGGCTTTGTCGGGTTTGAAGATCAATTTCTCTAAAAGTGAAGTCATTGTGACTGGAGTGGATGGTAATGAGGCTCAGAGAGTAGCCCACCTCCTCAATTGTAAATTGGAGCGTTCCCTTTCAGATATCTAGGTCTTCCCATTTCCCGGGACACTCTCTTTGCGAAAGACTTCACCCCTGCTGTGGCCAAAGTGGGTAACAGGCTTTTACCTTGGAGAGGTAGATACAACACCAACGCTGGCAAAGTGGCTCTGATCAATGCCTGCCTCTCCTCCCTGCCTATGTTCCTTATGGGATTCTACTCTCTCTCGGCTGGTACTCACACAGGCATTGACAAACATAGAGGGCTTTTTATTGGAACTCGGCTGACAATAAGCGCAAATATAGATTCGTCAGATGGAGGCTTATGTGCAGGCCCAAAAGCCTTGGGGGCTGGGCATTATTAATACCGCTGTCATGAACAAATGCCTTTTAATTAAGTGGTGGTGGAAGATCATGACTACTGGGGTTGGGACTCTTTGGGTTTCCATTCTCAAAGCTAAGTATTTCCCTCTTACCTGTCTGTTGTTTGCTTCGGCCCGCAGGCTCTCAATTTTGGAAGGATCTGGTTAGAGTTAGACCTCTTTTTTTGGCACATGTTAAGTTTGTGGTCGGGGATGGCTCCTCGGTTCGTTTTTGGCTTGACTGGTGGTGTGGCGACTCACCGCTCTCCGTGAGTTTCCCTACCCTATTATCTTACTGCCCTACCCCGGATATCTCCATTGCTCAGCTCTCGGCTAATAATTGGGACCTTGCTTTCTGACGATCCCTCCCTCCTGAAGAGTTTGAAGACTAGCAAAGGCTCACTGCTCTCTTCCCTACGCTCTCGGAGAAGATGGACTCGATGGTGTGGTCTCACTCTTCCTCTGTTCGCTTTTCGGTTAAGTCTCTCTACTCTAGGCTTATCGGTGGTTCTCCCACCAACAGGTTTTCTCAGGTCTGGCAGGCCCGTGTCCCACCAAAAATCAAAATCTTTCTTTGGCAAGCCAGGGCTGTCACGTGGCATGGATAAGATTCGTAGTTTAAATGGCCCAGATCGAATTTTGTGCCCTTCTATAGCTAGGAGGACACAACTCATATTATCTTTCACTGTGCTTTAGCCAAGCTGGTCTGGAGTTGTGTTAGATCGTGTCTCCATGTCTCATGGGACCCCTCTTATTTTGTTGATGTTCGTACAATGGCTAAGTCTTTGAGTGGTGTTACCAAGAGGGTGTTCTGGGTTGGGCTTGGAGCAATCTGTTGGTCTCTTTGGACGATTAGGAATAAGTTTACCATTGAACATGTTTTTCTTAATAAACCTGTTGATTGTCTGTTCAAATCATGTATCTTCTTTCAGAAGTGGAGATCATTGACTAGGGCAGAGGACCATGATGCTTTTGATCTTCTGACTTCCAAAATGCGAGCCTCTGCGTCTTCCTTATCTAGACAAGAGCAAGTTGCTTAGATGGTGTTCAGCATGTCTTCGACCAGTTGCTGGTTTGGTCGCTTCCTATCTCTCCGGCCTACGTGTCGTGTGCTGGCATGGTTGCCATGTATCTCCTTAATACTTTCGGGCCACTTTGTGTTTGCTTGTGCTTGGTGGGTTAGTTCTACAGTTGTGTGACTCTGCCTTGTGGCTTTATTTATAAAGTCGGGCGTATGCCTTTTCTCTAAAAAATGAAATGGATCAGTATACAACTATATACAAATGACGGTACGAGAGAGGAAGTTTGGGACCATGGCTCAGCCGAACCTACACTCAGTACCATTAGATATATCATAGGTCCCATGTGGATTCGGGCCAGGTTAGCATTTAAATTTCAATGATCTAGTACTGTCCACCTTAATCATTTTCTCTGGCTGGTGCTCGTAGGCCTGCACGGGTCTGACTTTTTTTACAAGATGGACATGCACACCTCCCTATGTTACTGTAGCACAAGAAGAAAATTATTCTGCCCAGGCCTGACTTAGAGGCTGATAGAGCCATGGAGATGATTCATAAGATTGTAGCGGAAAGCCTATGAATGATTCTGACATTAATGATCTAGAGGTTGGGGCACTAGAATGCCTCTGTGAGGATTTAGTACCTTCATCTGTGTTACAGGAAGAGGATGCGGATACGGTTTCATATGGGTATATGGCCCCCCTGCAACCAGATTTGTGCATGCAAATTGATATCGGTTATATGGACTGGGAGGCTACACAGGATAAACCAAAACATACCTGGAAAGGAAGATATATAATGCATCTGTTGTGCGCAGAAGCGCGAGAATTCGGACCGCAAAGAAATTTCATGATGAAAGTTGAAAGGAATCTTTTGGAATAGCAAAGGTCTGACAGACTTGGCTAAAAGAAGGTTCCTTGCGAAAGCATCATTAGAACACAAATTGGACTTCATTTCCTTACTTGAGGCTGGTAGGGATAATTTTACATCACAATTTCTTGGTACCTTATCCGGTGGTGTTGACTTTGATTGGCACTGTCTACCTCCAACAGGAAGATCCGGATGGATCTCACTTGGGGTCAAGTGCGAGACGCTAGAAGTACGTAACATAGTACTAGGAGACATTGTCGTCAAATTCAGGGTGCGCTCGAAGGTTGATGGGTTCCAATGGGCGCTAGTTGCAGTATATGGAGCTGCTCAACTGGAGCTCAAGCCGGACTTCCTAGCAGACCTTGTACGGGTTTGTGGGGATGAGAGATTACCAATTCTGGTTGGAGGTGATTTTAACATTATTTGGAGGAGAGATGAAAAGAATAACAATACCTTTGATGGCACATGGTCATTCATGTTTAACACTATCATCGAAAGTCTTGACCTGAGAGAGATAGAACTCTCAGGCAGAAAGTTTACTTGGGCAAACACACTACTGATTCCAATTTACGAGAAGTTGGATCGTGTTCTCACCAGTATTGAATGGGAACAGAAGTTTCCTTTGGTGATTGTCCAAGCTTTACAGAGAGGAATTTCTGATCACACCCCGTTGCCTGTTGACTCTAGGGAAGCCACACATGTAGGGAATAAAAATGTCTTTTCGTTCAAATTAGCATGGTTTGAGAGAGAGGGATTCATCGACATAATTGCCTGGGAGTAGGCTAAGGACACATGAGGGAGGTCGAATATCAAGCGATGGAAAAATAATATTAGGCCCTTGAGACAGTTCCTGAGGGGTTGGGCTAAAAATGAAAGCGGAATTTATAAGGTGTAAAAGGATAGGCTTATACACCTTATAAATGAACTTGATCTAAAGGCCGAATCCATTTTATTCGATGCGGATGAATGGGCATCTAAAACAAAGACTGAGCAGAGATTGCGAGAGCTTCTCAGAGAAGAAGAAATGAAATGGACACTTAGAGCTAAAGTGTGGCAGATCGTCCAAGGGGACACAATACCCAGTTTTTTTTCATTTGGTTGCAAATGAAAAACACAGAAAGAAGAAAGTTTTCCAGCTTGAGCAGGATGAGGGTACA
This sequence comes from Aegilops speltoides, assembly GCA_021437245.1. Taxonomy (NCBI): domain Eukaryota; kingdom Viridiplantae; phylum Streptophyta; class Magnoliopsida; order Poales; family Poaceae; genus Aegilops; species Aegilops speltoides. The sequence goes on from CM038147.1 coordinate 110,477,216, forward strand.
ATTGTAGGACACGAGAACCTTGTATATCTCTAATTATTATAAACAATTGTTTGGGGCTCCCAACGACATTTTTGTGTCTATGGACGAGCTCATGGTTCGGGATATTCCTCAACTCGGGACATATGAGAATGAGATTTTATCCGCACCATTCACGGAGAAATAGGTGTTTAAGGCCATATCACAGATGAAGAATAATAAGGCGCCAGGCCCAAATGGCTTTCCAGCAGAATTTTATAAGAAGTGTTGGCATGACATTAAAGGCGACCTTTTGTCGATGTTCCATGACTTTTTTAGTGGCCACTTGCAGCTTTTCCACCTAAACTTTTGGATGATAATGTTGTTGTCAAAGAAGGCGGAGGCACTGCGTATCGAGCAGTTCCGACCAATTTGTGTGCTCAATGTGAGATCTAATTTTTTTTACTAAAGTTGGGACAAACCCACTGAGGCAGGTTGCACATAATGTAGTGCAACCAACTCAGACGGCTTTTATGCCGGGAAGAAACATACTAGAGGGTGTGGTTGTTCTACATGAATCACTTCATGAGATCCACTCAAGAAACCGGATGGGGTGGTCTTCAAAGTGAATTTCGAAAAAGCATATGATAAAGTTAAATGGCCGTTCCTACAGCAGGCCTTACGTGTGAAAGGATTCGACGATTCTTGGAGGAAGTAGGTCAATTCATTTGTACAAAAAGGCAGTGTCAGGATTAAAGTGAATTATGGTGTAGGTCACTACTTCCATACGCATCAGGGGTCTAAAACATGGGGACCCGATGTCTCCTATCTTGTTCAACATAGTAGCGGATATGTGTTGGCAATTTTGATAGGAAGAGCTAAAGAGGAAGGCCAAGTAGGAGGGACTAGTACCACATGTAGTAGAGGGTGGGGTGTCCATACTACAATAGCTGATGATACCATTATTTTCATGGAACACAATTTGGCAAAGGCCAGAAATATGAAGCTTGTGTATGCTTATTCGAATAGTTGTTGGGTTTGAAGATTAATTTTAACAAAAGTGAATTGTTTTGCTTTGGGAGAGCCAAAGATGAACAAGATGCTTATAAACAACTGTTCCAGATGTGAACTGGGTACACTGCTGTTTAGCTATCTGGGCATACCAATTCACCATCGCAAGCTTTCTGACAAGGAGTGAAAGTGTATTGAGGATTGATTTGAAAAGAAACTAAGCTGCTGGAAGGGTAATCTTATGTCATACGGAGGTCGGCTAGTACTAATAAATTCAGTGCTCACGAGTATGCTGATATTCCTTTTTGTCACTTTGAAGTACTTGTAGGGGTACGGAAAAGGTTGGACTTTTATCGATCTCGATTCTTTTGGCAGAGTGATGAAATAAAAAGGAAATGCAAGCTTACTAGATGGGACATCATTTGTAGGCCGAAGGACCAGGGTGGTCTTGGGATTGAGAATTTAGAGGTAAAAAAATAGGTGTCTGCTTAGTAAATGGTTGTACAGGCTTTCTATGGAGACCGAAGGCATGTGGGTACAAATTTTACGTAATAAGTACCTACAATCTAAGACCTTGACCCAGGTTACCATTAGACCCAGTGATCCACCTTTTTGGAGGGGGTTGATGAGAACGAAAGCAACTTTCTTTAATAGAACTAAATTTATCATTGGAAACGGTAATTGAACAAGATTCTAGGAAGATACATGGTTAGGGAAACACATAGCCATACAATATCCGTCTCTATATAACATTGTACAATGTAAGGAGGCTTATGTTGCTACAGTATTATAGTCCAACCCTCTAAATATTCAATTCCAGAGATCTTTGGTAGGAGGCCGATGGGACGCGTGGCTTCATCTAGTCAGAAGGTTTATGGATGTTCACCTTTCTGATGAGGCTGATAGCATTCACTGGAGACTAACTATGAATGCCATCTGATCAGTGAAATCTATGTACTTGGACCTAATTGATTCCGGTCCGATTCCGAAATTGATACATATTTGGAAGATCAAGGTCCCGTTAAGAATCAAAATCTTCATGTGATTTGTTCACAAGGAAGTGGTTCTGACTAACGATAACTTGGCAAACGTAATTGGGAGGGTAGTCAAAGGTGTAGCTTTTGTGATCAAGATGAAACCATCAAACACAAACTATTATAGTTTTCCGTTCATATAGCCTTTAATATCACACCTCCAAATAGTATTCACACGTTACTTTGGACGTGGCTAAATGGAGTTGAGAACAATATTGCGAGACATATTCGGATAGGAGTATGTGCATTACTTTGGGCTATATGGAACTGTAAAACTGATATGGTTTTTAACAGACAAATTTGTATATTTTTTTATAGGTTATCAACAAGGCCACTGCTTGGATTCGTACGTGGTCGTTACTCACTCCTGTGAAAGCCAGGGAGCCTTTCGTTACTTGGTCTACCCGATGGGAGATAGTAGCTCGGGATATCTACAACCGGTTTGAATGACGGTCCAGTAATAGGATAAGTTTTTAGTCATCTAGTCCTGTTTTCGCCTGTTGTGGCATATTTTACTTGTTTTTTTTACCTTTTCAGCTCTGAGAGAGCTTGTTCTGGAATTCAAACTTATCTGGTACTTTGATTAATAAAAGGGTTGCATGCATCATTCTGATGCAGAGACCGGGGTAATCCTTATTTTCTAAAAAAATGTCGGTTCAATTATAGTTACTCTTTATTTTACCATTGAAATTAGAGCCACCCTTGTGGTTTCTCTCGATTTTTGCCCCTCCGCAGATTTTGCTAAACTCCGCCAGCGTGGAGAACTTTTCCAATATCGACTATAGGGAGGTTGAGAAATTAGAGAAACTGCTGAGGGAGCCAATCCTATTGACAATGTCCATGGCCATGCCACAGAACAATTGTGCTTCTTTACATCGTTTTATTACAGTCCCAATGCCTCCAACTTCAGCTACTGCTTGACACTTCTAGCTATACTTGCCTCCAGTGACTATTTTGAAAATGTTTAACTGGTATATGGTAGCGTGTATTTTGATGTATTTTTTTCTCTTCGCTTCCTCCCTCGATCGACTAGATGAAACATACCCTTGTATACACTTTGGAGAAAGCAACCTAAGAATTAAATTGAGTGAACGGCCACTGTTGTACGGCTGAGTCCAAAAACAGAAATAATATTGCCAGAAATTGATAAGGTAGCATTTCCATTTCTTCTTCAAAACAAAAAGTGTCTTTTGATGCAAGAATTGCCTTTCCTTGGATGTGTATCCAAAGATCGAAGTGATATAACCTTCTGACAAATTACTTCATACCAACCTCACTTTGCAAGTCGCCATGTGTATCTGTACTAAGTAACAGGCAATCACAATACATCATAACTCTAGTGACTATTTAAGGCAGCATATACATCTGTTACAGAAACGGCAGGCAAGAACTTGCACAACGTTCGGAAAATGAGAAATTAACTAGAACAAACAGAATCTGTACATGGAAACAATGGTGCAGAATGACAAAAAAAAGTCGACGATGTTGCACGGCAAACAGCTATACTTATTTGTGTACTTGTCTGTTGTTACTTCGTCGGAGACAGCCACCGACATAGAACTGGATTTTATGAGTCATTCGGAGGAATTCATATATCACACCTAATTAATGACCTCTGTTTAGTTCTTGTGAACAGATTTAGTTCCTTCCATCAGGTGCTCTAGTCCGACAAGCATCGTATCCACCGATTTACATTTGTTGTAGTGAGCCAAGATCTTCACTAATGTTCAGATAGCCTGCATCCTGAACCTAAAGTCATCTTGCCTACTCGCTAAGCTATCTCTCTCACACATTGAAGTCGTGTTCTACTGCTAGTCACAACAATGTCAAACCATGTGTCAAATCCAATACATTTGGTTATTATTTGAATTCTGATGTTTAACATTTCTATTATAGATATAGTTTCACGGGTGTACACGGTACTCTTATTTCTGCTTAAAACGATCACATCTAATATGAAAATTGGACATTTACTTAAAATGATCACATCTATTATGAAGTGATGTACAAACCAGGTCAATCAATAAAAATATGTATGATACATATGTGTTGCAAGCTTTGTCCGATTCCAAGCTAAAATGTATGAAACGAAGGGAGTCCTTAGGAGTTAGGAGCTAATTAAGAGGTCGTTGTTCGTGGCGGGGATATTCACCAACTCACAAAGCTGGTTGCGGTGATGGTACGTTCTCAGTTTCTGGGATTGTGGAGGGATTGTGGAGGCCCCTGTCTTCTTCCGGTGGCTGTTTCGGCAAAAATGCTAGACTCACGGCATTTACGGAAGTAATACGGGGTTGTTCCATCTAATCAAACTAGCCCCCCCTGATTTTCAGGAGGGGTGGGCCCCTACACACCCCTTAAACCCAATCTTAATCCTCTACGTTAACTACCCCGTGAAGCCTGTAAAAATCCTCCTCGTGAGTGTAGCATTACCACTGTTTCGGTGGCGCCGGTGGGCATCGAGCATCGGTTGTTGCAGAAAAGCTCTCCAACAAAGACCTGATTGTATTTTTTTTCCTTTTAGTGGCAACTTCTTTGTAGTTGTATTGGGACAACTGTACTCTCGCGGGTTCTCATGTAGTTTCTGCATGTATGTCACGTTTGGCATCCTTTGTTTTTAAGGAACATGCCCTAAATTCTCAAAATCTCTATCTCTATCTCAAAATTTAATTCTTAGGGTTTCTGGTCGTACGTCGTCACCAATTTTACAAAAAAAGTCCCTCTGTTTATACAAAATCCACCCGCAGTCCCTATTAACGCAGTGCTTCGGGTAGTCCGTCGTCGCGCACTTTTTGCAAAAATGTCCTTGTATTTTTCCATAATTGAACCCGCAGTACGTTTTTAAGTTAATGTATGAGAGAAAACGTTTTGTTTTTTATAAAAACGCCCTGCATGTTGTAGTATTCAACCCGCCGCCACGTCCTACGGCAAAAACAACAGAAATTTCAGCCGGCACACACGCGAGCGAACTCTGTCTGGCCGTGCGTTTGATTACGTTCGATTTTTCGTCCCACCTTGCTCCCTTCAACTGATTACATGGGAGAGATCCTCGGCACGGAAACGAATTAACCCAAAGACTGAGAATCAGAGGTGAAAAAGAATCAAACATGAGAAATCAAAGGCGAAAAAGAAAAAACTTAGAATGAAGTGCGCGGGCAACTGGAGCGTTGGTAACGGGTAAGGGCGTTGTCCCGGTTCTTGCCAGGAATTAGCAAGGAGGAGGGTTCCTGCAGCGGTCACCGACGCGTCGTGGACGGATCCGGGCGGGCGCTCAGATCTGCTGGTCTGTGAGACCATGACTATGGAATCGAACGGGCGCCGATGACTTGGCTTCACATCAGCTCGCATGCACGCACTCGATAGAAATTAGATCGAGATAAGGAAATTAGAGACATAGAGGTGTGAGAGGGACGGATCTCGCGGCTGTGCTCCACCGAACGGGCGCGAGGGGAGGGACGTGATCTCGCGGCTGCGCTCGCAACAGGCGCGAGCGACTTCGCATGCAAAATCTTGCTGGCTGCGGGCGTTCAAGCAACATGTCGGTGTGCTCGCAAATCTCGGTGGAAGCACTGGGATGAGAAAAGAGAGAACTTTTGCAAGAGTGAGGTGATTACCATGGGGATGGATGACCAGCAAAGTTTACGAACCGCACACCTTCTTAATTGCAAGCTAGGGAGCTTCCCAATTAAGTACCTTGAGCTCCCAATCTCTCATCGCAAACTCTCGATTCTAGAATGGGAGCCCCTGTATGGGAAAGTGGCTAACAGGGTAAGCCCGTGGCGACGGCGTTTCATGTCCTCCGCTGCAAGGCTCATTCTAACAAACTCGAGCCTCTCTTCCCTTACCCTCTTCACTATGGGGATGTTTTTGCTTGCCGATGGGGTTCATGCCAAGCTAGACACTCCGAGATCCAGGTTCTTTTGGGAAGGAACTGGCATCAAGAGGAAGTACCACCTCGTCAAGTGGGCGGCGGTTTGCAGGCCTAAGAAATTTGGTGGATTGGGAATCCTCAACTCCAAACTACTGAACGTTGCCCTCCTTGCCAAATGGTGGTGGCGGCTGGCCCAAGATGAGTCGGGGCTCTGGGCAAAGCTGCTTAAAGCCAAGTATTTCCCTAATGGGAACCCCTTCACAGCCTCGGCCAACGGCTCCGTGTTTTGGAAAGGGATCCAAGCGGTGCGGCCTGCTTTTGACTTAGGGGCCAAATTCCAGACCAATCACGGCCTATCCACTCGGTTTTGGCTTGACCATTGGCTGGGTGACTCCCCCCTTTGGCAAAGTCATCCCACCTTATTCCGGATCGCCACAGACACCAACATAACAGTTGGGCAGGCAACTCGTATCGATCCTCCGGCGATCCACTTTATAAGGGCCCTAACAAACGAAGAGCATGCATCTTGGGATGGGATGGTCCAGCAATTAGGCTCTAATCGCCTTCGGACGGGGGCTGACACAGCTAAGTGGAGTTTGACAGCGTCTGGGAAATTCACGGTGAAGTCCTTGTATAACAAGCTTACTGAAGGGCAAGTGCTTGACATAGCTAAAGGACTGTGGAAGGCAGGCCTGCCCCTGAAGATTAAGATCTTCATGTGGCAAATGCTTAGGAATAGGCTGCCTACTTCGGATAACGTAGCCAAACGGAACGGTCCGGCCGATGGCACATGTGCAATCTGCGGGCTAGGTGAAGATGCGAATCATGTTTTCTCTAGGTGCCACTTGGCCAGGTTTGCGTGGAGCGCTGTTTGGGAGGCCTTCCACACGGACTGGAATCCCGCTTCGGGGACCCAATTAGTTTCTATCCTTAAGTCCACGAAAGGGACTTCTAGCAGACTTGCCTGGCGTTGCGTAGGGGCGCTATTGTGGGCACTTTGGACGACGCGCAATAAAATTACGATCAAGAAGAAATTTCCTAACCATCCTGCAGACATGATCTTCAAATGCCATCTATTTCTGCAGATGTGGACCCCGCTGGGGAAGGAGCGCGATGCTGAGCATATGTCAGAAGCCATGGTGCGTATCAAGACGATCCAGATGATGGCAAGACAAAACCTGGCGAGTAGCTGAAGCTTTTGAAGATCTTCGTGGAGTGTTTAGTTGCTTAGGTCATTGCATTTGCTGGTCTGTGATGTTTATTTTGTTGCGATGAACCTTATTTTGTTGCGATGAACCTTGTTGTTTGCTGCCCATGTTAGGTGTAATGCTGAACTTGTAAAGTTGTAACCGTTGAACCATGGTGCCTTTCAGGCTTTATTAATTTAAAGCCGGACGCTTCTAGCGTCTTCGTTCAAAAAAGAAAAGAAAAGAGAGATGGAGTGGAGCGAGAGAAGTAAGATGGGATGGAGATGCATCTCGATGGAGACCAACAGATAAGCTTTACAGCGGTGGGTGGAGGGAGGTACACGTGCCTCATGGATGGTACACGTGCCTTGCCTGATGGATGACTCCAACGTTGTATTTATCAGCCAGTTTGTACACGGTATTTTCTTGCGTTTAGGCTAAGCTTTAGTGGTGAAAAAACATGGGAAATGAAATATTATATTACAAATAAAACAACCATCAATAAAACTAAATAATCAAAATCATTAGAATTCAATTTTTTTGATAATTTTATAAAACATATTACATGAATTATTAAACTCTCGAGGAGTGTTTCCGGGTATCTTCAACGATGATCATCAAACCGTCCGCAATCGTCCGGACCGTGTGGTCCAGTTCGGACGTATTTTACCATCCGCGTGCCTGTATCGATCCACCGACCGGTTCGGACCTAATTTTTTCCGCAATCCGTAAACAAATCGGAGGGGCTTTACGTGCGCCCAAACTGCCGCCACGCTCGATTCTAACTGCCCTGGCCCACCCAAAAACCCCTCCCTCGCTCGTGTCCCTCCCCACTCAAAGCCGTCAACGCAGCTCCGGAGAACCAGTGCCACATTCATGACACCTCAGAGCGACGCCACCTCTCACTGGCGCTTCGGCATTGGAGCGACGTTGGCCTAGAGCGCCGCCCGTGCCGTTTCCCGGTGCACGCGACTCCTCCACGTTCAAATTACAGGCCGTCATTCCGCGTCCCTATATTAAACAGGCATGGTTGTCGAGGAACCTACTTCGGCGTCGCTCGTCCGTTTGTCTGCCGCCCACTATTAACCACCACTTCGCTTGCCCTACCATCCATCGGCTATTTAAACTCAAGCCTCGGTCATAGCCGCATCTATCCTCCTCCTCTTCGCAACATGCCATCCATGGTGTCCTCGAGCTCCAAAGCCATTTGGGACATCCTTTCATCCGAGCAAAAGACGAAGATTGCCTGCAGACGGAGGCCAGCGGTACAGACGTCCCAACGAAGGACACGGTTGATGATGAGTCGACGTCACCCTCCTCGCCGGTCCATGTCGGTACCACCATGAGCTAGGATCGTGCTCACTACAGCGAAATGGTGTTGGCCGAGTGGGAGGCCTTGATTCTGTAGGCGCAGGCCGACCATGAGTACAACTTCCGCTTCCTCATCGAACACCAGGGCTCGGTGGAACAACTTGCCGCCGGCACAACGACCGTGTCGTACGATGACCAGGCTGAGCAGGAGGCGCTGGTCGACTCCTATCGTAAAAGTAAAGGTTAAGTCTTTTCAGTTCCTATATTAATTCAGTTTGTGCACTAAAATTCATTTTCTGCACTCAAACAGGGTATATCTCAAGATTCAATTTCTGAACTATAGAAGGTTTGTGGAACAGCTGGATTTTTAAACTTAAAAGAGATCAAAAGTGAAGGTTCAATCTTTTCAGTTAAACAGAGATCCAATATACAGTCCTTTCGTTCAATAAAGATCAAATGTTCAGTTTTCGCTAACATATTAAATCTACATGCAAGCCTTGTTTAAATAGAAGACATGTGGAATCTTCAACTTGCGCTTTTGTAGGCAAAGATCATCTTTGTTTGGGCCGTAGCTACAAATACTTAAATTATAGACCATTTTTTGTAAATTAAGAGTATGTCGTATTTTTTTCTCCCGTTGCAACGCACGGGCCATTTTGCTAGTAAAAATAAAGCATCCTTGTGAAAAAACACGCCTATTATAGATCTATCTTTTATTCAACTGCTACAACGCCTGAGCCTGCCTCTAAATCCCTCAAGTCGAACTCAAACTTGATATCCGGTGTTGTTTCATGGGAATCCTGCTAGCTTCAAGTGCTGAACAGAGCATGTCCGGCCAGACTGCCATTACATCATGCGAAATTGTCCATACTTCCACCATGTAGGATGGCAGATTGATCCTTCCGGCAGGTGGCATGGCGGATTGCCCCTTCTACCACGAGCACAGCTTGGATAGCCACATTACACCAACGTGCATGATGTTATCTTCCTTGCAGCTCCATCACCCAAGACACGAAACTAGATGATGTCCCCTCAAAGCGAGAGAGTGGCATCGCCACACATGGCTATCTTACTGGTATTAGAAATCATATTGCTTAGATGGACGCTACATTTCCCAGTGCCTTCCAGTCCTACTACTGCTTAGATTTGCGCACTACCACAACTAGACTTGCCGTTCATTTGCTAACATCCACACTAAGTGTTGCTTCCTCCTCTTATATAATCTTGGAGAGAGAGCAACCTGACCAACTCAGCTAACATAGTACAAGAGGTGTAACTCCGGGGCGCATATGAGGCAACATATATACATCCGTGCAGAAGTAGCCATGGAAGAACTTACACAACTCATAGAAAACGAGAAACTAGAATGAGAAGGATCTGTATATACTGATGAGGGTGCACCAAAACATAGTGAGGCCATCTTGCATGGAAAACAGCTACTTATTAGTCGTGTGACTTTGCACTCGTGTGTACTACTTGCATTGATTTTCTTGGAAATACTATGGGTTATTGTGGGGGAAAATTGCATTCGCATGTGTCAAGAGTTACTGAGAGAATTTATATCACTTCTAATTAAAAATCTTTCTCAATTGCAGTCAGCGCTTGAAACAGAGTGATTTTTGCATGTCAACCATATATTCAGTGACTTGGAGAAAATTTCAGTTCCCAGTTGTAATTTGGAACTAGCAAAGTAAAACAATAAGCCCATCAAATAGTCTTAAATCACATCATAGGCGGAACGAAAACACAGAATGAAATCATGAACTTTTTAAAGATGATTCATGACTATGGCTGCTAGTAAGAGGAATCAACTAGTTCCAACTGAGAGCTCATGGTCATTATCTGAATCGAAGATCACTTGCTGAATTGCTGAATAACAAGCTACACCCTTTGTTTCTAAATATAAGACGTTTGGCAGTATATTACAGAGGTAGTAACAAATTCCTGACACAAGTCCTACCTATGCACTTGGTGCATCAGGTACTTGATTGCATGACAAGATAATAATCCTACAAGCACAGATCTGCACTCAAGTGCAGATAGCGTGTATTATGAACCTAAAGCCATCTTGCAAACTTGCTAAGTGCATCTTGACTTCTTGACATTACTGACATGTAGCACCAAAGCAGAGGGTTAACGTATAGCCCATGATCATTAGCACAGTATCTACTTATTAGTGTAGTTCTATGATTGGAATGTTTGTGCAAGTTTTGATACAATTGATGGAAGGTCCACATCTATTTGACAGCGATGCTACTGCACAGTAACATTGTTCAAAGATTAAAATGTACAAACAAGAATGCCTCCAAGCCGACAGTGTTGTAACCGCAGCCCTCTAGCTACCTCTCCTCTCACTCAGAAACGGAGGAAGAAGAAGATGGACACGAGAGATTTTCCGGCCGGCGCACGAACGCCGCCACGGGCGCACGAACGCCCCAATCTTTTCTCTCAAGCACTGGCTACATGGCTACACCACGGCTCTCCTCGATCAATACATCAGGAGGCCTTTTATACCCGGCTGCACATACAGCATCCGGCACCACACCGGCCACTAACTCCACGCACGCACGCACTCATGGCTGGCTCACCCACTAACTCATGCATGACTATGCAATCACGCCATGAAGCTAGCTAACCAACTAACCGCTTGACCAAGTACTACGCGTTGGACTAACCAACAGCCACGTCCGAGAGTCCACGCGCATATCCATCTAATGCATGCACCACGTCGGCCGGTCTCCACAACACGGGCATGGACATGGCTTATTGTCAACACTCACCTCCTAAGCCATGACCTCGTAATCGTCGGAGTTGTTGCACCTCCCGTCGTTGTCGTCGTCACGAGTGTGACCCAGCCCGCGGACCCGACCTGGCGCAACGACGCCGGTCGCACCGTGCTCCATCACAACTCTGGCGACACACGCCGAGCTTCATCTCCGCCGGCGACACACGCCTGGCGTCCCTCTGCGTCCCGCACGTCCCGCACGCATCCGACGTGCCCGACGAGCCCGACCGCACCAGTGCGTCCCGCACGTCCCGCGCGCATCCGACGCGCCCGACGAGCCCGACAGCACCAGACACTCACCGCATGCCGCCTCCACGTCCGTCATGGCAGCCGCCACGCCGCGCCTACGTGTCACACACCTTCCACGGTTGTCGCCCCGAGCCGTCGCGACCTCTGCGCCACCACGCAGGTCCTTCGCGACCTCCTCGTCTCCGCGACCGCCGTGCCCTTCGCGCGCACTCCCCACGTCCCCGCGCTCCCGGCCCGCGCTCCCGCCGCGCACGTACGCGATCTGCGCAACCAGGTCCAGCGCCGACGTGGTCCACTCCCGCGGTCCCGACGTGCCCGCTACGTCTGGCGCGCGCCCATACACGCGCTTCGACGCGGTGAGCCCGCCGCCGCGGCTTGTTCTGCCACGCTCCGACGCCACCAGCCAGCGCCATGATCGCGCCCGACGCGACCAACGCGCCGATCCAGCGTGTCCCGGAGCTTGGCCTTCCTCCGCCGAGCCGCGCCGCCATCGCAGAGCCTTCGCGCCATCACAGAGGTCCGCGCGCACGCCAAGGCTCCGCGACGACGGCGTCACCGTGTTCGCCGCCAAGACGGGACGAGCGCCATCGCCGCTAGCTCCTCCGAACCCGGCGTTCGATACCAATTGTTGTAACCGCAGCCCTCTAGCTACCTCTCCTCTCACTCGAAACGGAGGAAGAAGAAGATGGACACGAGATTTTCCGCCGGCGACGAACGCCGCCACGGCGCATTTAACGCCCAATCTTTTCTCTCAAGCACTGGCTACATGGCTACACCACGGCTCTCCTCGATCAATACATCAGAGGCCTTTTATACCGGCTGCACATACAGCATCCGGCACCACACCGGCCACTAACTCCACGCACGCACGCACTCATGGCTGGCTCACCCACTAACTCATGCATGACTATGCAATCACGCCATGAAGCTAGCTAACCAACTAACCGCTTGACCAAGTACTACGCGTTGGACTAACCAACAGCCACGTCCGAGAGTCCACGCGCATATCCATCTAATGCATGCACCACGTCGGCCGGTCTCCACAACACGGGCATGGACATGGCTTATTGTCAACAGACAGTGACTTGCTACCCGCACCAAATCATCGAAAATGTTCCAATGTGATGTAAGATACTTTTTAGATTAACGGAAACACTAACGCCCACACGTGTGGGCGTTAGCCAACTCGCGCACACGCGTCGATCGTCGTCGATTCCCTTTTGCACGAATCTTGGCACGAAGCTGTTGATTTTATGTGCCACGTAGGACAAGTCGAATGTGTGGCGTGTAGGAGAGTTCGCCCGCACACTGTTTTCGTTCCGAAGTCAGCGGTTGCGAGTCCGGGCGTGTGGTGGAACTGCTCGCCCACACGCCACGCCCGTCTTCGGTTGCCGTGTCCCACGTCTCGCCACTTCGCTCTCCACTCGCGGTTTAGTTTACTTCCCTCCCCATACATTACTCCCCAACCCATCCATTCACACCAGTTGCAGTCGATTGCGAGGAGAAACCGAGAGGAGAAGGCGACGGCGGCGGCGGCGGCGGAAGAGTCGACCGCATTCGCAGCCGTTGTTGGGGCTCACCGGACCGGAGCGTCGTCGCCGGAGAGCCGCAGTTTGAAGGCAAGGCTCCCTCCCGTGCTCACATTTCCTGCCTGCGATTTTGCGCCCCCCCCCCCCCCTCCTCCCTTTTTGGTCAATTTCCGATCGAGTTTCGTCGAGATTCCGGCCGATTTGCGGTGCTCTGACGTCCCCGGTGGCGGTAGAGTCGCGTGCATTCCATCTAGGGCGGCATTGCGCAGTTTTGTCGCCGCCGCGGCGGCAGTCATGCCGGTGTGGGCCAAATCCGTCCCCGCCCCCGTCCGCAGCCTAATCCGTTGTTTGCTTTGCGATTGAGCGGGCGATTTCCAGATGTTAGTTATGATTTGCCTCGGAATGCTATGGCCATCAGTGTAGTGAGTATTTTGTTTGTTAAATTTCAAGGTATGATAGTTACGAATGAACCCTAGATCTAGGTAGTTGCTTTTCAAAGTGTAGGATAATGGCAGCCATGGCATTTTCAACAACTGTCGTCACTAATGGCAACTAATTTCCTGATCAACTGTGTCAATTGCCATGAATATGCTTTCCATGTGGCAACTAATTTTGTGAACACACTATGTCGTTGCCATGCCACTATCATCACTGATGGCGACTAATTTCGTGATCAAGTGTGTCAGTTGCCACGCATATGCTTTACATGTGGCAACTAATATTTGCGAGCACACTATGCCTGTTGCCATGACACTATCATCAGTGATGGCGACTAATTTCCTGAACAATCGTGTCAGTTTTGCCACTAACGTGCTTTCCATGTGGCAACTATTTTTTGTGAGCATACTACGTCTGTTGTCATGCCATATCCAGGACTCAGTTTGCGTTTGCCATGGTGGCTTGTGATACCTGAATGTTTCTTGAGTGCATTACATGGCAACTCATTTTTACGTGAGGCCAGGGCGTGAGTTGCCACATTACATGTTGTGTAGTGGAAGTTGTCTGCCTTTTTTTCAAATGCCTTGTGTTTGACATGGCAACTTTGAACATAGTACATTTGCTGCTTGTGAATACACGGCAACTCATTTTTATGTGATGCCAGGGTGTGAGTGGCCTTATTACATGTTGTGCAGTGGAAGTTGTGTGCCCTTTTTTTGAAGTGCCTTGTGTTTAACATGGCAACTCGAACATAGAAGATGTGTTATGTACATTTTTTATGAAGCCAATGTGTTAGTTGCCACATCTCATGTTGGACAATCCTATGGGGGGTGGGTGTTCATATGCTCTGCCTGATTTGCCACTTTAATTGAGCCAACATGGCAAGTAGATTGTGCTAGCTGGCAATCGCTTCCTTGAGAAACACATACACGCCCAGTTGCCATGTTCTTGCAATTGCTCTTCCATTTGACTATTTTTTTGCCTTTTTGTGCATGTTCAGCACATGGCAATTATTGCCCTCTTCAGATGCTTAAACTTTGGGGCAACCATGGAGTTTTCATTTTTGTTCATGATGATATCCAGTGAATATTTTACTTTATGCATTTCTTTCCGTATTCGTTGGATGTGTTTTCATTTCACCCTAACGTGTGTTTTGTTCTTATCGTAGCACAATGGCTCGTGGCGACCATCAAGATGATGATGATGACTTCATTGATGCACCACAAGAGAATCGCGCGACTGGTCGGGCAAAAGATGGCGAAGAGGTAACTTTCCACCCCCATATGTTTTCAATGTCACATTGTGTTTTCAATCTTTGGTCAGAACTAAATTTTTCATGACATTGAACATGGCAACAAATGATCCTTTTTCTATTATGCAGAAGAAGAAACGTCATCGCAATAGGGCTTCGCAAGAACGCCTAACCATTTTGAATGAAGGATGTACTGATGAGTAGAAGGGAGCTGCCAGTGCCATGGGGAAGCAGGCTCTGATGGATGTTCGCTGCAAGAACTTAGTGAACCCTGTATGCGACTAGCTCGATGAGATTTATGATCCTGCCTCCAGAGAATTTGTGATTCCGGGACGGGGAAGACTGCCTTTGGAGGAGGATTCGATGTTCTGCACTTTGGGTGTGCCCCGTGGAGAAATCAAAGTCCCGTATGAGGTGAACAATAAGATTGAGGAAGCCTTGTTCCCCCGTTTGTTTCCTGGGATATCCACCATGCCAAATACGACTGTTCTGGCAACTTCGCTGGAGGGCATGAAAACCCATGGCGAGGTATTTAAGATGAAGCTGCTCATGTACTTGATCTCAGCTGTTTTTGCGCCTACCACGTCTCTTCGCCCAAGCAACAAGTGCTTCCCCATCCTAGTGAATGCTCTTTCTCAACTTCTTTGTTCCCTTCAATTCTTTTTGATTTTGATGTCATCTGGAAGCTAGTCACTGCCAGTTTTTTGATGCTTTCATTTGAATGCTGATGCGGCAACTTTTGTTGTCCTAAAATTTTGTGTTGTGCAGGCAAAGCTGAAAGACGTGAAGAAAATGAATTGGTGTAAATTCATCGCTGACTTCCTACATGATGCATTCTCAACTAAGATGTACCAGAAGGGTTGTCGCTTGCACCTAATGGTATTTTTTCCTAAATCTTTTGCAAATACTCTTATCACGGTTCAATGATATTTCCTAAATCAACATCACAGCGGTTGATAAGTGTGAACCGTACAGGATCGTGCATGGCAATCGTACAAGATCGTGCACGGCAACCCTTTTGTTTCATTTTTTATGTGAATCCTTTTACATGCGAAAGTGATTTTTGTTTAATCCATGGCAACTGTTGTTGCTGCCTACAAGGCAATATCATTTTTCAACAACACAAAGTGTTCATTTCATACATTCAATCTTTTTTATACAATATGTATGGCAACCATGATGCTGAGGTGGTGGCAGCTACCAGCATAACAAGATGGCAACTATCAACAAAGCATGATGGCAAATAACATAGATAGATGGCAAATCTTTTTCTTCATTTTCTTCAACTTGATGACTCAAGATGGCAACCATCATGCTACCTTTTCACCATAGCATGATTGCAACTGACATAGCTTCCTTTTTTATTCACAAAAAATGTTCCATTTCATACATTCATTATCTCTTATACAATCTGCATGGCAACTACCAGTATAACAAGATGGCAAATGGCAACACAAGCATGATGGCAACTAACATAGATAGATGGCAAATCCTTTATCTTCATTCTCTTCAACTTTGATGACTGAAGAAAACCACATTAGCTTCTTTTTTCACTATAGCATGATTGAAACTGACATAGGTTCCTTTTTTTATTGTGTATACCAACTCATGTACGTCGATGCTCTTGATCTGCCCACCGTTGACTTTACCGGGATAGGAGGCCCGCCGCCTGCACCTAAGTCTGCTGTCTCTGCATGGACAGACGCTGCTGTCAAGGCTGTGCTTGCCGCAGACAGGATAAGTGGATAACCGATATGAAAAATGGAAACTGCAGGTTAGTTCAGTATTCTTTCTTGCACGACATTCTTCAATTTCGGATGTTGGATAACATGTGAAAAATCCTCGTACAGCAATCATGTATGGCTAACAAGAGATAAATACCTTTGGCAGCCATGGATGTCTGCACATGGCAACCATGTCTGACCCCATATGGCAACTCCGCCATCCGTGTCGAAAGTCCATTTTTATTTCCTCTTTTTGCAATACATGAATTGTTAGCCACTGCACCTTATTTCTCTCTCACATCTTAGTTGTTTTTGCTAGTTTCCACCTGATGGCAAGAATGCTATAGACTTGATACGTCTCCAACGTATCTATAATTTTTTATTGTTCCATGCTATTATATTACCCCTTTTAGATATTTATGGGCTTTATTTTACACATTTATATCATTTTTGGGACTAACCTACTAAACGGAGGCCCAATCTGTATTGTTGTTTTTTTGCCTATTTCAGTATTTCGAAGAAAAGGAATATCAAACGGAGTCCAAACAGAATGAAACCTTTGGGAGCGTGATTTTTGGAACGAACGTGATCCAGAGGACTTACAGTGCAAGCCAAGAAGCAGACGAGGCGGCCACGAGATAGGAGGGCGCGCCCACCCCCTCTGGGCGCGCCCCCTGTCTCGTGGGCCCCTAGGACGGCCACCGACCTACTTCTTCCTCCTATATATACCCACGTACCCCGAAAACATCCACGGAGCCAACGGAAAACAATTTCCACCGTCGTAACCTTCTGTATCCGCGAGATCCCATCTTGGAGCCTTCGCCGGCGCTCCGCCGGAGGGGGAATTGACCACGGAGGGCTTCTACATCAACACCATAGCCCATCCGATGAGTTGTGAGTAGTTTACCACAGACCTTCGGGTCCATAGTTATTAGCTAGATGGCTTCTTCTCTCTTTGGATCTCAATACAATGTTTTCCCCCTCTCTTGTGGAGATCTATTCGATGTAAACTCTTTTTGCGGTGTGTGTCGAGATCCAATGAATTGTGGGTTTATGATCAAGTTTATCTATGAGAAATATTTGAATCTTCTCTGAATTCTTTTATGTATGATTGAGTTATCTTTGCAAGTCTCTTCGAATTATCGTTTGGTTTGGCCTACTAGATTGATCTTTCTTGCCATGGGAGAAGTGCTTAGCTTTGGGTTCAATCTTGTGGTGTCCTTACCAAAGGATGTAAAGGGTTGCAACGCACGTATTTTATTGTTGCCATCGAGGATAAAAAGATGGGGTTTATATCATATTGCTTGAGTTTATCTTTGTACATCATGTCATCTTTTTCTTAATGCGCTACTCGCTCTTATGAACTTAATACTCTAGATGCATGCCGGATAGCGGTCGATGTGTGGAGTAATAGTAGTAGATGCAGCAGAGTCGGTCTACTTGTCACTTAACGTGATGCCTATATACATGATCATGCCTAGATAATCTCATAATTATTCGCTTTTCTATCAATTGCTCGACAGTAATTTGTTCACTCACCGTAATACTTATGCTATCTTGAGAGAAGCCACTAGTGAAACCTATGGCCCCCGGGTCTATCTTTTATCATATAAGCTTTCAATCTACTTTTATTTGCATCTTTACCTTTCCAATCTATATTATAAAATACCAAAAATATATTTATCTTATCATACTATCTCTGTCAGATCTCACTTTCGCAAGTGGCCGTGAAGGGATTGGCAACCCTTTATTGCATTGGTTGCGGAGTTCTTTGTTTGTTTGTGTAGGTGCGTGGGACTTTTGAGGAGCCTCCTACTGGATTGATACCTTGGTTCTCAAAAACTGAGGGAAATACTTATGCTACTATTGCTGCATCACTGAGGGAGTCCTGGACTAGGGGGTGTCCGGACTGCCGGACTATCATCGTCAGCCGGACTCCAAGACTATGAAGATACAAGATTGAAGACTTCGTCCCGTGTCCGGATGGGACTTTCCTTGGCGTGGAAGGCAAGCTTGGCACTACGGATATGTAGATCTCCTACCATTGTAACCGACTCTGTGTAACCCTAGCCCTCTCCGGTGTCTATATAAATCGGAGGGTTTTAGTCCGTAGGACACAACCATTACAAGAATCATACCATAGGCTAGCTTCTAGGGTTTAGCCTCCTTGATCTCGTGGTAGATCCACTCTTGTACTACCCATATCATCAATATCAATCAAGCGGGAGTAGGGTTTTACCTCCATCGAGAGGGCTCAACTCGGGTAAAAACATCGTGTCCCTTGTCTCCTGTTACCATCCGCCTAGACGCACGTTCGGGACCCCTACCCGAGATCCGCCGGTTTTGACACCGACATTGGTGCTTTCATTGAGAGTTCCTCTGTGCCGTCACCGATAGGAAGGATGCCTCTTCCCGTCTTCAAAGACGGTATCTTCGCCAAAGGAGCCTTGGCCGCCGCCAAACTATCCGCTGGGCGGTTTTCATGACCGCTGCTCGCCATCGCTTCGACGATGACCTCTCGGGTCATCAAAAGCAATCTTCACATCAACTCGGAATTCGCCGAGAAGCTGGATCCAACAGAGCTCTCGTCCGTAAACGAACTCTTGGATCGCATCGCCGCCTTGGGAGTCGCTACAGACAATAATCATATTGGGCTTAAAACCGATCTGAGAGAGATTAACTCTCCCCAGGTTACCCACCACGTTGCAGTGGTAGAGGAACAACGCGGCGAATCTTCTACTATATTGAAAACTAGTCATGTCCGGGCTTCCGAACCCTCCATGCCGGATTTCCGCAGGGGGACGAACTTCGATCAAGCATCGAACCTAAAGTCGCATCGATCGACTCGCTGGACAACGCCCAACGATCCAAGCTCGAAATTAGAAACTTCGCCCTTGAGCCTCGAGATGGGTAGGATTCGGACTTAATTCCACCCACCCACCCAGACATATGCGATCTATCTCAAATCCTGCAAGAGCCCGCTGAAAACAAGACATCATTATTGGGCCGATTCCTCCTGGTTATGGACAGGATAAAGTATCGCCGAGAGGAAAGCGCAATTTCAATTTTCTACAATAATCGCACGGACGAGGAATCTTGAACGCCGTCCGCCGTGAAATTACACGCCACGACCAAGCGCCCATAGTACGAAAGTATCAGCGATGGAGAGTTTCCAGAAAACCGAAACTAAGTTTTGCGACAATCCGGCCCCAAATACAACCCTAGTCCGTAACAAAAGGGTGCAGCACACTCAGGCACTAGGTAGAAAAACCAAAAAGCAAAAACCCCATAAAGGGCAAGGAACCGTACTGGAGGGTGGCTCGGCGGACCTGTAAAATTCACAAGATGTATATGCCACCCTAACACATAGCCTTCGAGCATGTTGGATATTGCGGCAGGTGGCCAAAAGTGGTGAGGAGCTTCTAGCCCCGGAAAACCACTCCAACAGTACCAGTACGGTGTCAACAGTCTTCGAGACTTTCGCATCAAATAACGTGCAAAAACAAACAATCCGCAGCCTCGCCGAAGTCTACCAAGTAGCAACAACAAATCCATGGAGCGACACGGCCATCACCTTCAACGCCAGACGATTTAACCTAAATTCAACAGCCCGAGCACCAGCCAGATTGGTCCTCGGTCCAATAGTGGACGGCTTTCGCCTTACCAAGGTACTCATGGATGGCAGCAATGACTAAACCTCATCTACGAGGAAACTCTTCAAAAATGGAAATAGATGGAGCCGCATTGAGCGAAGCAAAGACAACCTTTAGAGGAATAATCCCTAGCCGGAAGCGCTGCAGCAGGAAAAATCACACTTGATGTGGTGTTATTTCGCCAGACAATTACAGGTCCGAAGAGGTCACATTCCAAGTGGCCCTGTTCAGCAGCGGATATCACGCTATATTAGGACGGGAGGCATTCACAATTTTTCAAGCCATACCCCATTATGGGTACATGAAGCTTAAGATGCCTGGGCCCGGCGGAACAATCACTCTCGCTAGTGATCCGGACATAGCACTCCGCGCCGAAAACAAGACAGCCGCATTAGCCCTGGAGGCACTATCCGAAGCCCTAGCGGCAGAAGAACTCACTGCGCTGCGCTCTACGGTGAATAGGGACGATGTGATACTCGATAAGAGATCCAAGTCCACCTCTTTCAAACCAGCGGACGAAATAGTGAAATTCCAGGTCCACCCAATGGACCCAACAAAGACGGCCTCCATCGGGGCACAGTTGAACCCTGATGTAGATGCTGCACTGCGAAAATTCCTTCGGGAAAATTGGGACATCTTCGCCTGGCACCCTTCAGATATGCCAGGAATCCCACGCAGACAAGCGTAACACAGCCTAAACATCCTAAAGGATTCAAGCCACCAAACAGGCTCTTGGCGATTTTCCAACCCAAAAGACAGCAATGGGAGAAGATCTAGCCAAACCATCGAAGCCGGATTCATCGAGACATCAAACATCCGGATGGCTAGCAAACCGGTAATGGTACCAAAGAAGGACAAATCTGGCGCCTATGTGTCGATTTTAAAGACCTCAACAAGGCCTGCCCAAAGGATCCCTTCCCCTCCCCCACATCGATCAGATAATCTGGACGCCCCGATTCAATCGACACTAATCATGCACGCAAACGTGTAACGATCAAGATCGTGGACTCACGGAAGATATCACAACACAACTCTAGAAACATAAATAAGTCATACAAGCATCATAATACAAGCCGGGGCCTCGAGGGCTCGAATACAAGTGCTCGATCATAGACGAAGTCACGGAAGCAACAATATCTCGAGTACGGACATAAGTTAAGCAAGTTTGCCTTAAGAAGGCTAGCACAAATGGGATATGATCGAAGAGGCGCATGCCTCCCGCTCGATCCTCCTAACTACTCCCGGTCGCCGCCGCCGGGCTGCACGTAGTAGTAGGCACCTCCATGTAGTAGGGGTCGCCGTCGATGGTGGCGTCTGCCTCGATTCCAAAGATCTGGTTGCGACAACCGTAAAGAAAGGAAAGGGGAAAAAGGGGAGAAAGCAACCGTGAGTACTCATCCAAAGTACTCGCAAGCAAGGAACTACACTACATATGCATGGGTATATGTGTAAGGAGGCCATATCAGTGGACTAAACTGCAGAATGCCAGAATAAGAGGGGGATAGCTAGTCCTATCGAAGACTACGCTTCTGGCAGCCTCTGTCTTGCAGCATGTAGAAGAGAGTAGATTGAAATCCTCCAAGTAGCATCTTCAAGTAGCATCTTGAAAGTGCAACTAATCCCCGGGTGGTTTTGGTAATTAATAACAACATATAAATCATTGAACTAATAGTTACTTGAGAATCATTTCAGAGAGTTCAGCGATATGGGTATGGCAAGGACTGAAGAAGTGGACCCCCCAAAATGCTAAGGCAAGCATTGGCAAAAGCTCAAGACTCTATTTTTGGTTTAGTGATCCAAGATCACATTGAGTCCATAGGAAAAGCCAATACTATTAAAAGGGATGAGGTTATGATGATGATCCGTTGCTCAAGTGCTTAGTGATACATCTCCTAAACTATCAAGAACTTTCACCGCCATATACACTCATAAGTAGTCTCGGTCCCACCGATTTTCCAAACTCAGCCACACCGAGATGAACCACCTCAGCCATAAGCCAAACCCTAGCAAACTCGGATTTTCCGATTCTGAACTCGGTCTCACCGAAAAATGAGTTGCCAAGCTTCTGTAACCTTCTGTCATCAAATCGGTTTCACCGAGATGATGATGTCGGTCCCACCGAAATTGGCATGCTCTTGTCATTGCACGAATCGGACTAACCGAGATTGTATTTTCGGTCCCACCGAAAATCCCAACGTTCACATTATTTGAACTATCGGTCTCACCGAGTTGTCAACTTCGGTCTCACCGAGTTGTCAACTTCGGTCCCACCGAGATTACTCAAATGTGTGTAACGGTTGGATTTTGTGTGGAGGCTATAAATACCCCTCCACCCCCTCTTCATTCGTGGAGAGAGCCATCAGAAAGAACTACCACTCCTACCTTACATTTCTGAGAAGAGAACTACCTACCCTTGTGTTGAGATCAAGTTGCTCCACTCCCACCATATGAAGCTTGATCTCTAGCCTTCCCAAGTTGCTCTCCACTCAATCCTTTCTTCCACCACAGCCAAATCAGTGAGGAGAGTTGAGTGTTGGGGAGATTATCATTTGAAGCACAAGAGCAAGGAGTTCATCATCATCTACAACATTTATTACCTTTTGGAGGGTGGTTCCTCCTAGATTGGTTAGGTGTCGCTTGGGAGCCTCCGTCGAGATGTGGAGTTGAACCAAGAAGTTTGTAAGGGCAAGGAGATCGCCTACTTCGTGAAGATCTACCCCGAGTAAGGCTAGCCCTCCGTGGGCGAGGCCATGATGGAATAGACAAGGTTGCTTCTTCGTGGACCCTTCGTGGGTGGAGCCCTCCGTGGACTCTCGCAGCCTGCTACCCTCTGTGGGTTGAAGTCTCCATCAACGTGGAAGTACGATAGCACCACCTATCGGAACCACGAGAAAAATCATCGCGTCTCCAAAATTGCGTTTGCTCTTCTCCACCTCTCTTTACTACATGTGCAATTTACTTTCCGCTGCCTATACTCTAGAATTGCATGTGTAGGGTGATGCTTGACTTGATCATAATTGAGAATCGCCAAAAACTGTTCTTTATCAAAAGGCAGAATTTTTATATTGTCAAGTAGTCTAATCACCCCCTCTAGACATACTTTCGATCCTACAAGTGGTATCGAGCTTTGGTCTCCATTGTATTGGTTTCATTGCATTGACTCCATAAGCTTGGTTTCACAACCTAGGAGAGTATGGCGCCTAGTGAGGGTAATTTTCAGAGAGGTCCTTACTTTGATGGTACAAATTTTGCTAGTTGGAAGCATAAAATGAAAATGCATATTCTTGGTCATAACCCAGCCGCATGGGGCATTATTTGTGTTGGTATGCAAGGTGAATTCTTCGAGGAAGGAAAAGTTCCGGATCGCGGTTACACCGAAGAATTGCGGATGTTGCAAAACAATGCTCAAGCTTGTGACATTCTCTTCAATGCCTTGTGTCCCGAGGAGTTCAACAAAATCAGCCGCCTTGAGAATGCAAAAGAGATTTGGGATACTTTGGTTGAAATGCACGAAGGTACCGAGTCCGTGAAGGAATCAAAGCTAGACATTCTTCAAGGTCAACTTGACAAGTTCAAGATGAAGGATGGTGAAGGAGTCGCTGAAATGTACTCTAGGCTTGCTCTCATCACAAATGAGATTGCCGGCTTAGGAAGCAAAGAAATGACCGACCGATTCATCATCAAGAAGATTCTCAGAGCTTTGGATGGAAAGTATGACACCATGTGCACTTTGATCCAAATGATGCCAAACTACAAGAATCTCAAGCCAACCGAAGTCATTGGAAGAATTGTTGCTCATGGGATGACACTTAAGGATAAGGAAGAGCTTCACAACAAGTCAAGTGGTGCTTACAAAGCTACAAGTGATGCTCCCACAACCTCAAGTGACAAGTTAGTTTCCAATGAAGAGATAAGCCTAATGGTCAAGAACTTCAACAAATTCTACAAGAATAGAGGCAAAGAGAGAAGCTCAAAGTCAAGATCATATGATGAAAAGAGATCTTCTAGTCGTGATCGAATCGCTACAATTGTGGAAGACCCGACACTACTCAAATGAGTGTACGGCTCCCCACAAGAGAAGAGAAGAATCTCCAAGAAGAAGAAGCTCAAGAGATGAGTCACCTCGGAAAGAGAGAATGAGTAGAGATGATCGTTATGAACGAAGACCCTCTCGGAGAAGCAAGGATTCGGAGAGGAAAGACAAGTCATCAAGGAGCTACACAAGAAGAAAACATCAAGCTCATGTAGGTGAATGGGTCTCCGCTCCGACTCGACAATCAATCCAAGGAAGCTATCACTCCAACTCCGACTCTGACCAAGATGAAGGTGTTGCGGTCTTGCTCTCAGATCCTCCAACTCCAACTCCTACGACTTATTTGATTCACCAAATGAGGGAATTGGAAGATGCTTCATGGCTAAAGGCCCCAAGGTATCACACCCTGAATTCATTGACTTTGATAGTGATGAGGATGACTTGCTTGGTGAAGATGAGCTCTTACATGATAAATCCAATGAACCTAGTAACGATGAACATGCTAGTAGTCTTTATAGTCGAGAAGAGTCGAATGACAATGCTATGAAGGAGATTGAGCGCCTAACTAAAGAACT
Source organism: Aegilops speltoides (assembly GCA_021437245.1). NCBI lineage: Eukaryota > Viridiplantae > Streptophyta > Magnoliopsida > Poales > Poaceae > Aegilops > Aegilops speltoides. The sequence goes on from CM038147.1 coordinate 110,501,820, forward strand.
AAACACTCTTAAGTTAGCTCATGAAACAACTCAAGAAGATCATAGAGAGCTCCTAAGATCTCATGAGAAGCTACGCTCGAGAAGCTCACTCTAGAGCAAGAACATGAGTTTCTAAAAGCAATCAATGACGATCTTCAAAGAAGAGTTCTTCATATCTTGCCAAACGACTTCTCTTTTCTAATTTCTTGCCACCCATTAAGACTAAGCATGACAAGCATAAGAAAAATTCTTTCTCTAGTAGTAACAATAACCATGCTAAATCCAATATTGTTGCTTCTAGTAGTTCTCTTGATTCCACTAACAATGTTTCAAGCCAAGTTACACTTGAGCAAGAAAATAGTTTATTGAAAGGTATCATAGAGAAAGGTGTCTACAAGAGCCTTGCGGAAGCAAGAACTTTGAGGAAATTGTTCGCAAGCAAGGAAGGCACCGAAGAATCAAGGAATTGGTTTTGAGCGAAAGTTCAACGCCGAAGGTGTTGAATGGGAAGAAGGTCAATATCCTACTCCACAGTTTGTTCTTCAAAAGGAGAAGTATGATCCTACTTCTTCCAATGTGGAACAAGCACAAGATGACCTTCCACCACAAGACCACAAGCTAAAAGGCAAGGACAAGCTTCAAGAGGAGATTGATGCATTTGTTGAAGCACCTCAAGCCATGGTCAAGTGGGTTCCCAAGGAAACGCCAAGTTCTACTTCGTCAAGCTCAACTACAACCCCAAGGATTCCCATCAAGATGATGTGGATCCCAAGAAGAAGAACTAGAAAGTTCTTGAGGGTGACTCCGCCAACATACTTCACTCACATTCATTTTGGCAAAAACTTGTGCAATCAACTTCCACATCGTGCACTAGTTCATGGAGTCACAAACCCTCTTGTTGGTAAGTCAAGGGACAAGGTAATCATTGCTTTCATGGACATCATCTATTGTGAACTTCAATCTATGTCCATGGATATCCTTGTTTGTTCCTTGTGGGACTAACCCATGTAGGTATTGAAAGTGCCGAATCCAAAGGATTGCTCCCAACTCTTGATGATCTTCATCAACATTGAGCATCCACATCTTCAACATCTACATGAAGTCTTCTACGACAACCCAAGGTTAGTTTGACCCTTTAAAAGGGTTCTCACATCTAGGGGAGCTTTGCTCTAAAAATTGAGCTAAAGCATCTTCAAATGATGTGAACACATCAATGCTTTATGTAAAAGTGGTAACCCCACTTGTGCTTAAACGATGAGTATGACCTATGATCAAATGTTCTCATTTGGCTCCTAAGTCAATATACTCATATAAAGATGACCTAGTCATCGACAAATTGTGTGATAGTAGCTAGAGTTTTGATTGTGCATGTTTGACACATATTTCATTTGCTATCTTATTGTGTGAGCATGTTGGATGCATGATTTTATCCATTCAAGGACATCCATTTGTTGTTTTGGTCGTTTTGATTTTTCTGACCAAATGGATGGACAAGAATGCCTAAGTACCTCCCCTAGCTATCTATGCTTTCTTGTCTCAAATTCTATTCATGCTTACATCACAAATTTTGAACAAGTCATTTTCGGACCCTTCGAGTGAGGAGCATTCGGAGCCACCGATCCGTCAAGGGCTAACTTCAAAAACCTTCTAATTGATTTCGGTCAGACCAACTCACTCAAACTCGGTCGAACCGAAAGCAATTGGACTGATCTAGGTTTTCATCTCGGTGAAACCGAGTTGTGATTTTCGGCGTGATCAAGTGCATAATCGCTTAGCAGTTATCCATCTCGGTGCCACCGAAGTTTTACAACTCGTCCCACCGACAAGGGGTATATATATACTCGAGGGCGCTGCTGATTTCTCCTTCAAACGCTTTCGCCCCACACCCCTTGCTGCCGCCGCCTTGGTCTCCGGATCGTCGCCGCTGCTTTGTCAGGCGCTCGCCGCAGTCTCCGTCGCCGCCAACGGACATCTCCTCCGAGCCGTTGCGCCAGAGAAAAACTCCACCAAGTTAGGGTGAGTTTTGATCCCACTCGTGCTCCCATCTCCGATTCAATGCACGCTTGATTGCCTAGAATCTTGCCACGATTGAAATCCTCATGTACACCAGATTAGTTCGTTTGAACTAGATTCGAGTAAAAGTTTTAGGTTAGGTTTCCGCCGAACACATCTCGGTGAGACCGATTTATAATTTCGGTATGACCGATTTAGCCTATGGCTATTGCATCGCACCTTTCGTCCAACCGAAGTTGTGCAAATCGGTGTGACCGAAATGAAAATTTGTGAAACCCTAGTGTTTTTGGCAGATCGAAACCCACTTCGTCAAACCGAAAGTGGTGTGAAAGCTCTGTTTACACTTCGGATTCACCGAATCTTAAACTCGGTCCGACCAAATGTCTTCTCGTGAAAACCTAATACTAGAATTTGAACTCATTTTTTTGCAAAACTTACGCATTTTGTGATGACTCTTCTTCTCGCCTACACCTTATCTATTCACAAAGTTGTCACCATGTCGATGCCGTGAAAATGTAACAGGTCGAGACACCCATTGCGATATTCCAGAGGCGGGCACTAGTCCTGATCCTAGTAGCTCATCTGATGATGGTGAGAGGAGTACACCAAGTGGCTTGCCTCCTGCAGCCACCAGAGCTAGAAAGAAGAGGAATTCAGATGATGAAGATTCAGATTTTGTCGTTGAGGAAGAGGTGACCTCAAAGCCTAAGAGGAAGGTTGTTGCCAAAGAGCAACAAGGTCAACAAACTAAGAAGGGCACCAGCAAAGTCAAGCAGTCAACTGTTGCTAAGAAGCTGAATTTGGGAGAGGCAGCTGCAAGCAAAGTGAAGAAAACCTCCAAGAGAAAGAGATTAGTGCATGATGATGCAAGAAGAGAGGATGAGGATGAGGATGAGGAAGCACCCCAGCCTACTCCTCGTAAGCGTAAGCTCATGGGTGATGCCATTAAGGCCGGAGCCACATCAAAGCCCAAGAAATTGCTCCAGCTAAGGCAGCTCCAAAGAAAGCCTCGCCGCCAAGCCCAAGAAGACCGTCGAAACATTCCAGCGTCATTGAAAAGAACAAGGATGATGTGCCACCAATGTGTCGACGTTGAAGGACCAGTTTTTTAAACTTCGCCAAAACTGCCACTACATAATGATGCTCATCCTCAAGCCGAGAATATGAAGGAAAGGAAAGATAGAGGTCTCGGGCTATGGAGACAAACTGACCCATATGCCGTGAGGAGAAGAACCGCCAGAGATCCCAGATTTCACACCGAGAGCAGCAGGACTTCTATGAGACCGTCTTGATGGATAAGAAGCCCATAGTCGCAGACACAAGATATGTTGACTGGAAGTACATTGACAGCGAAGAGCACAGAGATTTCTTTCCACATGTGCATGAAAGTTTCACTACATGTGGTGTTGCAGATTTTGTAGGTCAGAAATTGACCAGTTGGAACGATGAGATGATAATGCAATTCTATGCCACAGCTCATTTCTACCCTGATGGAAAGATTGTATGGATGACTGAAGGTCAAAGATTTTCTTCTTCTGTTGAAGAATGGGCAGAAATTCTGAATGCTCCAGTGCAACGAGAAGATGATATTGATGTATATGGGATTCCAAAGAAGAATCATGAATCCATGAAGAACATGTACAAAGAGGTTCTAGCAAAGGATTTGGGAATCTGGAAGCTCGGCTCAGTCTACTATCTCCAGGCAGGCTTACCTACCACTAATACCATTTTGAGGCATACCTTGATGCCCAAATCTAGAGATCATCGCATGATCAGAGGATACTCTATCAACATGCTGCACATACTTGATGAGAGAGCACCTTTCAAGGTGATGGACTTGATGGTAGAGACCATTAAGAGGACTGCGGTGACGTAAAAGGTCATGTGGATTTGCCCCGCAGATTCAGATGCTTATCAATGCCAAGTTTGGCACGGGCACATTCTTGTTGGATAGAGAACATTTACCGTTGCAGCCAGAGCATGAAGACAATGTTGTTGTGATGAATGAGGAGGATCCGACATCCGTTGAAGGTCAAGCCAAGATCGAAGCTTCTAAGAAAGCCAAAGTCGACAAGGAAGCAAAGAAGCAGCAGCAGCTAAACCAAAGAGTTTGGAGAGCAAATTCTTGAAGCTACTCAAAGGATTGAACAACACTGCCAGCATTGTGCAGCCTCGGGAGAGCCTAGAGAGGATTGTTGAGGACAAGATCCACGCCTGGATGTGAAGCCGATCAAGTGCAAGTGATTGTCAACAAGCTCGAGGCAGACATTGAGGAAGCAAAGCGGGAGAAGGAAGAGCTTATGCGTGAGATGCAGATGACTTAGTCCAGATTCTCAAGAACAGATCGCTCCGGTTCCCAAAGGACCCCGATCACTGCTATTCCAAAGGATCGACACCAGACTACAGCTTCAAAGACCTCCCACAGTTCCATCGGTTGCTCCTACTCCAGCTCGGCAAAGTGACCACTCCTCCAAAGACAGACATCACTGAAGTCTTCGCCGATCTTTGTCATATCCACTCCGACATCAACCCAGACGGAGCCGCCAGCAGAGTCCCCAAAGGACGCTTAACTCTATGCTTTTTGAACTTTTTGGTAACTTGTTGCCAAAGGGGGAGAAATTGTATAGATCATAGGACTTCGAGAGAGAGAGTGTTGTTGTCGCTTTTGCTCTTTCATTCTTTTGCGGTTTCTTTGAGATACTTTTGGTTTTCGAGACATTCAGTGTGTCTGATACTCCGTTTGATTCTACCTTAATGAGTGCTTGGTCGTACTATGCCTTAATGTGTGCTTAATGCTTATCATATGCCATTCCTATCTTGTATGACCATTTACTCATGTCTTGGTGATTGGGTGCATGCTGTTCATTCTTATCATTTTGTGCGCTCCACCAAGATGTATGTGACATGGAAGAGTGACCCATGATCCTAATCGATTGTGCATTTGCATTCAAACGCAAATCTTAAATAATGCACAAATTTAGGGGGAGCTCTTGCTTATCACATACTTCTCAAAGCGATATTATTCATTGATTATATCCTTTGTCGAAGCTTTGATCTATATGTTGTCATCAATTACCAAAAAGGGGAGATTGAAAGTGCAACTAATCCCGGTGGTTTTGGTAATTAATAACAACATATATATCATTGAACTAATAGTTACTTGAGAATCATTTCAGAGAGTTCAGTGATATGGGTATGGCAAGGATCAAGAAGTGGACCCCCAAAATGCTAAGGCAAGCATTGGCAAAAGCTCAAGACTCTATTTTTGGTTTAGTGATCCAAGATCACATTGAGTCCATAGGAAAAGCCAATACTATTAAAAGGGATGAGGTTATGATGATGATCCGGTTGCTCAAGTGCTTAGTGATACATCTCCAAAACTATCAGCAACTTTCACCGCCATATACACTCATAAGTAGTCTCGGTCCCACCGATTTTCCAAACTCACCACACCGAGATGAACCACCTCAGCCATAAGCCAAACCCTAGCAAACTCGGATTTTCCGATTCGAACTCGGTCTCACGAAAAATGAGTTGCCAAGCTTCAGAACCTTCGTCATCAAATCGGTGTCACCGAGATGATGAAGTCGGTCCCACCGAAATTGGCATGCTCTTGTCATTGCACTAATCGGACTAACCGAGATTGTATTTTCGGTCCCACTCGAAAATCCCAACGCTCACATTATTTGAACTATCGGTCTCACCGAGTTGTCAACTTCGGTCCCACCAAGATTACTCAAATGTGTGTAACGGTTGGATTTTGTGTGGAGGCTATAAATACCCTCCACCCCTCTTCATTCGTGGAGAGAGCCATCGAAAGAACTACCACTCCTACCTTACATTTCGAGAAGAGAACTACCTACCCTTGTGTTGAGATCAAGTTGCTCCACTCCCACCATATGAAGCTTGATCTCTAGCCTTCCCAAGTTGCTTTCCACTCAATCCTTTCTTCCACCACAGCCAAATCAGTGAGGAGAGTTGAGTGTTGGGGAGATTATCATTTGAAGCACAAGAGCAAGGAGTTCATCATCATCTACAACATCTATTACCTTTTGGAGGGTGGTGCCTCCTAGATTGGTTAGGTGTCGCTTGGGAGCCTCCGTCGAGATGTGGAGTTGAACCAAGAAGTTTGTAAGGGCAAGGAGATCGCCTACTTCGTGAAGATCTACCCCGAGTAAGGCTAGCCTCCGTGGGCGTGAGCCATGATGGAATAGACAAGGTTGCTTCTTCGTGGACCCTTCGTGGGTGGAGCCTCCGTGGACTCTCGCAGCCGCTACCCTCCATGGGTTGAAGTCTCCATCAACGTGGAAGTACGATAGCACCACCTATTGGAACCACGAGAAAAATCACCGCGTCTCCAAAATTGCGTTTGCTCTTCTCCACCTCTCTTTACTACATGTGCAATTTACTTTCCGCTGCCTATACTCTAGAATTGCATGTGTAGGGTGATGCTTGACTTGATCATAATTGAGAATCTGCCAAAAACTGTTCTTTATCAAAAGGCAGAATTTTTATATTGTCAAGTAGTCTAATCACCCCCCCTCTAGACATACTTTCGATCCTACACATCTCCAGTAGCATCGCATAGCATAATCCTACCCGGCAATCCTCTCCTCATCGCCCTGTTAGAGAGCGATCACCGGGTTGTATCTGGCACTTGGAAGGGTGTGTTTTATTAAGTATCCAGTTCTAGTTGTCATAAGGTCAAGGTACAACTCCGGGTCGTCCTTTTACCGAGGGACACGGCTATTCGAATAGATAAACTTCCCTGCAGGGGTGCACCACATAACCCAACACGCTCGATCCCATTTGGCCGGACACACTTTCTTGGGTCATGCCCGGCCTCGGAAGATCAACACATCGCAGCCCCACCTAGGCACAACAGAGAGGTCAGCCCGCCGGTCTAAATCCTATGCGCGCAGGGGTCTGGGCCCATCGCCCATTGCACACCTGCATGTTGCGAGGGCGGCCGGAAGCAGAACTAGCCCCCTTAATACAAGAGCAGGCTTATGTTCCAATCCGGCACGCACCGCTCCATCGCTGACGTCAAGAAGGCTTTGGCTGATACCACGATGTCGGGATACCCATAACTACTGCCGCGTAGATGGTTAGTGCGTATAGACCAAATGGCCAGACTCAGATCAAATACCAAGATCTCGTTAAGCATGTTATTATGAAGCAACGCGACGCCGACAGGCCAGCCCACCTCTCGCCTAGGTGGTCTCAACCGCCTGTCGCTCTCCGCCACAAAGATCCACACAGAGGGCCGTCGGGACAAAGGTCCTTTCAGCCCCTAATCTGCGTGAATCACTCGCGGGTACTCTTCGAGCGGACCCGACTTTAGTCACCATCTCAGATAGTATGTATGTATGTATAGTATATATACCGTGATCACCTCCCAAGTGATCACGGCCCGATAGTATAGCAAGGCAGACTGACAAGATTGTAGGGCCAATGATGATAAACTAGCATCCTATACTAAGCATTTAGGATTGCAGGTAAGGTATCAATAGATGTAGCAACAATGTCAGGCTATGCATCAGAATAGGAGTAACCGAACAGTAACATGCTACACTACTCTAATGCAAGCAGTATAGAGAAGAATAGGCGATATCTGGTGATCAAGGGGGCTTTGCTGGTTGCTCGGCAAGAGAGAGGGTCACAACACCGTAGTCGAACTGGGCAGCAGCAGCGTCGGTCTCGTAGTCTACCGGAGAGAAAAGGGGGAAGAAACAATGAATACCATGCAAACAGATGCATATTGATGCATGACATGACAAGTAACGATGCTAGGTGTGCCCAATCGTGGTAGTAGGTGATACCGACGAAGGGGGAAAACATCCGGGAAAGTATTCCCGGTGTTTCGCGTTTTCGGACCGGTGAACTGGAGGGGGAAAGTTGCGTGTTTGCTATGCTAGGGATGCATGGCGGACGAACGGGCTGCATATCCGGATTCGTCTCGTCGTTCTGAGCAACTTTCATGTAGAAAGTATTTTCATCCGAGTTACGGATTAAAAGATATGATTTTCTAAAGATTTAAATCATTTTCTGATTTTAATTAGTTATTTAATTCCAACATTATCCAAAACAGTATGTGATGACGTAGGCATGACATCAGAGTGATGTCAGCAGGTCAACTCGTTGGTCGACCAGTCAAACTGCACGAGTGGGTCCAGCGGGACCCACATGTCATTGTCAAAGGCCTTAACAGAGTTTTAAAACTAACTAAAATGGGTTAATTAGTGGGTGGGCCCCTGCAGTCAGTGGCTAATTAGGTTTTAGTTAATTAACTAAATTAATTAGCAGTTTATATATTTGTTTTTATTTGTTTTATGGCATGGGGCCCGCGTGTCAGTGGCAGTAGCTGCCACGTCAGCGAAGTTGACTTGGTCAACGTGGCGATTAGGGCCCCTGTGCCCTGTGCAATGACTGTGGTGGGGCCCGCCTAGCCACGTCGGCGGACGGTGCCGGAGCGACTCCGGCGACCCAACAGAGGCGGCCCCTCGCCGGAGTTGGCCGGAATCGCGCTACGGGGAACCAAATCGGGCGCGGCCAGGCTCTCTGGAACGGCCTCTTCGCGCCGCGTCCGATGGAGGGGAGCACGACGGTGTGGGTGGCCGGAATGGTCGCCGGCGACGAGCGCAGCGGGCTGCAGTTCGGGCGCGAACGGGGATCGCGCTTCGGGATGTTTGAACGAGGCCGGTTTGGGACCGAACCGAAGAGCGCGTCGAGGCGCGTTGAATGGTGGAGGAGGCTTGGCCGGAAGCAGCCGGAGACAGCGGTGGCGAGCGGCGGAGCGGACGCCGGAGCTTCGGGCGTCCGTGGATCCAATGATAGGGAGCACGGGAAGGCGTGTGCGTGTGTGCGTTGGGTTCCTGGAAGCACCAGGAACACGATGCCGTGCTCACGCGAGCAGGACGGAGACCATGGCCACGGCGGCGAGGCGATCCACGGCAATGTGCTCACGACAACGGCGATGGGGCAACTACAGTGCGCGAGGGGCTAACGAAGATGGCCGGGAGATGGGGAGCTCACCGTGCGGCACGCAAGATGGCCCTTGGGTGGCTTAGTAGTTGCAGAGGCATCGCCGGAGATGAAGAAGAGCGACGGCAGGGTTTGTTGGAGCAGAGGAGGAAGACGGCGGCGTCGGGGGCGTTGCGGTGGCTCCGGTCTCCAACGGGTTGCACCAGACGAAGGAGCGGACGACGGCGGCCCTTGGAGACACCGTGGGGCGGTGAGGTGGGCTCGGTGGCCGTGGTTAGGCCGGAGCCATGGCGTCGGTGGCGTCCGGATGCGAGGGGAACGAGGGGGAGAGGCGCGGTGGATCTGGAGGGGGGAAGAGAGGCGCAGGAGCCAAGGCGAGGTGGGGGCGAGCGGGAGGCGGGATCGAGGAGGCACGGAGGCGTGGCGGCCTTATCCTCTCCCGTCGCCGGCGAGGGGTGTGCGGGACGCGCCTGTTCGACCTCGGTCGGGGAACAGGAAGGGAGGAGCGACCGAGGGAGGCGGGCCAGGCCGGCTGGGCCGGTCGGGCTGGCTGCTAGCTGGGCCTTTCGGCCCAGGGGGGAAGGAGGGGTTTCTCCTTTTCCTTTACCTTTTCTCTTTTTTTCTGATTTGTTTTCTGTTCTATTTATTTTAGGGCAATTAAGTATTTTATAAAATTGTTTCTTCTACACCATAATTACATATGCCATATTTGGCACTGCCCGAACATTTTTGTTTTGATGTTTGAAAACTTTTGTTGTTTGTCATATTTTGAATTTGATTTTTGGACCGATTTTGAACTAATGAAAGAATAGCAACAGTAACTAAGGTGACGAGGCATCTTTAGCAGAGTTTTACTGTAGCATAATTATCCGGGCGTTACAAATCTCCTCCACTACAAGAAATCTCGTCCCGAGATTTAGGAGGTAGAAGGAAACAGTGCGGGGTATTCTTCGCGCAGACGATCCTCACGTTCCCAAGTGGCTTCATCTTCAGAATGGTGCGACCACTGAACTTTGAGGAACTTGATCGCTTTCTGATGTGTGCGGCGTTCAGCTTGGTCGAGAATGCGAACCGGATGCTCTTTATAGGAGAGGTCCTGTTCCAATTCGAGCACTTCATGATCCACTCCTCGGATTGGGTCCTTGAAGCAGCGGCGGAGCTGTGACACGTGGAACACATCGTGAACCTGAGAAAGGTTCGGCGGAAGCTCCAGTTGATATGCCACTTTTCCATGCCTTTCGAGAATAGTGAATGGGCCAATATAGCGAGGAGCTAGCTTGCCCTTGACCCCGAAGCGGTGAGCACCCTTCATTGGTGTAACTCGAAGATAGGCCTTTTCGCCAGGTTGATAGACCATGTCTTTATGGTGACGGTCATAATCACTCTTTTGGCGTGACTGAGCAGTCTTGAGATTCTCGCGAATAATGCGGACTTGATCCTCGGCATGTTGGATAATATCCAGACCGAAGAGTGGACGTTCCCCAGTTTCTGACCAGTTCAGAGGGGTTCGGCACTTTCGTCCATATAACACTTCGAAGGGGGCCATCTTCAGACTAGCTTGATACCTATTATTATAAGAGAACTCAGCATACGGAGAGATTCCTCCCATTTCTTGTCAAGGAAATGACACAAGCTCAAGCATGTCTTCGAGAACTTGGTTGACACGCTCAACTTGCCCTTGCGATCGAGGATGAAAAGCAAGTCTTGAAAAGATGATGAGTGCCCATAGCTTCTTGGAAACTTGCCGGAATCTTGAAGTGAATAAGCTGCCACGGTCTCGAATCGATTACCAATGGAATACCGTGAAGCGAGACAATTTTGGACATGTAGAGGTTTGCCGGTGACTAGCAAATGATCGCTTCCTTGACAGCCGAAAATGTGCAACTTTAGAAAGCCGCCAATGACGACAAGAATAGCATCATTACCTTTTTGCGATTTGGGGAATCCAAAGGACGAAGTCCATTTCAACATGGTCCCATTTCCATTCAGGAATAGAGATAGGTTGCGAGTTCCAAATGGGCCTTTGATGCTCGCTTTGATACGACAACAAACGCCACACTCAAAGAACATAACGAGCAATATCTTGCTTCATATTAGACCACGTAATCTCTCGATTTAATGTCTTGGTACATCTTTGTACTACGGGATGGATACATAGAGGCGATCATGAGCTTCTTTCATAACCTTCTCGAGTCATATCCAGGTTTTCCTCTTACTCAGAACTACTAGGCGACCTTTGAAGAATAAGGTGCCATCATCAAGAATGATGAAGAATGAGGGCTTTCCTTCTTTGAGGTCGCGCTTAATCTTGTGGACTTCATCGTCACATTTCAGTATCCATTTGATGGTGTCCACAAGATCTGGTTTCGCAACCTGTGGTATTGAGAGAACCCACGGGAACAACGTGGAGATTCATCTTATGAAACTCCTCAGAGGGGGAGCGAAAGTGCACCGGAGAAACAATATGGAGGTTCGACTTTCAAATTCTTCAACAAGTGAGGGTTGAACCTTGTGAATCTGGAGGTGGTTGCAGTAAGACTTACGGCTCAAGGCATCAGCCATTACATTAGCCTTGCCTGGTGTATAGGAAATACCCAAGTCAAAGTCTGGAACAATCTCAATCCATCTCTGCTGACGGAGGTTCAGGTCTGGCTGAGTAAAGATACTTCAGACTTTGGTGGTCGGTGAAGATCTCGCAACGATTACCGAGAAGGTAATGTCGCCATCGCTTGAAAGGCATGAATGACAATGAAGAAGCTCGAGGTCGTGAACTGGGTAGTTCTCTTCGTGAGGGCTTAATTGCCGAGAGGCATAAGCAATAACTTTGCGGTCTTGCATTAGGACACAGCCTAATCCTTGACGGAAGCGCCGCAAAGAAATGACGAAGTCTTTCTTAGTATCGGGAGGAGCTAATATCAAGCGAAGTCAACTTGTCTTTGAGTGCTCGAAACTTTCCCGACATTATCATCCATTGGAACTTGACGCCCTTATGCAACAAAGTTAGTCAGGGCACGGCAATCTTGGAGAAGTTCTCATTTAATCGGCGACAATAGTCAAGCGAGACCGAGAAAACTTCGACTTGCTTAACGTTTTCTTGGAGGAGTCCAATCAAGAATATCCTGGACTCGTTCAAGGTTGACGGCAATACCATCCTTAGAGATGACATGCCCGAGATAGGTTACTTCGGGTAGCCAGAATTCACATTTGGAGAACTTGGCGTATAGCTGATGCTCTCGTAGCTTTTCCAAAGACAAGACGAAGATGTTCAAGATGTTCTTCTTCATTCTTGGAATATACAAGGATATCATCCAGATAAACCACGCATTTAACTTGTCGAGGTAATCCATGAATATATAGTTCATCAAACGAGAGAAGGTGGCTGGGGCATTGGTTAATCCAAAAGACATAACGGTGTACTCGTATGATCCATAGCGAGTCACAAATGCGGTCTTCGGGATATCTTCTTTACGAACACGGATCTGGTGGTAACCCAACCTCAAGTCGAGTTTAGAGAACACTGACGAACCAGCCAGTTGATCATATAGATCATTGATCCGAGGAAGAGGATATTTGTTCTGAATGGTAGCTTGGTTAATAGGGCGATAGTCTTGAACCAATCGGTTTGTCCCATCCTTCTTCTTGACAAAGAGAGAAGGTACTCCGCAAGGTGAGCAACTTGGGCGAATGAAACCACTTCAAAGAGATTTGTCGATTTCCTCCTTAAGCTCAAGGAGTTCATGCGGCGGCATCTTGTAAGGCCGTTTGGCTATAGGAGTGGTGCCTGGTGTCAAGTCGATGACGAATTCGACAGCTCTAGCAAGGGGAATCCCTAGAAGTTCTTCAGGAAAGACGTCGAGGAAGTCACGCACGACGGGAATGTTTTCAATGCCCTCGAGTGGTGCGGCGTTCAATGCATTCAATGCATAGAGCCTTGCCTCGGCATTCTGAACCAGACGAGCATTGTAGCTTATTATTTCATCAGAAGGGTGTAGCAGATGGACGGTCTTAGTGGCACAAACTATAGAAGCAGTATGCGCCTTTAACTAATTCATTCCCAGAATGAGGTCAATGCTACAAGACTTCAGTACGATGGGGGAGACAAGGAATTCCAGTCCTTCGATTTCAACGGGGACGTCGTTGCAAATCATGGAGGTTCGACATTGGCCCGCCGGGGTGTGTACTAATAGTGAAGCATTCATGTCTTCGCTTTTAATGCCATGCATGAATGCAAAATCTTCTGACATGAATGAATGCGATGCACCTGTATCAAATAAAACGGATGTTGGTACTGAATTTACGAGGAGTGTACCCATCACAGTAGCAGGCTGGTCTTGAGCTTCGTTGAGATCAACGTGGTTGGCATGAACACGACCATAAGACTTGGCATTGTTGTTGCGGGGCTGGTTGTTACCACGGCCAACTGCGGGAAGGGCCAGTTGATTCTGATTCTGATTACAGTCCCTGGCACGATGACCCGGTTGACCACACTTGTAGCACAGACCATTATTGGGAGTGGGAACAGGAGCTCGGGGTGGTGGAGCTGGAAGCCTTGGCTGCCTAGATGGTGGAGGAGGCGACGAGGTGTAAAGATAGGTCCGCCTTAGGGCGGTGCATTTGGACGGTACATCTTGCTTGGGATCCATATCTTACGCTTCGCAAGGGCGGGCTCAAGATGAGCCCGTGTCACAGTTGCGCCTCTGAGAGCTCTCGTGTTCCCGCACCGGTCTCGACATTGATGGCCTTGTTCACCAAGGTGGCGAAATCGGCAAAGTCATGTACTAGAAGTGCAAGCTTGATGTCGACGAAGGCCGTCACGGAACTTCTCTGTCTGCGTGCATCGGTTGCAATGTCTTCTTGACATAGCGGGACAAGTCCGTAAACTCCGCCGATAAGCTTCCACGGTTTTGTTGCCCTGGGTGAGGTTGCGCAACTCACGCTTCTTCCTGTCCATGATCCCCTGAGGAATGAAGCAGGCACGGAAGGCAGCTTGAAAGTCTGGCCATGTGATGATTGTTCCAACGGGCAGAGTACGCCTGTGGCTGTCCCACCATTGAGCTGCGGGTCCCTTCAGAAAGAAGGAAGCAAAGGTGACATAGCGGGCAGGGGCTACTTCTGCAGACTCCATCTCATAGGTGATGTCTCGGAGCCAGTCATCAGCATCCAGCGGCTGAGTTGAGCTGCGGTACACAGTTGGGTTGAGGCGCATGAAATCCTGCAGAGTCACTTGGGCTGGCTGCTCGTTCATATTGGGGCGAGGGAACTGAGCCATCACATTCTCCATGAACTGGCGATTCATCTCAAGCTGTTGGATCATACCAGCCATGTACTCAGGTGGGGGTGGGAAGTCGCCACCACGACCACGACCAGCTGGTCTAACCATCCTGCTAATATATAACAGGGGTAGTTCAGCATTGAGAAATTTGCATAAACAAGAATCATCCATGATGAAACATGCATAATGAAAGGAGCACGACAGATACTACATAGTAGTCGGCATATCTTACAAAAGGGGTCGGACACAGAGTTCAGTACACAGAGTTCAGTACATAGACTAAGTCATCATAGGCGGCACGCAGGCTCGCGGCGAATGCAACTAATACTAATAAGCAAGACTACATCAGTCCCAGGAAGTACTATGGAGGTAGTCATAGCCCGACAACTGGTAGTGAGGCAACGGATAGTCCACGTCAGCGGCCTGGGGGCCGCGGATACTCTGGTGTAGAACCCGACGCTCAGGTGGCAGAAGAGGACCAAGTGCGGGAGAGTAGCCTCCCACCTCTGGCCAACCGACACCGTCGGGCATCACGGTCCTGGCTGGGTAGATCGCAGAACGCGGTAGCTGTCTAGATAGAACAAAGGGGTGCAACAGCGTCAGAGCCCTGTAAAGTTGCCGACGAGTGGTGTACAACTCATGGCGAAGAGCTCGGTTAGCTCGGTCCAACCCATCAGCATGCAAAACCAGTCTCTGATGGTGGAAGGGCTCTCGAGTGACGGTGGAGTAGGCAGCAGTGTAGTATCCCTCCGCACCAACGTCGGATGCGATAGCAATGTGCCCGAAGGGAAGTGTCCAACGCCGATACTCTCCACGAAGACGTGTCGAGCAGCATAGGCAGCATCGTGAATCGCCATCTCGATGGTCACTCCAACACCATGAGCGGTGTGCAAAGACGATAGTGGAGTCATACTCCCGAGAGTAGAGGTGGACGATGGCACGGCATCGCTCTGGTTAAAGTCTGGTACTCCTCATAGGCGGTGTACTCGGGGTGCAGCGATAACCCGGATAGGTCATCATCTCAGCTAGCACAAGCGGTGATCCCGAGGCACCAATGGCGCCGTGTGGCGCACGACCTGCCTCGTGGGTTCCATCTCGAAAACAAAGATGTTTCAATGGAGTCAAATGACAATGTGGGTGCTTATTCAAAATACTATCCTCTGAATAACTATGGCTTATCCAACTTTGGGGTGAGCGTGGTAACGGGATCCTAATGTTAGAGTTAGTAAATTCGTTTAACCCGAGTAGGAGAGAGTTGAGCCCCGAGTAAAGGTCGAGGAGTAAAGTTCCTAATACCACCCAATGGCGGCGTGGGCCGTAAGGCACACGACCAAGTTAGTAAAAGTTTTGTAGTGACTAGACTCGACTTCGCCAAGGAGTGTGGAAGGGGATTCTACAGCAATCGGCTCGATACCAACTTGTGACGCCCCGATTCAATCGTACACTAATCATGCATGCAAGCGTGTGCGATCAAGATCGAGACTCACGGAAGATATCACAACACAACTCTAGAAACATAAATAAGTCATACAAGCATCATAATACAAGCCGGAGGGCTCGAATACAAGTGCTCGATCATAGAGGCGAGTCGTGGAAGCAACAATATCTGAGTCTGAGACATAAGTTAAGCAAGTTTGCCTTAAGAAGGCTAGCACAAACCGGGATACAGATCGAAGAGGCGCAGGCCTCCTGCCTAGGATCCTCCTAACTACTCACAGTCGTCGTCGGTAGGCTGCACGTAGTAGTAGGCACCTCCGGTGTAGTAGGGGTCGTCGTCGACGGTGGCGTCTAGCTCCTAGACTACAGCATCTGGTTGCGACAACTAGAAAGAAAGGAAAGGGGGAAAAGGGGGGGAGAAAGCAACTGTGAGTACTCATCCAAAGTACTCGCAAGCAAGTAACTACACTACATATGCATGGGTATATGTGTAAGGAGGCCATATCATTGGACTGAACTGCAGAATGCCAGAATAAGAGGGGATAGCTAGTCCTATCGAAGACTACGCTTCGCGACCTCCGTCTTGCTGACATGTAGAAGAGAGTAGATTGAAATCCTCCAAGTAGCATCTCCAAGTAGCATCTCCAAGAGCATCGCATAGCATAATCCTACCGGCAATCCTCTCCTCGTCAGCCTGTAGAGAGCGATCACCGGGTTGTATCCGCACTTGGAAGGGTGTGTTTTATTAAGTATCCGGTTCTAGTTGTCATAAGGTCAAGGTACAACTCGGGTCGTCCTTTTACCGAGGGACACGGCTATTCGAATAGATAAACTTCCTGCGAGGGTGCACCACATAACCCAACACGCTCGATCCCATTTGGCGGACACACTTTCTTGGGTCATGCCCGCCTCGGAAGATCAACACGTCGCAGCCCCACCTAGGCACAACAGAGGTCAGCCCGCGGTCTAAATCCTATGCGCCAGAGGGCAGGCCCATCGCCCATTGCACACCAAGACGTTATGAGGGCGGCCGAAGCGTAACTAGCCCCTTAATACAAGAGCATGCTTACGTTCCAATCCGGCTCGCGCCACTCCGTCGCTGATGTCAAGAAGGCTTCGGCTGATACCACGACGTCGGGATACCCATAACTACTCCCGCGTAGATGGTTAGTGCGTATAGACCAAATGGCGGACTCGGATCAAATACCAAGATCTCGTTAAGCGTGTTATTATGAAGCAAGCGCGACGCCGACCATGGCGAGGCCCACCTCTCGCCTAGGTGGTCTCAACCTGCCACATCGCTCCGCCACAAAGATCCACACAAAGGGCCGTCGAGACAAAGGTCCTTTCATTTCAATCAAGTGAATCACTTTCATGGTACTCTTCGAGCGGACCCGACTTTAGTCACCATCTGTATAGTATGTATGTATGTATAGTATATACCCGTGATCACCTCCCAAGTGATCACGGCCCGATAGTATAGTAAGGCAGACTGATAAGAATGTAGGGCCAATGATGATAAACTAGCATCCTATACTAAGCATTTAGGATTGCAGGTAAGGTATCAATAGATGTAGCAACAATGTCAGGCTATGCATCAGAATAGGAGTAACCGAACAGTAACATGCTATACTACTCTAATGCAAGCAGTATAGAGAAGAATAGGCGATATCTGGTGATCAAGGGGGGGGGCTTGCCTGGTTGCTCTGGCAAGAGAGAGGGGTCGTCAACACCGTAGTCAAACTGGGCAGCAGCAGCGTCGGTCTCGTAGTCTATCGGAGAGAAAAGGGGGAAGAAACAATCAATACCATGCAAACAGATGCATATTGATGCATGACATGACAAGTAACGATGCTAGGTGTGCCCAATCGCGGTAGTAGGTGATACCGACGAAGGGGGAAAACATCCGGGAAAGTATTCCCGGTGTTTCGCGTTTTCGGACCGGTGAACCGGAGGGGGAAAGTTGCGTGTTCGCTATGCTAGGGATGCGTGGCGGACGAACGGGCTGCGTATTCGGATTCGTCTCGTCGTTCTGAGCAACTTTCATGTAGAAAGTATTTTCATCCGAGTTACGGATTAAAAGATATGATTTTCTAAAGATTTAAATCATTTTACGATTTTAATTAGTTATTTAATTCCAACATTATCCAAAAGCAGTATGTGATGGCGTAGGCATGACATCGAGTGATGTCAAGAGGTCAACTGGTCGGTTGACCCAGTCAAACCCGCACAGTGGGTCAGCGGGACCCACATGTCGTGTCAAAGGCCCTTATGAGTTTTAAAACTAACTAAAATGGGTTAATTAGTGGGTGGGCCTGCGATCGATGGCTAATTAGGTTTTAGTTAATTAACTAAATTAATTAGCAGTTTATATATTTGTTTTTATTTGTTTTATGGCATGGGGCCCGCGTGTCGATGGCGAGCTGCCACGTCGTGAGAGTGACTTGGTCAGCGTGGCGATTAGAGGCCCCAGCCTGACGGCAATGACCGGGTGGGGGCCGCCTAGCCACGTCGGCGGGCGGTGCGGAGCGACTCCGGCGACCAATGAGGCGGCCCTCGCGGAGTTGGCGGAATCGCGCTCTGAGGAACCAAATCGAAGCGGCGAGCTCTTCGAGCAGCCTCTTCACGCCGCATCCGATGGAGGGAACACGGCGGCGTGGGTGGCGAGAATGGTCGCGGCGGCAGCGCAGCTGGCTGCGGTCAGCGCGAACGGGATCGCGCTTGGGATGTTTGAACGAGGCGGTTTGGGACCGAATCAAGAGCGTCGGCGCGTTGAATAGTGGAGGAGGCTTGGCGGAAGCGGCCGGAGATGATGGTGGCGAAGCGGCGGAGCGCCGCCGAGCTTCAGGCGTCCGTGGATCCAACGATAGGGGGCACGGGAAGGCGTATGCGTGTGTGCGTTGGGTTCCTGGAAGCACCAGGAACACGATGCCGTGCTCCGGCGGCGAGGCGATCCGCGGCAATGTGCTCACGACAACGGCGACGGGGCAGCTACGGTGCGCTAGGGGCTAACGAAGATGGCCAGGAGATGGGGAGCTCACCGTGCGGCACGCAAGATGGCCCTTGGGTGGCTTAGTAGCTGCAGAGGCGTCGCCGGAGATGAAGAAGAGCGACGGCGGGGTTTGTTGGAGCAGAGGAGGAAGACGGTGGCGTCGGGGGCGTTGCGGTGGCTCTGGTCTCCAACGGGTTGCACCAGACAAAGGAGCGGACGACGGCGGCCATTGGAGACACCGTGGGGCAGTGAGGTGGGCTCGGTGGCCGTGGTTAGGCCGGAGCCATGGCGTCGGTGGCGTCCGGATGCGACGGGAACGAGGGGGAGAGGCGCGGTGGATCTGGAGGGGGGCAAGAGAGGCGCAGGAGCCAAGGCGAGGTGGGGGCGAGTGGGAGGCGGGATCGAGGAGGCGCGGAGGCGTGGCGGCCTTATCCTCTCCCGTCGCAGGCGAGGGGGTGAGGCGGGGACGCGCTCCTGTTCCGACCCTGGTCGGGGGAACAGGGAAGGGGAGGGAGCGACCGAGGAGGCGGGCCAGGCTGGCTGGGCCGGTCGGGCTGGCTGCTAGCTGGGCCTTTCGGCCCAGGGGGGAAGGAGGGGTTTCTCCTTTTCCTTTTCCTTTTCTCTTTTTTTTTATTTGTTTTCTGTTCTATTTTATTTTAGGGCAATTAAGTATTTTATAAAATTGTTTCTTCTACACCATAATTACATATGCCATATTTGGCACTGCCCGAACATTTTTGTTTTGATGTTTGAAAACTTTTGTTGTTTGTCATATTTTGAATTTGATTTTTGGACCGGTTTTGAACTAATGAAAGAATAGCAACAGTAACTAAGGTGACGAGGCATCTTTAGCAGAGTTTTACTGTAGCATAATTATCCGGGCGTTACATAATCGATGCTACTGCAGGGCACGATTCATTGTGCTTCCTTGACGCATATTCCGGCTACCATCAAACTGAAGGAAATATGCCCTAGAGGCAATAATAAAGTTATTATTTATTTCCTTATTTCATGATAAATGTTTATCATTCATGCTAGAATTGTATTAACCGGAAACATGATACATGTGTGAATGCATAGACAAACAAGATGTCACTGGTATGCCTCTACTAGACTAGCTTGTTAATCAAAGATGGTTATGTTTCGACCATGAACAAAGAGTTGTTATTTGATTAACAAGGTCACATCATTAGTAGAATGATCGATTGACATGACCCATTCCATTAGCTTAGCACACGATCGTTTAGTATGTTGCTCTGCTTTTATCCATGACTTATACATGTTCCTGTAACTATGAGATTATGCAACTCCGTTTACGGAGGAACACTTTGGTGCTACCAAAGCGTCACAGCGTAATCGGGTGATTATAAAGGAGTACTACTGGTGTCTCCAAAGGCGATGTTGGGTTGGCGTATTTGAGATTAGGTTTTGTCACTCCGATTGTCGGAGAGGTATCTCTGGGCCCTCTCGGTAATGCACATCTTTGAAGCCTTGCAAGCACTACAACTAATGAGTTAGTTGTGAGATGATGTATTACGGAACGAGTAAAGAGACTTGCGGTGGCGAGATTGAACTAGGTATTGGATACCGACGATCGAATCTTGGGCAAGTAACATACCGATGACAAAGGAACAACGTATGTTGTTATGCGGTCGACCGATAAAGATCTTCGTAGAATATGTAGGAACCAATATGGGCATCCAGGTCCCGCTGTTGGTTATTGACCGGAGACGTGTCTCGGTCATGTCTACATTGTTCTCGAACCGTAGGGTCCGCACGCTTAAGGTTTCGATCACAGTTATTATGAGTTTATGTATTTTGATGTACCGAAGAAGTTCGGAGTCCCGGATGTGATCACGGACATGACGAGGAGTCTCGAAATGGTCGAGACATAAAGATTGATATATTGGAAGCCTATGTTTGGAGTTGGAATGGTTCCGTGAAAAACAGGAATTTATCGGAAGTACCGGAGGTTACTGGAACCCCGGGGTAAATGGGCCTCGGTGGGCCTCGAGGAGAAGAGGAGGGGCGGCCGGGGGTGGCGCGCGCCCTCTCCCCAGTCCGAATAGGACAAGGAGGGGGCGGCGCCCTTTCCTCTTCCCCTCCCCAATCCTATTCCAACTAGGAAGGGGAGTCCTACTCGGTGGGAGTAGGACTCCTCGGCAGCGCCTCCTCTAGGCGGCCGGCCTCCCCCTCCCTCCTTTATATACGGGCAGGGGGCACCCTAGAACACACAAGTTTGATCTACGGATCGTTCCTTAGCCGTGTGCGGTGCCCCCTCCACCATATTCCACCTCGGTCATACCGTCATGAAGCTTAGGCGAAGCCTCGCGCCGTGAAACATCAAGATCGCCGCCACGCCGTCGTCTTGTGGAACTCTCCTCGACACTTGGCTGGATCGAGTACGAGGGACGTCATCGAGCTGTCGTGTGTCAAGAACTCGAGGCGCCGAGTAACGGCGCTGGGATCGGTCGGATCGCGAGGAGAACGCGTCGACTACTTCCTCTACGTTGTGATCGCTTCGCTTGGTCTCACGAGGGTACGACAACACTCTCCCTCTCGTTGCTATGCATCACCATGATCTTGCGTGTGCGAGGGAAATTTTTGAAATTACTACGTTCCCCAACGGTGGCATCCGAGCCTAGGTTTTATGGTTTGATGTTTTGCACGAGTAGAACACAAGTGAGTTGTGGGCGATACAAGTCATACTACCTACCAGCATGTCATACTTTGGTTCAGCGGTATTGTGAGATGAAGCGGCCTGGACCGACATTACGCCAGACGCTTACGCGAGACTGGTTTCACCGCCACGAGCACTCGTTGCTTAAAGGTGGTGGTGGGTGTCTGTCTCTCTCACTTTAGTTGAACCGAGTGTGGCTACGCCCGTCCTTGAGAAGGTTAAACGGAGTCTATTTGTGAAATATCGTTGTGGTTTTGATGCGAGGTGAGACTGGTTCTTGCTTAAGCCCGTAGCAGCCACGTAAAATTTGCAACAACAAAGTAGAGGACGTCTAACTTGTTTTTGCGGGGCATGTTGTGATGTGATATGGTCAAGACGTGATGCTATATTTTATTGTATGAGATGATCATGTTTTGTAACCAAAGTTATCGGCAGCTGGCTGGAGCCATATGGTTGTCGCTTTATTGTATGCAATGCAATCGCTTCGTAATGCTTTACTTTATCACTAAGCGGTAGCGATAGTCGAGAAGCATAAGTTTGGCGAGACGACAACGATGCTACGATGGAGATCAAGGTGTCGCGCGGTGGCGATGGTGATCATGGTGGTGCCGCAAGATGGAGATCATGAAGCACAAGATGATGATGACCATATCATATCACTTATATTGATTTGCATGTGATGTTTATCCTTTATGCATCTTATCTTGCTTTGATCGACGGTAGCATTATAAGATGATCTCTCACTAAATTATCAAGAAGTGTTCTCCCAGTATGCACCGCTGCCAAAGTTCGTCGTGCCCGCACACCACGTGATGATCGGGTGTGATAAGCTCTACGTCCATCTACAACGGGTGCAAGCCAGTTTTGCACACGCAGAATACTCGGGTTATACTTGACGAGCCTAGCATATGCAGATATGGCCTCAGAACACGGAGACCAAAAGGTCGAGCGTGAATCATATAGTAGATATGATCAACATAAGATGTTCACCATTGAAAACTACTCCATTTCACGTGATGATCGGTTATGGTTTAGTTGATTTGGATCACGTGATCACTTAGATGACTAGAGAGATGTCTTTCTAAGTGGGAGTTCTTAAGTAATACGATTAATTGAACTTAAATTTATCATGAACTTAGTACCGATAGTATCTTGCTTGTTTATGTTTGATTGTAGATAGATGGCTCGTTGTTGTTCCGTTGAATTTTAATCGTTCCTTGAGAAAGCAAAGTTGAAAGATGATGGTAGCAATTACGGACGGGTCCGTAATTTGAGGATCATCCTCATTCTGCCTGTAAGAGTTACGTCTGGATGCACCGCTAGGTGCCAACTCTTCTTTGAGCAACACCGGATGTTGTGAACGTCCCGCGAGCAAAGCGATGACTACTCTATAGTTCATTGTGCCATGCTTTACGGCTTAGAACCGACTTCAACGACGTTTTGAGCGTCATGGAGCATATGAGATGTTCCAGAGTTGAAGTTGATATTCAACAGAATGCCCGGATTGAGAGATATGAAGTCTCCAATAAGTTCTATAGCTGCAAGATGGAGGAGAATAGTTACATTAGTGAGCACATACTCAGAATGTCCGGGTACTACAATCACTTGACACAATTGGGAGTTAATCTTCGGATGATTGTGTCATTGATGAATTCTCCAATCACCGCCACCAAGCTACAAAGGCTTCGTGATGAACTATAATATGCAAGGGTTAGTAAAGACTATACCGAGCTCTTCGCAATGCTAAAGGCTGCGGAGGTAGAAATCAAGAAGGAGCATCAAGTGTTGATGGTCAATAAGACCACTAGTTTCAAGAAGAAAGGCAAAGGGAAGAAGAAGGAACTTCAAGAAGAACAGCAAGCAAGTTTGTTGCTCAGAGAAGAAACCCAAGTCGGCCCTAAACCTGAAATCGAGTGCTTCTACCGCAAGCGATCGGTCCTTTGGAAGCGGAACTGCCCCAAGTATTTGGCGGATAAGAAGGATGGCAAGGTGAACAAAGGTATATGTGATATACATGTTATTGATGTGTACCTTACTAGAGCTCGTAGTAGCACTGGTATTTGATATTGGTTACATTGCTAATATTTGCAACTCGAAACAAGGACTACTGATTAGCTTAACTCGGCAAAGGACGAGGTGACGATGCGCGTGGGAAATGGTTCCAAAGTCGATGTGATCGCGATCGGCACGCTACCTCTACATCTACCTTCGGGATTAGTTTTAGACCTAAATAATTGTTATTTGGTGCTGCGTTGAGCATGAACATTATATCTGGATCTTGTTTGATGCGAGACGGTTATTCATTTAAATCAGAGAATAATGGTTGTTCTATTTATATGAGTAATATCTTTTATGGTCATGCACCCTTGAGGAGTGGTCTATTTTGATGAATCTCGATAGTAGTGATACACATATTCATAATGTTGAAACCAAAAATGCAGAGTTGATAATGATAGTGCAACTTATTTGTGGTACTTGCCGTTTAGGTCATATCGGTGTAAAGCGCATGAAGAAACTCCATCTTGATGGACTTTTGGAGTCACTTGATTATGAATCACTTGGCACTTGCGAACCGTGCCTCATGGGCAAGATGACTAGAACCCGTTCTCGGTACTATGGAGAGAGCATCGATTTGTTGGAAATCATACATACGAGATGTATGTGGTCCGATGAATGTTGAGGCTCGTGGCGGATATCGTTATTTTCTCACCTTCACAGATGACTTAAGCAGATATGGGTATATCTACTTAATGAAACATAAGTCTGAAACATTTGAAAAGTTCAAAGAATTTCAGAGTGAAGTTGAAAATCATCGTAACAAGAAAATTAAGTTTCTACGATCGATCGTGGAGGTGAATATTTGAGTTATGAGTTTGGTCTACATTTGAAACAATGCGAATAGTTTAGCAACTCACGCCACCGGAACACCACAAGTAATGGTGTGTCCGAACGTCGTGTCGTACTTTACTAGATATGGTGCGATCTATGATGTCTCTTCAGATTTACCGCTATCGTTTTGGGGTTATGCTCTAGAGACGGCCGCATTCACACTGAATAGAACACCGTCGAAATCCGTTGAGACGACACCTTATGAACTATGGTTTGGCAAGAAACCAAAGTTGTCGTTTCTTAAAGTTTGGGGATGCGATGCTTATGTGAAAAAGCTTCAACCCGATAAGCTCGAACCCAAATCGAGAAATGTGTCTTCATAGGATACCCAAAGG
Source organism: Aegilops speltoides (assembly GCA_021437245.1). Classification (NCBI taxonomy): domain Eukaryota; kingdom Viridiplantae; phylum Streptophyta; class Magnoliopsida; order Poales; family Poaceae; genus Aegilops; species Aegilops speltoides. The sequence continues at coordinate 110,526,401 of CM038147.1, forward strand.
AGGCAGTTGGGTACACCTTCTATCACAGATCCGAAGGCAAGACATTCGTTGCTAAGAATGGATCCTTTCTAGAGAAGGAGTTTCTCTCGAAAGAAGTGAGTGGGAGGAAAGTGGAACTTGATGAGGTAATAGTACCTTCTCCCTTACTTGAAAGTAGTTAAATCGCGAAACCGGTTTACGAGACATCTACACCAAGTAGTGAGGAAGTTGATGATGTTGATCATGAAACTTGAGATCAAGTTACTCGCAGAACCTCGTAGATCAACCAGAGTAAGATCCGCACAGTGAGTGGTACGGTAATCCTGTTCGGAAGTCATGCTACTAGATCATGATGAACCCACGAACTATGAAGAAGCGATGGTGAGCCCAGATTCATAAAATGGCTTGAGGCCATGAAATCGAGATGGGATCCATGTATGAAAACAAAGTATGGACTTTGGTTGACTTGCCCGAGGGTCGGCAAGCAATAGAAAACAAGTGGATCTTCAAGAAGAAGACCGACGCCGCGGTAATGTTATCGTCTATAAAGCTCGACTTGTCGCAAAAGGTTTCGACAAGTTCAAGGGATTGACTACGATGAGACCTTCTCACCCGAAGCGATGCTTAAGTCCGTCCGAATCATGTTAGCAATTGCGCATTTTATGATTATGAAATTTGGCAAATGGATGTAAAGAGCGCATTCTGAATGGATTTACGGAAGAAGAGTTGTATATGATGCAACGAGAAGGTTTTATCGATCCAAAGGAGCTAACAAAGTGTGCAAGCTCCAGCGATCCATCTATGGACTGGTGCAAGCATCTCGGAGTTGGAATAAGCGCTTTGATAGTGTGATCAAAGCATTTGGGTTTATCTGAGACTTTTGGAGAAGCTTTGTATTTACAAGAAAGTGAGTGGGAGCTCTGTAGCATTTCGATATTATATGTAGATGACATATTGCTGATCGGAAATGATATAGAATTCTGGATAGCATAAAGGGATACTTGAATAAGAGTTTTCAATGAAAGACCTCGGTGAAGCTGCTTACATATTGGGCATTAAGATCTATAGAGATAGATCAAGACGCTTAATTGGACTTTCACAAAGCACATACCTTGACAAAATTTTGAAGAAGTTCAAAATGGATCAAGCAAAGAAAGGGTTCTTGCACGTGTTACAAGGTGTGAAGTTGAGTAAGACTCAATGCCCGACCACTGCAGAAGATAGAGAGAAAATGAAAGATGTTCCTATGCTTCACCATAGGCTCTATCATGTATGCAATCTTGTGTACCGGACTGATGTGTGCCTTGCTATAAGTTTAGCAGGAGGTACCAAAGTAATCCAGAGTGGATCATGGACAGCGGTCAAGAACATCTGAAATACGAAAAGGACTAAGGATATGTTTTCGTATATGGAGGTGACAAAGAGCTCATAAATGGCAGTTACGTTGATGCAAGCTTTGACATCGATCCGACGATTCTAAATCGCATGAGACCGGATCGATTTACACTAAGCGGAGGAGCTGTCGGTTGGTGCAGTTCTAAACAAAGCGTCGTGGCGGGATCTACATGTGAAGCGGAGTACATAGCAGCTTCGGAAGCAGCTAATGAAGGAGTGCGGATGAAGGAGTTCATATCCGATCTAGGTGTCATACCTAGTGCATCGGGTCCAATGAAAATCTTTCGTGACAATCTTGGAGCAATTGCCTTAGCGAAGGAATCCAGATTTCACAAGAGGACCAAGCACATCAAGAGGCGCTTCAATTCCATCCGGGACTTAGTCCGGTGGGAGACATAGAGATTTGCAAGATACATACGGATCTGAATGTTGCGAGACCGTTGACTAAGCCTCTTCCACGAGCAAAACATGATCAGCACCAAGACTCCATGGGTGTTAGAATCATTACTATGTAATCTAGATTATTGACTCTAGTGCAAGTGGGAGATGAAGGAAATATGCCCTAGAGGCAATAATAAAGTTATTATTTATTTCCTTATTTCATGATAAATGTTTATCATTCATGCTAGAATTGTATTAAGGAAACATGATACATGTGTGAATGCATAGACAAACAAGATGTCACTAGTATGCCTCTACTAGACTAGCTTGTTAATCAAAGATGGTTATGTTTCGACCATGAACAAAGAGTTGTTATTTGATTAACAAGGTCACATCATTAGTAGAATGATCGATTGACATGACCCATTCCATTAGCTTAGCACACGATCGTTTAGTATGTTGCTACTGCTTTTATCCATGACTTATACATGTTCTGTAACTATGAGATTATGCAACTCCGTTTACGGAGGAACACTTTGGTGCTACCAAGCGTCACAACGAATCGGGTGATTATAAAGGAGTACTACGGTGTCTCCAAAGGCAGATGTTGGGTTGGCGATTTGAGATTAGGTTTTGTCACTCCGATTGTCGGAGAGGTATCTCTGGGCCCTCTCGGTAATGCACATCACTGAAGCCTTGCAAGCACTACAACTAATGAGTTAGTTGTGAGATGATGTATTACGGAACGAGTAAAGAGACTTGCGGTGGCGAGATTGAACTAGGTATTGGATACCGACGATCGAATCTCGGGCAAGTAACATACCGATGACAAAGGAACAACGTATGTTGTTATGCGGATCGACCGATAAAGATCTTCGTATAATATGTAGGAACCAATATGGGCATCCAGGTCCGCTGTTGGTTATTGACCGGAGGCGTGTCTCGGTCATGTCTACATTGTTCTCGAACCGTAGGGTCCGCACGCTTAAGGTTTCGATCACGGTTATTATGAGTTTATGTATTTTGATGTACCGAAGAAGTTGAGTCCGGATGTGATCACGGACATGACGAGGAGTCTCGAAATGGTCGAGACATAAAGATTGATATATTGGAAGCCTATGTTTGGAGTTGAATGGTTCGGTGGAAAACAGGAATTTCTGAGTATCTAGGGAGGTTCTGGAACCCCGGGGTAAATGGGCCTCGGTGGGCCTCGAGGGAGAAGAGGAGGGCCGGCCGGGGTGGTGCCCCTCCCCCCAGTCCGAATAGGACAAGGAGGGGGGGCGGCGCCTTCCTCTTCCCCTCCCCCAATCCTATTCCAACTAGGAAGGGAGTCCTACTCCGGTGGGAGTAGGACTCCGGCGCGCCTCCTCTAGGCGGCCGGCCTCCCCCTCCCTCCTTTATATACGGGGCAGGGGCACCTAGAACACACAAGTTTGATCTACGGATCGTTCCTTAGCCGTGTGCGTGTCCCCTCCACCATATTCCACCTCGGTCATACCGTCATGAAGCTTAAGCGAAGCCTGCGCGGTGAAACATCAAGATCGCCGCCACGCCGTCGTCTTGTGGAACTCTCCCTCGACACTTGGCTGGATCGGAGTCGAGGGACGTCATCGAGCTGCACGTGTGTCAAGAACTCGGGCGCCGGAGTATGCTTGGCGCCGGGATCGGTCGGATCGCGAGGAGAGCGTCGACTACTTCCTCTACGTTGTGATCGCTTCGCCGGGTCTACAAGGGTATGTAGACAACACTCTCCCCTCTCGTTGCTATGCATCACCATGATCTTGCGTGTGCGTAGGAAATTTTTTGAAATTACTACGTTCCCCAACACAAATCAAGATGGCGGAAGCGGACCAAGCCGCAACGGCATTCATTACTCCATATGGACCATTCTGCTTCAACACGATGCCCTTCGGACTCAAAAACACCGGCGCAACATATCGCGCATGATTCGGACATGTCCGCTACCCGGATCGGCAAAACGGTAGAAGCATACGTGAGCGGCGTAGTCGTCAAAACCAAACACGCCGAGATCGTAGTAGGCGATTTGAGGCTAACATTCGACAACCTCCGAGCATATGACATCAAACTGAATCCGGGAAAAATGCGTTTTGCTGGCGTATCAGCGGAAAGCTCTTCGGCTTCATTGTATCCGGTAGAGGAATTGAAGCAAACCCAGCCAAGATCCGAGCTCATCACAGCTAGATATTCCAAAAGACCTCAAACAAATACAAAAAATTGATCGGATGCGTGGCGGCCCTAAGCCGCTTTATCTCCGCTTTGGGAGAAAAGGCATTGCCCTCTATCGCCTCCTCAGCGCACCAAACACGCCGATTGGACGAGATCGCCTTTGCCGGACTCGAAGAAATCAAAGCCATATTGGCAACAATCCGGTCTGGCTGCGCCTAACTCGGGCGAACCAATGTTGTTATACATCGTGGCAACACATCAAGTTGTAAGCGCGGCGGTACTGTCGTCGAACGAGAAAGCGAAGGGCACAAATTCCCTCTTCAAAACCGAGTGTACTATGTATCCTTTGTCTTAACTCCTGCAAGTCCGTTACCGCACTATCAAAAGATAGCCTATGCGGTGTTCATGGCATCCCGAAGCTCGACACTACTTTCAAGAGTGTTCGATAATGATGGCCTCGAAGTGCCCCTCAACGACATTATAAACAACCGCGACATAGCAGGCAGGATTGCAAAATGGGCCACTGAGCTCTTACCATTCAATATAACTTATAAACCTCGGCGAGCTATAAAGTCGCAAGTCTTGGCTGACTTTGTCGCCGAATGGACTGAAGCCGAACTCCCTAAAGAGTACGGCGCATACTCCAATTGGATTATGCATTTCGACGGCTCCAAAATGTTGGCCGGCTTGGGGGCTGGCGTCGTATTGACGTCCCCAACCGGGGACACAGTCCAATACGTACTTCAAATAATGTACACGGACTCCAACAACGCAGCCAAATACGAGGCCCTCCTACATGGCCTCCGGATGGCAATCTCCATGGGCATTCAACGCCTAGAGGTGCGCGGGGGTTCAAACCTCGCAATATCCCAAATAAATGGAGACTTTGACGCCAAGGATCCGAAAATGGCAGCCTATCATAACGCTGTCCTAAAAATGTCAGCTCGGTTGAAGGACTCGAATTCCACCACGTAGCCGAGATAATAACCAAGCAGCCGAGCGATTGGCACGATCGGCACGAAAACGCGACATCGCCCCTCCAAACATCTTCTCGGCGGCTCTTTAAGCCATCCGTACTATGGGAAGAAGAGTCCGGAAATAACAACCCGGAGGCAGCCGCACCACCCAATACAGAACAATCTGACATAATTGGCGATTCAACCGATATAACACCCTCAGCCCATGAAATAATGGCAGTAATTGCCCCGTGGACAGAGCCATTCCTAGCCTACTTACTCAGGCAGGAACTTCCCAAAGACCAAAATGAGGCCCGCTGCATAGTCCGGCAATCTAAAGCCTACAAGGTCCATGAGGGAGAACTCTATAAGAAAAGCACAACCGGAGTCCTTCAACGGTGTATCTCAAGAGGAAGGGCGAAACCTTGGCTGAAATTCATGCGGACTAGGCGGACACCACGCCGCAGCTCGGGCCCTTGTAGGCAAAGCATTCCGTCAGATTTTATTGGCCGACGGCGAGGCGGATGCTCGAGGACTTAGTCCAAAGGTGCGTCGGTTGTCGCTCTTTGCTAATCGAGCCATATGCCACCCACCGCCCTCAAAACTATACCCATTACACGGCCGTTCATGATGCAGGGGGCTTGACATGGTCGGACCCCTTAAAGGGGGAACCCACAAGCAAAGGTACCTATTGGTCATGGTGGACAAATTCACCAAATGGATAGAGGCCAAGCCAGTTAAAACGGCAGAGTCCGGACCAGTGATAGACTTCATATCCGGGATAGTACACCGTTATGGTGTCCCCCATAGCATCATTACCGATAACGGCACAAACTTCACGGCCGGCGAGGTTAAATTATGGTGCAAAAATATGGGCATTAAGCTCGATTATGCTTCAGTCTATCATCCTCAAACCAACGGTCAAGTGGAACGAGCAAATGGTCTAATAATGGCGCATCAAACCCGGACTAGTGCGGTCCCTTACGAAATCGACACGCCTTTGGGTAGAGGAGCTCGACTACTCTTCTCGGGGCTGCGGACAATGTCCAACCGTACTACGGATTCACACCATTTTTATGGTATACGGCGCAGAGGCGTTTTGCCTGCGAGATCATTCATGACTCACGTCGAGTCGCATGTACGAAGAAAGAGAAGCCGAGCTGGATCTGCGGGGACAGCTTGGGCGCATTGGAGGAAAAACGCGGCGTCGCCAAGGCTCGTTCCGCATTCTATCAGCAACAGGCTCGAAGATATCAAAGCAGAGAAGTACGGGCTAAGACTTACAATATTGGCGAACTAGTTCTACGCTTGCCGGACAAGAAAAAGGACAAGCTCAAGCCCAAATGGGAAGGCCCCTTCATTATCGATCAAGTCCTGACCGGCGGAGCGTACCCTCTGCGAAATGCGTCGGACAACCGACTCGAGCCAAACCCATGGAACGCAGCCCGCCTTCGAAGATTCTACGCCTAGCGCCGGACTAAGAGTTCGTCTCCTTCCCCCGTCCAAATTTTTACACTTCAGCTGTCTTTTGTTTCTCTTTTTTCTCTCACCCCTTTTCATAAAAGCCCTTAAAGGCCTACTTGCACATTGTTCGCACACACTTGATGTGCTATCCGCACTCATTATACCTGGGGGCTTCTTTACCAGAAGCTTACTTATAAGGGCTTCCTGCCTAGCACATGTGTCAAACTTCCACATGTACCTTTTATTCACCATTATATGCATCGATATGACTTAAGTTTTGGCCAAGCTGGGTTGCCTGGCTCCTGTGCTTACCCCTCGTTCCCGATTGTTCGGCTAGGAGGTAAAGGAGCACCTCTGCGATTATTCTTGCCGGGTCACCGGATGTGTACCTCGGTGGGTGAAGCCGAAGCTAGCGTTCTTAGGGAATATTCAGCGGTGACTTGAAAGATGATTTTTACCTATTTATTTATCGCCCCGGATGTTTTCCGGCTCTTTTAGCAGTCAGGACATGCACTTTAGGGCATGCCTCCCGAAGCGAACCCTTAACGGAACTATTCTCCTGGAAGATGTTTCTTACTAACCATGTAATATAACATAACTAGTTGGGCACTTGTCCGATAAAGCACTAATGACCCCTACTTTGGTCTCCATGCATGCCCCGGTTGTCTCTTAACCGAGAAGGTATTCGGACACACTCCGGACTCTAGGGTCCCGAGGTTGAAGCGAAAAGGTCGGCAAAGACAAACGATCTACAATCCGGCTAGAAGGCATTTTACATGTCATTTTAAACACATTGTCAAATCGACTGACTGTACTCCTCCTCAATCCCGTCTAACAGGCTGTCTAATTTACAGTGCCGTTGGGAATATTTAGCGGCCAACTCTACTTGGCCGTACACTAAACTCACGGGATCTCCTTCCCATCGGGCCCCATGTGTCGACCTCGGCCATGTGGTTGGGATCCGCCTTCTTGTACCAGCGTCTTCACCACGGCCCAGCCTCCTGGCACCTTGGCGGCAGCTGAAATCTTCCATAAATGGAAGCACGCGCGCTCCACAAGCTTCTCATAAGCTCTCCAAGGCCCTCGGGCGGGGAGAGGGACGGCCATAAAGCACGGACGGCGCCGCTCATCACCGCCAAACTCGTTCGAGCAGTTGCACCAGCTCGGGAAGTTGATCACCCGTTGATCGGGCATCTCCTCCAGGAGGCGACTCGTGAGCACACCCTGAGACATATTTTGTCAATTGAATTCTCGCCGAACTCTTCTTTTCAAAGGAGCTCGCTCAAGCACTTACTATAGATGCCGCGAAGCCACCGATTCTCCTTCACGAGCTGACAGCTCGGCCCGAACACCTTTCAGCTCTTCTCCAAGCTGGGCGTGGGCATCACGGAGTTTGTTCCTTTCTGCTGCACCTTCGGCACCCTCTCGCCGACCTTCATTTGGCGCAATAGGTCTTGCTTGTCCGGATCCATCCGCAACACCTGCAATGTCATTGTCGGACTTACACGCACGCCGCACACCGATTATCTTTTGAAATAATGTGTTACCTGGGAGGGTCTCAGTGTTTCCTCCTGCAGCAGCTAGTGCGGCCTCGAGTTGGGCCTTGCACTCTTCTAGCTCCTGGGACAACTGGGTATTCTTCTCTGTAAGATCCTGCATATCAAATGATCCTTAAATTAGTTACTCTAACTACTTTAAGTCTCGGGGGCTACTGGCATATACAACTATTAACATCTCTTATCCGTATGTCCTTTACATACTGCTCCGCGGCTCTGGTCAAACCATCTTGAGCAACACGGAGGTGCGCGTCCCCCGCGTTAAAGGCATTCAACGCCTCAGGGGAGAAGCACGCGTCACAAAAAACTGTCTGGCGGCGCCTATGATTCATGGCGCTCTCCACCTCAGACCTGGTGGCGGACAGTCTGTCGGCATCCTCCGTTGGGGGAGTATCCGGCTCGCGCCTTGCGCTCGCCTCCCCCTCCAGACCAGGTGTTGGAGCCTGGCTGGCATAGGCTTGATTGGCAACCTCTACGCGCACAGTCTGACGGGCACTCTTTCTCCTGCAAAAGTCATGAGTATTCAAACACTTCCTAGGAACTTTGTCCTAAATAACAACCACGATCTATACCGTTGCGGCGGCGTTTCGATCCGCGTCGCACTCCTCTTTCGCCTGCTGGGCCGGACTGACCCTTGTTGGCCAGCCGCCGCGGGTTCGGCTTCCTGCCTTGAAGGTACCTCCTGCGAGACACCATTATATACGATGGTCATAAATACGCGAGGATGAAATAATGGTGTCGGGACTTCGGTCACAATCACCTGGGGAGCCGGAGATAGGCCGGGGTAGTCAGCCGTAATGGCGACTAAAGCATTGTCCATGCTAAGTTGATGGAACACCCCGTCGATTAGCTCCACCTTTATGTCCGGATCCTCTTCGGAGGCCGGACCAAGGAATCTTTCTGGATCCTCGGGTTGTGGAGCCGGGCTATGTATGCTCTCCACAGTCCAGCGCAGATCCTGCGTCAAAACCATAAAGTAAGGTAATTAACTTTGAAAGCGTGGGTCGGATAAATGAACATCCGCTTACCCGGCTTCGAGGGTTGTTCATGGAGAACCCATTCAATGGGCTCTTTGGAGAAAGTCCTCCTTCTCCCCTTGTGCAGGCGGACGAGAATCTTCACGAGATCTTGGCCGATCCCGGCCCTTGGTGGCCATGACGAGTGGCATCATTCTCTCCGTTGAAATCCCACATGGGGTGGCCTCTGTATTGCAGCGGCTGTACCCCCCGCATAATGCACGTGGCCATGACTCCAATCATGGTCATCCGAATGGGCGAAGACCTTATCCGGCCCATCAAATAATGGGCGCTCTTGTCTTCCTCGGTGGGGGCTCCACGGACGCCAACTCGAGGCGTTTCAGAGGAGCATTCTTGAACTCCGGAGGCCGATCGAGCAGGTCCGGCGGCGGGCGTCTTTCGTAAAACCATTCTCAAGGCCGGTCTTCAACGCCTTCTTAGGGGTTCCGGATGGATATCCGGTCGGCGATCGCCACATTTTGGCACCGCCCACTTGATATTTGGACCCTCGTGAGAGCGGGTGCGAGGCGTAATAACCTCTTCCGGCGCAAAATGGGGCTCGATGCCCAGGAATAGCTCGCAAAGAGCTACGAAGCCCGCGATATGCGTAATCGAGGCGGGCGTGAGGTGATGGAGCCGGAGTCCGTAGAACTCCGTAAGCTCGGGAGGAACGGATGTACTGTGAAATCCGAGCCCCTTATCGATAGGGAGGAAGCATACCCGCTCCCCTTTGTTGGGACTTGGGGTGGCCTCCGCTTTCTTCCCACCTTTGTAGGTGGCCAGCCCGGCTCGAACCGGAATCATGAAGGCCGGAGGAAGATATCCCTCCGCTTGGAGCGTCACTAGCTCGTTGTGCGGGATAGAACATCTCCTCCAATCTCCTGGCAAAGGGCTGGGAGCGCGAGAGGAGGAGCCGCGTCGAGGGTCCATGATGGAATGGATTTTTGGTCAAAAGCGCTCCGATGAGTACTCGCGGAAGGAAGATGGTGTGATTTGGATCTGGATTCTTGCCTCTCTTATAGGCAGATTATTTGTGCAGCTAGGGGGTAAAACATAAAAGATACCCTAGCTTTTCGCATTCGTGCGACGCATGGAAGAAGGCCATTATTGGGCGTGGAAGCCAAGGAGCGCAATGTTTACAAAAGAGCCGGACACTATTCGGCAGGTACGTGGAACTTAAAGGAGAACCCGCCTTGCAACGCCGAAGACTATATACGCGCTGGACTTATCGTCATTGAAGGCTGGTTCGGGGGCTACTGGAGGAGTCTGGACTAGGGGTGTCCGGATCTTGGGACTATCATCGTCCACCGGACTCCAAGACTATGAAGATACAAGATTGAAGACTTCGTCCGTGTCGATGGGACTTTCCTTGGCGTGGAAGGCAAGCTTGGCGTCACGGATATGTAGATCTCCTACCATTGTAACCGACTCTGTGTAACCCTAGCCCTCTCCGGTGTCTATATAAACCAGAGGGTTTTAGTCCGTAGGACACAACCGTTACAAAATCATACCATAGGCTAGCTTCTAGGGTTTAGCCTCCTTGATCTCGTGGTAGATCCACTCTTGTACTACCTATATCATCAATATTAATCAAGCAGGAGTAGGGTTTTACCTCCATCGAGAGGGCTCGAACCTGGGTAAAAACATCGTGTCCCTTGTCTCCTGTTACCATCCGCCTAGACGCACAGTTCGGGACCCCCTACCCGAGATCCGTCGGTTTTGACACCGAGAATCACCCTTTCCTCTTCAAGGAAAACCAACGCAAACTCAAGACGTAGCAAGACTACAGTGTGTTTGGTGGGCCACAAAACTTTGGCAAGTGGATGAATGTGCATTCAGCTCCATCTTGTCCTACTGAGGTAATCAAGGACGTTCATTTTGTTTTTTGAAATTGTGTTTTCTCTTTGCATTTTTTATATATATCTTATGGTTGTTTTGGTTTTTTTGTTCTTACGCACGTGACTCTAATGTCTTTGGTTTTTGCTACTTTTTTGTTTTTGTACTCAGGCGAGGGCACCTGTTGAGCATCTAGTTGGGCAGTTTGCCACTGGCATGACCAGCTTGCTCGGGAAGTTAGTTGAGGGTTGGACGACACTTAATGGCTCCGACAGTGACGCGGTTGCGAGGCAATTCACATCATTCGTTGAAGAACAGACACATCGACCAACTGGTTGCCATGGCTGGTATGACTACAACAGCTCACAGGAGCTTCCCGACACGCAAGATGATCTAGATGGAGACGCTGGTCTCAATAAGGGCGATGACGATGACATGGAGATGTGCAACATGCAACCGACGACGATGAACATGGTGAAGTTCGTGCAGGTGGTACGAAGGGTAAGGCTGCACTAGATGTCCCTCCAGCGGAGGAAGCAGTTGAACAAACAGGTGTAGGAGACACGGGGGTGTCGCCGTCAAAGAGGGGCAGAGCTTCAGTGGATGTTGGGCAGGGCTTTGTTGGCAAGAGGTCTAGGACCGATCCCGTAACTGCTAGGAGGAAGTTCGACAACTATTTAGTGTTTTGTTTATCTCTCCTTTTCAACAGACCGACCCACTTTTTCATTGTTTTGCTAAGCGTGGCATGATTTTTGTGTCTCATACTTGGTATCCTTTTTTGCCATCTTTTCTCGCAGCAGCGCGGCGACCGGTGGTGAAAGCAAGCGAAGAAGAAACAAGCACCAACGCCAACCCGTGCTTCTGCTCGATTGAACAAGGGAGCTCCCACTGTTGTTGGCTCCACTTCCACTAGGTCGTCTCCTCGTACGTCGATGTCAAACACCGGTGATCCTGTCGTGTTGGAAGACTTGAGGAAGACAATCAAGAAGTAGGTTCTCCCTGTTTTTGTATTTTTTCATAATGCTATTTTTTGTTTGATTCATTCTAGATCATACACAACCTTTTCAGTTGATACATTTATGCGGCAACTACCCATCTGCTTTTCATTGCAGCTGTTCAGTTTGCCATATGGGCTAGTGCCATCAGTACCACATGGCAACTTCTTCTTTTTTTCCCATGATTTATTTTTTTGCTACATGGCAACTCCTGTTTGTACTCCATGGCAATTGCTAACTAGGTCACATGGCAATTCTTACCCCACTCATATGGCAACTAGCAGCTCTCCAGTGGCTTCCACTCCCCAACATTTTTCTTGTGTGCTCATCCATACCTTATTCCAAATGGCAGCTCTGGCACATCACACATTTTTCCATTTTTAAATATGACTACCATGGCAACTATTTTTGTTCAAATTATCATACTCTTCTTGCGCTTTCCTATAGGGTAAAGAAGACTACTACACGCGTGACCAAGTAGAACCGTAGAGACCCACTCGAACGCATTCATTCAAAGCTGTTGACAAGTGGCAACTCAGATGTTCATGAGGCGCCAGTCGAGAAAACTGCTCTTGTCATCCGTCAATGTTCCCCCACTCGATGCAAGCGGCCGACCATCTCCGCCGGTTGCAGATGTGCGCTACAACAACAGGCATCCGTACGTCTAGGAGTGATGAGTCAGTATCTACCAGGACTGCTGAGATATTGCCCACGCTGCTGGTAATGAGGGATGCTGCTGTGACCCCTGCCACCCGATCAGCAAGTGTTGAAGTGGACGCTCCCGAGATCAACCTAGGCAAGGAAGATTCCCGCTCATCTGATATGCATTCCAAGCGCGTGGCTGTTGGTACTTATGCGTCCACAAAAGAAGGGGTTGTGGCGATAATTCAGAACAAGATGCCATCCACATGTGAGACTCATGGCACAACAGCTCCAGTTTCTGGCGGCCCAGAGGTTGCTACGGTGACCGTTGCACGAGCTGGTCTTCCACCTAGGCGTCGTAGCCCCCGCAAGCAACCTGCAGACATACCCAATGCACCATGTGTAGCCAAGAGCAGCAGAGATGACTCTGGTTATGTGCCTGCTTCCACACTGTTCCCACCACCTTCCAAAGCAATGTTATGGAGAAAACGGAAGTACGGGGTACAACCGAGACACATAGCATGCCGGGCACGGCTGACGGAGGTGAACGTCTGGAGCAGACTACGTCTCTCACCACCGTGGAGAACCCCAGCTTAAATCTGCACACTTCTAAGCTACCAGTCAACATTGGTGTCCCGTACAGCCCAAACAAGAATATTGGCAAGAAAGGTGTGGATGATACCGCTGGCAGCACGCCCTGCCCTACTAATAAGCCTGATGATACTGCAGCAGATGAGGCAGAAATGTTTGTTAATCTATCACCCCTGGATTCTGCCGGACATCTCGTTCGCGGTCCGGCTGGTAGGGAGGAGAGGCCCCCAACGGCCTTCACCCCATCGAGCTGTAGCCTTGGCATCGATCGCAGTCAAGATGAACCAGTGGTGCAAGATCCTATGCCAGTTGCCTTTGCTTTCCCGGCAGGCATGGCCCCAATGATGGCGTGACCAATGACCGAGGGCGTGAAAATTTGTGAAGTTTGCAGAGCCGATAGTTCAAGGTACATTTTTTTGCGTGTTTATCATTTTGGTTTCTACATTTTTTTAATCTGAAGTTTGTCACAAGTTTTTTTGTGTTTCTCGCTGGTGATGGTAAATCTGATCTAATGCACATGGGAGCTGGAGTTGCTGCAATACGGCACCTACAGTTTGTTGCCATGTTGCAATTCCATTCGACAAGCACATGGCAACTGGAGTTGTTGCAACATGGCAACTTCAGTTCAATGTACTTGGCAACTGTAGTTGTTGCCACATGGCAACTGCAGTTGTTGCCACATGGCAACTGCAGTGCACTACACAAGGCAACTGGAGTTGTCTCTACACGGCAACTCACTATTTTTGCACCTACATTTCATATTTTGCATCCTTTTTTTCACAATAACTTGTTTGTTTCCAAGTATCCTAACCCACTGTTTCGATCCTTGCAGCCACCCCTGATGAGATTTCGGCGTCACTTGATGCCGCTTACCGCAGGATTGAGGATGAAGCATTGAATAGGAGGTCCTCACGGGGTCAGGGGCAATCAAGTTCTAACGTGCCTGCTGAGTCGGTATCCGAAGATACCATTAGAAGTGCCACCCCTGGATCTGTGAGGCAGCATAGGGTAGTTCACGCACCTCCCGCGGATGACTATGAGCCCTAAGTCAAGGCCACAAAGGAGCAGAACCAACTGTATGATATTGTCAAGCGTTTTGGAAACACGGGGTCCAGCAGCAAGCACATGAAGGAGCTGAAAGCGTAACGTCCACACCACATAACCCCTCACTTGCTTTTCTCTTATTATTTTTCCTTTGCTATTTCCGCCATGCTTTGTTTATGTTTTATTTTTTATTTTAATTAGTAGACATGATTCTTTCATGTTATATCATTTTCATATAGCTCATGTTTGGACAGAACCAAAGTCATACAAACTGATGCGACGTATGTCGACCTGGGTGATCTTGCCGAGTCTGTGAGGCCACTTGGCAAAATGTCGAAGAATGTAGTTGCGTGTGGGATTGACTTCATCAACAGGCATATGGATAATGTCTCCCGACAAAACAGTCACGCAGTACAGTGTAACCTGCAAAATATGGGATGGTGACTTCAACCATAAAATTCTGAGGAAGAATTTTGCCCAGCAACTCACACTAAAGAAATGTGTGAGTGTTCCTTCTTGTTTTGCACATCTTTTCCCATGCTATGTTTTCTTAGTAGCTATTCTTCACACTTTGGGCTTCATATTGTTTTTGGGACAGATATTTCATGTAGCAACAGCTGCCATGCAAACTAAGTTTGACTATTTTTTAATGCAAACTATGTGGCAACTTGAATTAAAATACTAGGCAACTTTGTTCGTACATGGATGGCAACTTCTTTTAGTTACACATGACAAATAAACATTCTCTGCGGGAGTATTTTTTGGTCACTTGCTGCTTTGCCATTCATGTACCTCTTACCGCATCCGGCAATATCTTTACATAATCATTTTTCCAACTACATCATTGTTGTTTTTGATGTGAAATCTGCTTTTTCTTTTCCTGTTATTTTACTTGCAGGTACTGTTTCTTATGTTTCAGGAGCTTGCACCACATGACCCACATGACAAGTGTGGTCACCATTATGCGATTTGCCTTGACCTGAAGAACCAACGATTTGAGGTGCTCGATTTAATGCGTTCAGAAACTAATACAGACCTTAGTACACATGCTGAATTCTTCATCAATAACCTCAAAGAGACATGGACCCGTCACTACGAAAACTCAAGGGTCCAGATCAATCATTTTCCAATTGAGTATGTCGCGACTACAAAGCAAGGAAACGGGTAATTACTAACTTTTTTCATGAGTCCTCCACACCAATCCTAAACCCTTTTTTCTCCTGTGCATCAAAGTTTATGATTTTTTTGTTCTATCGTGTTGACCTTATTCTTTTTCTTTTATAGGCATGACTGCGGGTTTCACACGTTGAAATACCTTGCTAAGTGGGAAGGCTGACGGGTCCCTGTTGTCACAGCTGCAATGGTCGTTGAGCTTCGCAAAATATACACATTATGAGACGGAGGGAGTATTTTACATTTGCATCTGCCAGGCTTAGCCTTTACCTTGTTGTATTTGTATCTATTTTGTTCCTTTCTTCTCCGTACAATCCTTTGTATAGTCTTTTCTTCTTTTCGCTCCTTTGTATAGACTTTTTGTACTTATTTTTTGAAAATAGAAAAAACGCAGCAGAGTCATGTTGTTTCCCTAAAAAAAGAAAGGGAAAACAAAGCTGCTCACGGCAGAGTGGGTCAGCCCATTTGCCATGCCTTTTAGGCGGAACATCTTCTATTTGGGGCGAACATTTTGCAACTCGGCCGCGTATTTGATGGAACCAGTGTGTTTGGGTGCTAGAATCAGAGCTACATGGTCCACGAGCGACGAGCCCCATGCTGCGATCGGCAAACCTGATTGGTGCAACCAGCAACAACCGATGTTGGAACGGTTTGCAGGGGTGACATCGGTGTTGCGACTGGTGACAAACGGAGATGCGACGACGCCACGATGACGAACTACCGTCAAAGCGCCACGGGTAGGTTGCGAGTTGCGTCGACGCTGCAAACGAAATATGCGGGGGCCATGCCCTCATCTCGTGGTGGGGGTGGGGGCGAAGGGACACTCAGCAAAATCAACTTTTGATCGCAAGCGTCACATCAAACGCCATGGAAGGCAACCGATTGGTCGACTAGCGCCTAGCACCTGCTTTTTTCTTCCTAAAAACAACAGTTACAATGTAGACACACCCACACACACACTCACACTCACACCACCGCGCACACACGCACTGACACAATGCTTACTGATGATGACAGGGTTGAAGTTTAATTGATGTGATTCCAGTAACACATGAATATGGAGAAAGTGTGATTATATTGTTGCACATAGTAAAAAAATACAATAATTTAGTGGTTACAAACTTGTTTGATTGCCATTGAAAAGAAATTGTCACATCAAATTTGATTGGATAGGAATTGTCTTTTAAAATGTAGTGTGAAAAAATTCTTACAAATGAAACAACCCAAACAACAAATATTTGTAAGGATTTTCATACTCTTTTTTTTTGCGAGAAAATTTCCGATCTATTCATCTTCAATCATGGCAGTACAACGAATACCAGAAATAATAGAAATTACATCCAGATCCGTAGACCACCTAGCGACAACTACTAAAGATGAAGCGGCGAAGCCAAGGCCGCACGTCATCGCCTCCATCGCGGAGTCGGGCACAACTTGTTGTAGTAGGCAATCGGGAAGTCGTCGTGCTAAGGCCCTCAGGGACCAGCGCACTGTAGCAAAGAACCGCCGCAGATGAAGAATAACGAGATCGTAAAAATCCAATCCAAAGACACACGAACGTAGATTTAACAACGGCGAGATCCGAGCAAATCCACCAAAGATAGATCCATGGGACACACACCTCGCACGCCCACCAACGATGCTAGACGATCGCCGAACGGGGCTAGGCGGGAGACCTTTATTCCATCTTGAGGAGCCGCCGCCGTCTCGTCTTCCCGAAAGGTGACACAAACCCTAGCAAACCGAAGAAACGACAGAACGGAGTCCTCCCGCCGACCCTTGCCGAGATCCATCATACCCCATGGCCCTAAGGCCATCGGAGAGTAGGCGGACCTGCGGCGGCGGCGGCGGGAGGCAAAAACCCTAGCTTTTTGTGGAGGAGAAGGAGGAGGCGGCGGCTACTGTAACCCCAAGGATTTTCATACTCCATATTATTTTGAAAGTCTTTGAAGTGAAGAGGCCATGAGCGGAGGTGCCTATGGGAGTAAGAGCATCTCGAGCAGTTCCCTAAACCCCTCCTCCTTGACTGTGTTTAAGGGTTCTTTCAATAATTATATTGGGTTTCACATGTGTGTTTTTTTGCGGGGAGGGTTTCACATGTGTTTGATTGTAGCGGTTCGCCTTTAAACCTATTCTCAAACTAAGACTGACATATGTGTTCTACTACCTGTCAGTGGATCGATCTCTCTCATGCGTGTGCATGGAAGACTCTGCACCAGTAAAACTCCTTACCGCCACGCGTCGTCTTTGCAAGACGCAGAGTGGCGGCGATTGAGCAAATAATCGGCGGCGGCGACGTTGTCGGTGTCCAACAGTCAATTGCGGCGGCATGCTGACATGGCATGGGTTGAAAATATATAGGGAGAGAAGCAACGCTTCTATTTGAGGGGCGATGAGTGTTTTTCGAAGAGTTTCAATTTTTTTAGGTTTAGCGAAAAACTGCTGGAGCAGTTTTTTGGTCTAAACTTCTTTTTACATGTTTTTTTGGGAATAGACTGGAGATGTTTTTATTTTTTGAACACGACTGGAGATGTTTTTATTTTTTGAATAGACTGGAGATGTTTTAATAATGGAACGTCGTTGAAAAAAGAAGTCAACTGACTCGGGCGATGAACACGAGACTCACAGCCATATGCACAGCCACGTCACCGATCCGCACCTCGTCGAGGATCTGGCGCCAATCAGCGCTGAGCACGCAGACCGTGTGCTTCCTCCCCGCAACGTCCAGCCGTTAGATCCAATCAATCACCCAAACGCAATCCGAGACCCTCTCCCACACGATCAGAAGAAACCGCCTGGGCCACGCTTCCCTTGCCCACACCCGTCACCTATAAATTCCCACCCCACTTATCTTGTCTCTCCTCACAACCCAATCCGTCGCCTTCCAGTTCAAGTAGTACCCCAACCCGCAGCGCACGCAAGCCGAAGCCCAGTTCGAATTCGCGGAGGAGGAGAGATCAATGGCGCGTACGAAGCAGACGGCCCGGAAGTCCACCGGCGGCAAGGCGCCCCGCAAGCAGCTGGCCACCAAGGCGGCGAGGAAGTCGGCGCCGACCACAGGCGGCGTGAAGAAGCCTCACCGCTACAGGCCCGGCACGGTGGCGCTGCGCGAGATCCGGAAGTACCAGAAGAGCACGGAGCTGCTGATCCGCAAGCTGCCGTTCCAGCGCCTGGTGCGGGAGATCGCGCAGGACTTCAAGACGGACCTCCGGTTCCAGAGCCACGCCGTGTTGGCGCTCCAGGAGGCCGCCGAGGCGTATCTCGTCGGGCTCTTCGAGGACACCAACCTCTGCGCCATCCACGCCAAGCGCGTCACCATCATGCCCAAGGACATCCAGCTCGCACGCCGCATCCGAGGGGAGCGCGCCTAGATCAAGCATCTGCCTTAGCAACTTCCATCGCTGGATTGCAGCAATGTAGCTGTCTGTTCGTCGCCTCTGGTTTCAGATCGTGTTGGCAATAGGCGACTTCTATTTTGCTGTAAAAAAAATTCTGGTTGGTTACATAGTTACAATGACTCATTTTCTTATTTCGTCTAAGGCTTGTGCTAAAATGCAAAACAAGTTACTCGTTGTTTTAGAGCAATTCTGTAATTTCAGCGCTCTGTTCCTTGATTCTGTTGAGTTTTTCTGTCTTGGCTTTGTCTTGCTTACAGTTTTCCTCGTGTGGTGCCGTTTGGCGGTGTTGAGAGAATTTTGATTTCTGTGCACACGTGGAACACGGTTGTCATTGTGATCTTTGTAACAGGGCGAACATAAAAGACAAGCAGCACGAACATAAAAGCGAACTTTTCTGGGCGACCTGAACAAATTTTGTTGATTTTATGGAGCAGTTCTGATACCGTTCACTTCAATAATACTGATGATTTTATCTTAGTTCTTTTTAGAATGAAGGCATGTGAAGAACCTGACCTTGAATTAACAACGGAAATGTTAACGCCCATACATGTCGGCGTTAGCCACCTCGATCACACGCATCCACCGCCGTCCAATCTAGACGATTTTCTGTGCCACGTAGGATAAGGCGCGTGTGTGATGCGTGACTTAGTTCGCCCACCCGTCGGTAGCCCCTCCGCAGTCAGCGGTTGCCATCCGTGGGCGTGCAGTGGAACTGCTCTGCGCCCACACATCACGCGCCGGACCGTAGTTGATGTCAAACGCCGGACCGTAGTTGATGTCAAACGCGTCGTGCACTTCTCCCCCTCCCCCGCACGGTTCCATTTACCCCCTCCTCATAGTTACTCACTCAACCCACTTCGCATTTCAGTCGATTGGAGGAGAAGACGAGGGGAGAAGGCGACGGCGGAGGTGCTCGACGGCATTCGCGGCCGTCGGTGGTGCTCGCCGGACCGGAGCGGCTTCGCCGGAGCGACTACAGATTGAAAGTAATGCTCCCTCCAATCCTCAACATCCTCGCCAGATTTTCTCCCCGCTTCGTGGTTCGATGCTTCGCCGAGATTCATAGGGATTTAGGCGGGTTCGCATTGCTGTTTGGCGTTCTTCTTGCGTGGCGGAGTCCTGTGCTTGTTGTTTTCGCCTCAGATCGATTTAAACACACCCGCCGCGGTGGCGGTCACTTCGGTGTGATTCGGCCTGTCCGGAGCCACATACTTGTGCCCAGGGATTGGGCTTGCGTTTTTTCTGTCTGATAGTTATGCATTGCTTCGAATTGCCATTTGCGATCAATTCGGGGGAGAATTTTGGCGATGAATTTCAAGTCACGATAGTTGTCATTGAACCCTAGATCTAGGTAGTTGTTTTTCATAGTGCAACTTGAAGGCAATCATGGTAGTTTGAGTATCTGCCATGACTGTACGGCAACTAATTTACTGATTATTTGCGGTGGTTGCCACAAAACATGCTTTTCATGTGGCAACAAATTTCCTGATCGGCTGTGGTAGTTGCCACAAACATGCTTTTCCTTTATGGCAACTAATTTCATGATTGACTGTGATAGTTGCCACAAACATGTTTTTCCATGTGGCAACTAATTTTTCTGATTGACTGTGATAGTTGCCACAGTGTATGTACGGCAAAGTGTATTAAATAGATAGCCATTGCATTTTCAGCAACCATTTTGTTCTTGATGACAACTAATCTCCACATCAACTGTGTTAATTACCACATACATGTTTTCCATGTATCAACTATTTATGTGAACACACTGTGGCTGTTCCCATGTTGTATTCAGGCAAATGTGGCAAATTGGCTGTACCACATACCCAAATTTTTGTGCTTTGCCACGCTGATTCGTGGCAAATGACAGGATAATGTGGCATGGCAAAGTATAGTAACTAGGTATTTATGTCAGTTTCAACAACTATGTGTACTGGATGGCAACTAATTTGCACATCAACTGTGTCAGATGCGATATATATGCTTTTCATTTGGCAAGTTTTTTGTCTGAAAACAGCATGTCTGTTGCCATGTTATAGGGCAGGATAATGTGGCAATTTCTTTGTAAAGGCAGACCCAGTTTCATGTTTTTACCACGATGACCTGTGATATCTGAACATTTTTTTCCCGTACTAAAATGGAAACTCATTTTTGATATGAGGTCAGTGTGTGCGTTGCAAGTTCAGGTTGTTCAGTACATGTTTTTCATCGCTTTTTTGAATTCCGTGTTGCATTTTTAACATGGCAATTTCAACCTAGCACATGTTTGCCATTAAACACATGGCAAGCCATTTTTGTATGAGCAGAGGGTGTGAGCTGCCACAACTTGTTTTTGTGCAGTGGGAGATTTGTGGCTTTCTTTCGTAATATATTGTGCAAACATGACAACTTCAACATTCTGTTTTGAAGTGCATTTACGTTCTGCACATCTTTTTTTTCAAATGTAACCAATGTGCTTAATTGCCACATTTATGTTTTCGACAATCATAGGGGGGTGCGTGCGTGTTCATGTGATATTTCATTCACTAGTTGACATTTTCACTCGAGTCCATGCGGCAAGTACATTCTGTTAGGTGGCAACTGCTTACACCCTGCATTTCATTTCCATCGTGAGAATTTAGTCTGTTCTTACCTCAGCAGAATGGCTCGCGGCGATCATCAAAACGATTATGATGATTTCATGGATCTACCACAGCAGAATCGGGCAACTGGACGGAGAAAAGATGGCGACAAGGTAACTGTCCACACACCCTCCTCCTCCTGCATATGTTATTGGTTGCCACCTCGAGATTGCAGTCGTCTGTTATGAACTAAAATTTCATGACAGTGAAAACATGGCAACAACTGATCATTTGTCTGTTTTTGCAGAAGAAGAAACGTACTAGCAACAGGGCCTCGCAGGAACGACTGACTTTATTGACTGACAGATTTACCGACGATCCGAAGGGAGCTGCTGCTGAGATGGGTATGCAGGCTCGGATGAATGTCCGGTGCACGAATCTAGTCAACCCTATATGCGACTGTCTTGGTGAGATTTACGACCCCGCCTCCAGGGAATTTGTGATTCCGGGACGTGAAAGACTGCCGTTGAACGAGGAATCCGTGTTTTGCACTTTGGGTGTGCCCCGTGGAGAAATCAAAGTCCCGTATGAGGTCAATAACAAGACCGAGGAAACGTTGTTCCCCCGTTTGTTTCTTGGGTTGGAATACATGCCGAACACGTCTCTCCTAGCAGATTCGCTGCAGGCCATGACAACCCATGGCGAGGTTTTTAAGATGAAACTACTCATGTACCTCATCTCAAATTGTTTTACCGACCACTTCTCTTCGCCCAAGCAACAAATGCTTCCCCATCCTGGTGAATGATTTATCTTTACTACATTATTTTCCTTCAATCTTTTGGCTCCGATGTCATGTGCAAGCTAGTCACTACCATTTTTTTTGATGTTTTTTCCATTTGATTTTTGATGCGGCAACTCCTTGTCCTGAAAATGGTGTGGTGCAGGCAAAACTGAAAGATGTGAAGAACATGAATTGGTGTAAATTCATTGCCGACTTCCTGCATGATGCATTCTCAAGCAAGATGTACCAGAAGGGTTGTCGACTGCATTTAATGGTATTTTTTACCAGTCCTTTTTGTGAACACTCTTTTTAACACCTTTTATTCATGCATGGCAACCTGATCATAACAAGATGGCAACTGCTATCATGACAATATGGCAACTGCCATCACACTATGATGGCAACTTCTTCTTTTCTCTTTCCATGCACTTCAACTCGATGATCGTAGGAGCATACATTATTCTTTTTTTTGCAAAATACCATGATGGCAAATGATATTTCTTTCTTTTTAAATTTGTTGTACATCAGCTCATGTACGTCGACTGTCTTGATCTGTCCACCGTGGATTTCACTGGGACAGGAGGCCCGCCGCCTACGCACAAGTTTGTTGTTTCTGCATGGACTTACGATGCTGTCAAGGCTGTGCTTGCTGCAGACAGGGTAACTGATACCAAATATGGAAAACTGCAGGTTAGTTCTGGTTTCTTTCTCTACACGGCATTCTTACAAATTTTTACGGCATAACATGTGAAAAAATCATCATGTGGCAACCGTATGTGGTTAACAAGAGATGACTACCTTTGTTAGCCATGGCTGTCTGCGCATGGTATCCATGTCTCACTCCACATGGCAACTCTGTCATTCATGTTGAAACTTATATTCACGTCTTCTTTTTTTGTTGTATTTGCAATACATGAACTGTTAGTCAGTGTTCATCATTCTCTCTCTTACATCCTAGCTATTTTTTGGTTCTTTCCAGCTGATGGCCAAGCATGCTATAGACTACAGCGTGTTTGGGGGGCCACAAAACTTTGGAAAGTGGATGAACGTGCACTCAGCTCCGTCTTGCCCTACTGAGGTAATCAAAGATATATATCTATGATTGCCTTGAATTATTTTTGATCTCGTGCAAGTGACTGTAATATGGTTGGTTATTGCTGCTTCTTGTTTTGTGCATAGGCGAGGGCACCTGTTGAGCATCTTGTGTGTCAGCAAGCTCTTGGGAACTGTTGTTGCCGTGGCTGGTATGACTACAACAGTTCCCAAGAGCTTGCTGACACACAAGATGAACTAGTGGAGACGCTGGTCTCAACAAGGATGACGACAATGACATGGAGAATGTGCAACACGACACCGATGATGATGAACATCTTGAAGTTTGTGCAGGTGGTAAGAAGGGCAAGGATGCACCAGATGTCCCCCCATCGAAGAAAGTCAAAGAACATACGGCTGCGAGAGGTGAGGGGGTGTTGCCATCAAAGAGGGGGAGGGATCCAGAGGATGCTGGGCAGGGTTCTCCTGGCAAGAGGTCTAGGACTGATCCCGTAGCTGCTAGGAGGAGGACTTTAATTTTAGTTTTTTGTTTTGTCTATATTTTTGGAACAAACTGATCCCTTTTTGCATTTTTTTGCTAAGAGCGGCAACGAGTTTGCTGTCTGGCAATTGCCACCTTTTTTTCCTCCATCTTATATGTGCAAGGCGGCAATTTGGTGGACGAAAGCGATTACAAAAGAAACAGCACCAACGCCAACCCGTGTTTCGCTTTCGGTTGAACAAAGGTGCCCCCATTATCGGTGACACCCTTCCACTAAAGCCATCTCGCTTGTCTGACGACGCCCAACACCGGGGATCCTGTCGTGTTGCCAGACCTGAGAAAGCCAGTCAAGAAGTAGGTTTTCCATGTGCTTTCATTGACATAGTGCTATATTTTTGATTTTCCAATGCATCCTTTCAGCTTGCCACATGGGCTTTTGTCATCATCCCCACATGGCAACTGCTGTTTTTCAAATGATTTCATTCCTTTTTAACTGCATGCCAACTCCTGCTTGTTTTTACATGGCAACTGCTATCTAGGCCAAATGGCAACTCTTATTGTACCTACATGGCAACTGCCATCTTTCCATTGGCTTGTGTGCTCATACCATACCTAGTTTTGAAATTGCATTCCTGGCAGATCAGACATTTTTATCATTCTTCAAGTTGGCTAGCATGGCAACTCTTGCTGGATGTGCATGGCAACTGCTAACTATGCCACATGGCAACTCATATTCCCCTTACATGGCAACTACCAGCTTTTCCACCTATTTTTCATTTTTTAGATTTCTACCATGGCAAATATTTTTTGTTCATTTTTAATACCTTTTTCATGTGCTTTCTTTTTTGCAGGGTGAAGAAGACTACTACATGCAGGGACACACATATCATTAGAGACCCACTCGACCGCCTTCATTCAAAGTTGTCAACAGGGGGCAACTCAGATGTTCATGAGGCGCTAGTCGACAAAACTGCTGCTGCACCATCAACTGTTCCCACTAACTTTGACGCAAGTGGCCGACCATCTCCGCCGGTTGCAGATGTGCAGGTTAGAACAACAAGCATCCGTACATCAGGGAGTGACGAGTCGGTATCTGCCAGGACAGCTGAAATATTGCCAACTCTTTCCGCAATGAAGGATCTTCTTGTGAGCCATGCCACCCCATCAGCAAGCGTTGAAGTGGACGCTCCCGAGACCAACCTAAGCAAGGAAGATTCCCTCTCATCTAACACTGATTCCAAGCGCGAGCGTGGTGGCACTCCTGTGTCCACGACAGAAGTGGCTGAGGCGGCAGTTCATAATGATATGCCATCTACAGGTGAGAGTCTTGGCACAACAGCTCCAGCTCCTGTCGGTGCAGATACTGCTAAGGCGACTGTTTCGCGTGCTAGTCTTCCACCTAGGCGTCGTAGCCCCCACAAGCAATCAACAGACATACCCAACACACCAGCTGTAGCTAGGAGCAGCAGAGATGAGTCTGGTTATGTTCCTGCATCCACACTGTTCCCACCACCTGCCAAAAGCAATGTGATGGAGAAACCGAAAGACCGGAGCACAACTGATGCAGGTGTCAAGTCGGGCACGAGTGACGCAGGTGAACGTTCAGAGTAGACTGCGCCTTTACCTGCAGTGGAAATCCCCAGCTTAAATCTGCGCACTTCCAGGCTCCCAGTCAATGTTGGTGCCCCCTACAGCCCAAACAAGAAGATTGTCAAGAAAGCTGCGGCTGATACCGCTGACAACACGCCCCGCCCTACAAATAAGCCCGATCATTCTATAGCAGCCGATTCAAATATGTTTGTAGATCTTTCACCCTTGGATTATGCCCGGCAAGTTGTTCGCGGTCCGGCCAGTAGGCATGAGAGGCACCCAATGGCCTTCACCCCACCGAGCTTCAGCCTTGGCATCAGTCAAGATCAACCAGTGGTGCCAGATCCTATGCCAGTTGCCTTTGCTTTCCCGGGAGGCATGCCCGCAATGATGGCGCAACCAATGGTCGAAGGCAGGAAGGCTGTCAAGTGCAGAGCCGATTGTCCAAGGTACATTTCTTATGTGCTTATAATTTTCTTGTATACATCTGTGTAGTCTGACTTTTGTCCCAAGCATTTTTTTGGGGTTCTCACTTGTGATGGCAACTGTTATGTGATGACATGGCAACTGGATTTGCTGCACCATGTCACCTACATTTTTTTGTTGCCATGCTGCATTTTCCATTCGGCAATCACATGGCAACTGATGTTGATACAACATGGCAACTGTAGTTTGTTGTCACATGGCAAGTACAGTGCACTATACATGGCAACTGGATTTGCTGCACCATGTCACCTGTAATTTTGTTTCCATGCTGCATTTTCCATTCGGCAACCACATGGTAACTGGAGTTGACACAACATGGCAACTGGATTTGCCTTCACATGGCAACTCCCTACTTTCTGTACCTATGTTTCATATCATGCACCCTATCTTTTCACACTTCATTTGTTTTGCTTTTTCAGGTATCCTAAACCACATTTTGATCCTTGCAGGCACCCCTGAGGAGATTTCGCCGTCTCTTGATGAAGCTTACCGCAGGATCGAGGAGGCAGCATTGCAGAGGAGGTCCTCACGAGGTCAGGGACAATCAAGTTCTAATGTGCCTGCAGATACGATATTTGAGGATACCATTAGGAGTGCCACCCCCGGTTCTGTGAGGCAGCATAGGGTAGTTCACCCA
Source organism: Aegilops speltoides (assembly GCA_021437245.1). NCBI lineage: Eukaryota > Viridiplantae > Streptophyta > Magnoliopsida > Poales > Poaceae > Aegilops > Aegilops speltoides. The sequence goes on from CM038147.1 coordinate 110,552,600, forward strand.
CCTCCCGCGGAAGACTACGAGCCCGAAGTCAGGGCCACAAAGGAGCAGACCCAGCTATAGGATATTGTCAAGCGATTTGGGAATGCGAGGGCCAGCAACAAGCACATGAAGGAGCTGAAAGCGTAAATGACCACACCACATAATCACTCATTTTGATTTGCTATTTTTTTACCATTCATCTTCTTCGTACTTTCTAGACATGATCCGCTTACGTTTTAGTTCTTTATTTTTTTTACTCAGTATACATGATTCTTTCATGTTATAACATTTTCATACAGCTCATGTTTAGACAGAACCAAGGTCATTCAATGCGAAGCGATGTACATCGACCTGGGTGATCTTGCTCAGTCCGTGAGGCCAGACGGTAAAACGTCGACGAATGTAGTTGCATGCGGGATTGACTACATCAACAAGCATATGGATATGTATCCCGACAAAACAATCATGCATTACAGTGTGACCTGCAAAATATGGGATGGTGACTTCCACCACAAAATCCTGAGGAAGAATTTTGCTCAACACGGTGAATTCAAGCTCACACTGAAGAAATATGTGAGTACTCCTTCCCTGTTTGCACTTTTTTTCACATGGTATGGTTTTTTGCCATTATCTGCACTCTGTTTATGTGGCAGATGTTTCATGTGGCATCAGCTGCCGTGCAAACTGACTTTTTGATTTTTGCATCCCGTGCAAACTATGTGGCAACTTCAAAGTAAAATACACGGCAAATTTTGTTCATACATGGATGGCAACTTTCTTTCAACTACCCACTATAACTAAACATTCTACGTGATTGTACTTTTTTTGTCCCTTTGCTGTTCTTCATGTGAACTCTGCTTCTCATTTCCTTCACTTTTACATGCAGGTCCTATTCCCCATGTTCCAGGAGCTTGCACCACATGACCCACACGACAAGTGTGGTCACCACTACGCGATCTGTCTTGACCTAAAGAACCAACGCTTTGAGGTGCTTGATTCAATGCGTTCGGCAGCTGATGCAGACCTTACTTCGCATGCTGAATTCTTCATCAACAACGTCAAAGAGACATGGAACCGTCACTATGAAAACTCAAATGTCCAGATCAGACATTTCCCGATTGAGTACGTAGCGACTACGAATCAAAGGAACACGTAATTTCCTACCCCCTCCTTCATGTGCCATTTACATCCATCCCACCCCTCTTTGTTGTTACATTTGTATTGAAGTTTATCATTGCTATGTCTGTCCTTTTTGCGAGTTCACCTGACTCTTTTTCTTGTGCAGGACGGACTGTGGCTTTCACACGTTGGAATACTTTACAAAGTGGGAAGGTAGACTGGTTCCCGCTGTCATAGCTGCAATGGTCACTGAGCTCCGGAAAATTTACACATGGAACTGGTTGACGAATGAAGATTTCAACAAGCGGTCCGGAGCACGCGAGTTCGTGGAGGAAGCTGTCAAGAAAGTCATCAAGAAGTACAAGTGATCACGTGGCGTTACACACCGGACGCATACCTTACATTCTGTTGCCGAGGAATGTAAGGTACTACCTTTGTTCTTCTCAAAAACTATGTTCGTGTGCTATGCTATGACTACAACCCCGAGTAGCCTTGTATGCTGTGGTGGTTCGTGAGCGACATTTGAATATTTTCTGTAATATTTTGTGTGGATGTGAACCTATTTAGGCGTGATAGTAGATACGTTTTATGTTTATCATTATTATTATGGTTTCATCGTTTGCACCGCCAGGTTGCTGCTTCGAATGCGTGCACTATGTTCTAAAACATGGCAACTGTAGTTCATCGGACATGGTTATTAAAAGTCATCGTCGTTTTTCATTTGGTTGTTTTGCTACTTCTTTTTTCATTGCTAACTGCACCGGCTACCATGGTAGTTTTGATCATGTAGCCGTAACCTTTTCTGCGGTTGATGCACGTTACGCTTTTTCAACTTTGTTTCCCATAGATTGCACACAACACAACATGTGTGACTAAAGCGTGTCGAATTATCATGGAAATATACGCAATGTAGAGTCATTAAAAAAACATGGCATTTTTCAATGCATACTAATGTGTCGATTCAAGACAAAGAAAACGCATGATTCAAAGATAAACAAGATGGCGATCCAAAGATACTTGACATGGCGATTGAGTATAATTAACATGGCAGACTAAAGATATTTACCATGATAGATTCAGTATAAAATATCATGGCATATTTAGTACGAAATAGCATGGCAGATTAAACACATATAACATGGCAGATCAAGTACACACAACATGGCAACTGCAATTACCCATTCAATGCATTTTCCTGCAACTTCTGATGCCCCTCAAGAGTTAGTCTCCCATTTCTAGAAAAAATTCACAACATCTAGGTTACAAAACAAAATGTCCACAAGGACCATGTCACAATGCCCCAATTTTGCTTACGGATTTCCTGTCCCTTTCTTCGTTTATTTGTGTTTTGCTTGAATCTCCAATCCCGATTTGTACCTTATCTCTTTTGGACGCCCATTTGTGATGGAACGGGGCGGGTTCCTGACCTGGGTTTGTGTGCTTGCTGTTCCAGATCCTATCTCCGAAGTTTTCGATGATGGCCCCTGGGCGAAGGCACACTTGATGTGCGGGGAACCGTGTAAGGCTTCCTCGGCTTTCCTCTTCTTGATCTCATCAAGCTCTCTTTTCGTGGCCTTCTGTGTTTTTTGCGACTCTCATTGTCTTATCACTCTTGCACGCTTCATCAATTAGCTCAGCATAGTTCTTTGTCAGCACAACGTGCCTCACGGCTTCCATGGTTGACTCCGGTCTCTCGTCATGCACATCCAAAATTTCATTTGTTGTCTGCGGCGCCAATGCGTCGTCAGCGTCCCAAGTCCATCGCCGCCTTATGAAATGGCTGGGCATCCGTGTCACCGCGTTCATGTCCATTACTTTTAGTATGTGACAGCACACAATGCCGTCCCGTTCAAACTTGCAGCATTGGCAGTAGTATTCTCCTTGCCCGATCGAGGCTTTCACGAAGTAGTTCCTTCCTTTGTCTGGGTCCTCAGGTTCTGAATCTGACATGCCCAAAATAGAACACACCTTGAATGTATGTTCGACCACCTGGAAAGCCGCGAACATGCTGGCACACTTTATTTCTTCCTGGAATCTGCAAGTTTTGTGTGTTTTTTGTTACACATGGCAACTGTAGTACATTACAAATGGCAACTGTAGTACATTTGACATGGCAACTGCAGTGCATTTAGACATGGCAACTGAAGTACATTTTCAACTGGCCATTGTCATTTCCATACAAACATCCCAAATAGAAGCACAGTGCATAAAACCTGGCAAATGCATTTATTAAACATGGCAACCTTAGTTGAGTAAACATGACATTTGCATTTCTGTAGGCATGTCAATTTGCATTTCAGAAAACATGGCAAATGCAGTTCAGCAAACATGGCAACTACACAACATTTTCATTTGGCATTGGCATTTGCATACAAACATGCCTAGTGGAAGTGCAGTGCATTAAACATGGCAACTGCATTTCATTGAACATGGCAACTGCATTTCATTGAACATGGCAACTGCAGCTGAGCAAGCATGGCAAAACAATGGTTCACTAAACATGGCAACTGCAGTTGAGTAATCATGTCAAACAGTAGTTCATTAAACATGGCATCCTCAGATCATGGCAACTGCATTGCATTCTACATGGCCCCTACTGCCTTCATACTTGTGCAAATAAGATTGGAACGCAACTGACTTACTTGTTAAAGATCTTGTTGGTATATATCTTGCTCATTTGCCTCTCCATCGGTAAATACGTTAGCAATTTTGGCTGCTTTAGCGCGGTGTTCGCTTCTTGCTGTAGCTCAGATCCCAGTATTTTTTGTTGCAAAGCTGTGTACTGCTTGGCAAACTGTAGCAGTGAGTTGCTAGGGCTCACGTACCACTTCAAAACAGCATTGAACCCCTCGCTGCGGTGCGTAGTCTGCAGAAAAGGGAAGAAGCACTGCATGAAGTAGGCCGGCACCTAGTACATTCGCTTCTCCCACAGGCTAGCAAGAGTCTCGTTGTCTTGGACTTGATATGTTTGAATCATGGCCATCCAGCTCCTTTCAAACTCCTCCACCATCAAGCTGTGGTCCACGCACAGCTCGAATGCCTTGTGCAGCTCTAGACGGTCACCAAAGAACTGTCCTAGCGTCTCCTCAGCCTTCTTTATAATGTGCCGCTGCGCTTGCATCGCCAACCGAAGACTCCTCTATGCCTGCACGCATGCTAAAATCCTGGTCCGTTATTATGTTCATCGAAGCAAGTCCATCCATGCACTCCAAGAAGGTCTTGAACAGCCAAACGTGCCCATCCGTGTCTTCGTTCCGAACGAGCCTGCACCCGAACTGCAACGACTGATTGTGGTTATTTATTCCTATGAATGGCGCGCACGGCGTCTTGTACATATTAGTGAGATACGTCGCGTCGAATGAAATGCAATCTCGGAAATGTTTGTAGGCTCTTCTTGCAGCACCATCCACCCAATACATGTTCCTGACACGATCCTCATCGTCCAATCTTATCCTGTAGAAGAAATCTGGATCTTCCTTCGCTTTCTGATTGAAGTATGCCATCGTGGCTTCTATGTCAGCCAACTTGCTCTCTCTACGGTATTTTGCCTTTAGGTTTGTGACGTCAGCTGGTATTTAGGCCATGCTACTTAGAGTACCATTTTTGCTGTGGATGAGTGATAGTATCTGCACCATTCTTGATGGACCGACGTTACAATCATGTAGCAGCTTTATGAATTTCCTCTCGAGTGGGGTGAATCCTCTGTGGGCGGTCAGAAACTTCACCAGGTCGAATTTCTTTATGAGTTGGTGGTTGTGCTCATCAAAATATTCAGTGACCACCCACTATGCACCATCTACGTTTAGCTTACACCGGACAGGGCATTCCGTCTTGAGAATGATCCCTCTCTTTTGTTCCGGAACGACAGGCGCAACACCTTTCCCCTTCTTGTTCCTTCGTGCCTTGTGGCACCTCATCTCATCTCTGCTGTACTCGTTTGTTTTCTTAATCTTCCTATGGTATTCGGTGTTGACCGCAAACCCATGGAACTTTGCATATGTCTGGTAGAATTCCTTTGCTACTGCGAACGATTCACATCTCTGCCCAACGTACGGTGGCCAAGGCACCATGATCTCTGATTACCCACCATCTTCATCCCATTGTGCTTCGTCATCAGTTTCATGATTCACTTCAGTATCGGCGGCAGTTTGATCTACTTGAGTGTTGCCAGTGCTTGTGTTCAAAGGGGTGCTTGTTGGAATTGCAGGAATGATTGCCATTTCTGACTCTGACTCGGTATTGTTTGCGGTATGATTGGTGGCTGGCTGGAGGAATGCGTCTTCCGTGCGCTCAGAGCTCCCTGCAGTAGATGTCCCTGCGCTGCTGTTCACTGTAGTTGTAGGCCCTGTAATAGAAAAAACAGGTACAAGCGTAATATTTGCTTGAATGACATGTTTATCGTAATGGAGTACATCAACTTCAAGTGATTTGGCATGACATCATTCAAACAGCAATCCGTTAGTCTGCATGTAGACATGCATGGCAACTGTAGTTGTCCAGTCATGGCAGCTACTATCCAACAAACATGGCAACTACTGTTGCTAATGCATGGCAACCAGCTCATTTTTCAGTACGAAAACATGGATTCTATGGCCATGGCAGCTGCAGTCCTGCATACATAGCAAATACTGCTGCCAACACATGGCAAACTAGTGTGTTCTAGCATCAAAACTTTTTATATTCTAGTCTTGAGCTCACTATGCAAATGCGATCAACCATTTAGTGCTGCACACATGCTTTTTAGCAACTCGCAAACCCCGAAGACAAAATATCACTCATTTTGCACACAACCACTTTTGATCGCGTTTTCTGTTTTGATTTTTTTCCACCATCACTGCTACAAATCATCTTTTCCTCAGATGCTATTCCCGCAAAAAGAAATGCAGTGCTCTCTTTTGTTGGTCAATTTTTTCATTACTTTGCTGTGCTGCGTGTGCCCATCTTGTGAGGGCGGGAGTGTGGCCATATGGGCGCAGTGGTACGCGTTGGCGAATGAGCAGTTTACTCTAGTCATGTGTGCTTACCAGCTTAGGGATCACACGAGGGAAGGAGTACCGACAATTGGAGGCTACTAGCTCGCCTCAGGCGGCATCCTCGTGGACATGGCCACCTCTAACCCCAAACCTCATCGTCAAGATAGCCGTGACTATGGCAGACGCTGGTTGCGCCGCAATCGATGCCCTTGTATCGCCCCCAGCCGCCATGGGGTCCAAACGCCGGCGTCATGATCTACGGCTACCGTCGTAGCCCGATGGCTCGGTGTTTCCCCTTAATAGATTCTTTTTGCCTCCCTTATTTTAAGGGATCAATTACCCTCTATTTTCTTTTTTCCCGAGACAACTTCTTCATACATGAGAAACTAAAGAAGTATATAAATAGGATGGATTATATGCGAGGGGGCAATATGGGACTATTTAAGGAAAGTATTGACCTAAAACTTAGCACATAACGTTGCCCACAGAAAAGAAAAACGGCCTCCTCAGCTTGGCTCATCTAAAAAGGTGGACCTGATTTGTTGGCCGCAGTGCATGGGCCTGTCTCAGAAATAGAGAAGAAAAATGGCCCAGGCACCCAGCGACGGACAACAAATTTAGATCAAGGAGTATTTAGTACCACCTCGTACGGAGATAAATAAAATGAATGTACCAACAAAAATTAACAAAAAAAACTAATCGTGGGACAAAACCAAACACTCGCGGTTTTTATCGATTCTTACCCGTTTCATGGACTATTTCTCACCGTTCTTGGGGTCCCAAAGAGATTTCCATGGCTGTCGAACCCAAGGTGTGCTTACGAGTTGGTTGCCAAGACTCGCAGCTTGGGCCGATTCGGTCCTGTTTCTTGGACTATTACTCAGTTTTGGGGTCCGGAAGTGATTTCCGCGATTGACGATCCCCAGGGTGCATTTACATGTCGGTCGTCAACACTCACAATTTTTACCGATTCTGTTCCGTTTCGTGCACTATTACTCAGTGTTTTGGGGGTCCCAGAGCGATTTCCACGATTGACGATCCCGGGGTGCGTTTACGTGTCGTCCGTCGTCAACACTCATAGTTTTGGCCAAATCTGACCCATTTCGTGGACTATTACTCACCGTTTTGGGGTCCCGGAGCGATTTCCATAATTGTTGAACCCCAAGGTGCGCTTACGTGTCGGTCATCAACACTCGCAATTTTGGCCGGTTCTAGCCCATTTCATGGACTATTACTCATGATTTTGGGGTCCCGGAGTGATTTCCACGATTAACGAACCCTGGAGGTGAGTTTACGTGTCGGTCATCAACACTCGCAGTTTTGGCCGATTCTGGCCCGTTTCGTGGACTATACTCACCGTTTTGGGGTCCCGACGTGATTTCCATAGTTATTGAACTCCAAGGTGCGCTTACATGTCGGTTATCAACAATGGCAGTTTTCGCCGGTTCTGGCCTGATTCATGGACTATTACTCACTGTTTTGTGGTCCCAGAGTGATTTCCACGATTAACGAACCCTGGGGTGCGTTTACGTGTCAGTCATCAACACTCACAGTTTTGGCCGATTCTGGCCCGTTTCGTGGACTATTACTCACCGTTTTTAGGGTCCCAAAGCGATTTCCATGGTTGTTGAACCCCAAGGTGCGCTTATGTGTTGGTCATCAACACTCATAGTTTTGTCCGATTCTGGCCCGTTTCGTGGACTATTACTCATTGTTTTGGGGTCCCAGAGTGATTTCCATGATTGACGAACCCCAGGCTGCGTTTACGTGTCGGTCATCAACACTCGCGGGTTTTATCGATTCTGACCCGTTTCGTGGACTATTACTCACCGTTTTTGGGGTCCCAAAGTGATTTCCATGGTTGTCGAACGCCAAGGTGTGCTTACGAGTTGGTCGTCAAGACTCGCAATTTGGGCCGATTCTGGCCCGTTTCTTGGACTATCACTCAGTTTTGGGGTCCCGAAGTGATTTCCGCGATTGACAAACCCCGGGGTGCGTTTACGTGTCAGTTGTCATCAACACTCACAATTTTTGCTGATTCTGGTCTGTTTCGTGCACTATTACTCAACATTTTGGGGGTCCCAGAGCGATTTCCACGAATGACGATCCCGGGGTTCGCTTACGTGTCGTCCGTCGTCAACACTCACAGTTTTGGCCAATTCTGACCCATTTCATGAACTATTACTCACTGTTATGGGGTCCCAAAGCGATTTCCATAGTTGTTGAACCCCAAGGTGCCCTTACGTGTTGGTCATCAACACTCGCAATTTTGGCCGGTTCTGGTCCGTTTCGTGGACTATTACTCACAATTTTGGGTCCCGGAGTGATTTCCATGATTAATGAACCCTAGGGTGCATTTACGTGTCGGTCATCAAAACTCGTAGTTTCGGTCGATTCTGGCCCATTTCGTGGACTATACTCACCATTTTGGGGATCCAAAGCGACTTCCATAGTTGTTGAACCCCAAGGTGCGCTTACATGTCAGTAATCAACACTAGCAGGTTTGGCGGATTCTGGCCCGTTTCATTTACTATTACTCACTGTTTTGTGGTCCCAGAGTGATTTCCACGATTAGTGAACCTTGGGGTGCGTTTACGTGTCGGTCATCAATAGTCACAGTGTTGGCCGATTCTGGCCCGTTTCGAGGACTATTACTCACCGCTTTTGGGGTCCCAAAGCGATTTCCATGGTTGTTGAACCCCAAGGTGGGCTTATGTGTCGGTCATCAACACTCACAGTTTTTCCCGCTTCTAGCCCGTTTCGTGGACTATTACTCACTGTTTTGGGGTCCCAGAGTGAATTCCACGATTAACGAACCCTGGAGTGCGTTTACGTGTCGGTCATCAATACTCGCGGTTTTATCGATCCTGACCCGTTTCTTGGACTATTACTCACTGTTTTTGGGGTCCCAAAGTGATTTCTATGGTTGTCGAACCCCAAGGTGTCCTTACGAGTTGGTCGTCAAAACTCGCAGTTTGGGTCGATTCTGGCCTGTTTCGTGGACTATTACTTACCGTTTTTGGGGTCCCAAAGCGGTTTCCATCATTGTAGAACCCCAAGGCGTGCTTATGTGTTGGTGATCAACACTCATAATTTTGGCCGATTCTGGCCCGTTTCGTGGACTATTACTCACCGTTTTGGGGTCCCGGAGTGATTTCCACGATTGAGGAACCTCGGGGTGCGTTAACATGTTGGTCAACAACACTCGTGGTTTTTATCTATTCTGACCCGTTTTGTGGACTATTGCTCACCATTTTTGGGGTCCCAAAGTGATTTCCATGGTTGTCGAACCCCAAGGTGTGCTTACGTGTTGGTCGCCAAGACTTGCAATTTGTGCCGATTCTGGCCCGTTTCTTGGACTATTACTTAGTTTTGGGGGCACCGAAGTGATTTCCGGGATTGACGAACCCTAGGGTGCGTTTAGTGTCAGTTATTAACACTCACAATTTTGGCCGATTCAGTTCCATTTCGTGCAGTAGTACTCAGCGTTTTGGGGTCCCAGAGCGATTTCATCGATTGACGATCCTGGGGTGCATTTACGTGCCGTCCGTCGTCAACGCTCACAGTTTTGGCCAATTCTGACCCATTTGATGGACTATTACTCACCGTTTTGGGGCCCCGAAGCGATTTCCATAGTTGGTGAAGCCCAAGGTCCACTTACGTGTCGGTCATCAACACTGGCAGTTTTGGCCGGTTCTGCCCCGTTTCATGGACTATTACTCATTGTTTTGGGGTCTCGAAGTGATTTCCACGATTAACGAACCCTGGGGTGCGTTTACGTGTCGGTCACCAATACTCACAGTTTGGGCCGATTCTGGCCCGTTTCTTGCATTATTACTCCCCGTTTTGGGGTCCCGAAGCGATTTCCAAAGTTTTGAACCCCAAGATGCGCTTATGTGTCAGTCATCAACACTCATAGTTTAGTCCGATTCTGGCCCGTTTTGTGGACTATTACTCATTTTTTGGGGTCCCGGAGTGATTTCAACGATTAACAAACCCCGGGGTACGTTTACGCGTCGGTCATCAAAACTCGCATTTTTTATCGATTCTGACCTGTTTCGTGGACTATTACTCACCATTTTGGGGGGTCCCAAAGCGATTTCCATGATTGTCGAACCCCAAGATGTGCTTACGTGTTGGTCGTTAAGACTTGCAGTTTGGGCCGATTCTGGCCCGTTTCATGCACTATTACTCAGCGTTTTGGGGGTCCCAGAGTGATTTCCGTGTTTGACGATCCCGGGTGGCGTTTACGTGTCGTCTGTCATCAACACTCATAGTTTTGGCCAATTCTGGCCCGTTTCATGGACTATTACTTACCGATTTTGGGGTCCCAAAGCGGTTTCCATGGTTGTTGAATCCCAAGGTGCGCTTATGTGCCGGTCATCAACACTCATAGTTTTGAATGATTTTGGCCTGTTTCATGGACTATTACTCACTGTTTTGGGGTCCCGGAGTGATTTAAATGATTAACGAACCCCGGGGTGCATTTACATGTCGGTCATCAGCACTCGCATTTTTATCGATTCTCACCCGTTTCGTGGACTATTACTCACCTTTTTGGGGTCCCAAAGCGATTTACATGGTTGTCAAACCCCAAGGTGTGCTTACGTGTTGGTCGTCAAGCCTTGCAGTTTGGGCCGATTCTGGCCCGTTTCTTGGACTATTACTCAGTTTTGGGGTCCCGAAGTGATTTTTGCGATTGACGAACCCCGCGGTGCTTTTACGTGTCGGTCATCAACATTCACAATTTTGCCCGATTCTGGTCCGTTTCATGCACTATTACTCAGTGTGTTCGGGGTCCCAGAGCGATTTACATGTTTGACGATCCCGGGGTGCGTTTACGTGTCGTCCGTTGTCAACACTCACAGTTTTGGCCAATTCTAGCCCGTTTCGTGGAGTATTACTCACCGTTTTTGGGGTCCCAAAGCGGTTTCCATGGTTGTTGAACCCCAAGGTGCGGTTATGTGTCGGTCATCAACACTCATAGTTTTGACTGATTCTTGCCCATTTAGTGGACTATTACTCACTGTTTTGGGGTCCCGAAATGATTTCCACGATTGACGAACACCGGTGTGCGTTTACGTGTCCATCATCAACACTCGCGGTTTTTATCGATTCTGACCAATTTTGTGGACTATTACTCACCATTTTTGGGGTCCCAAAGTGATTTCCATGGTTGTCGAACCCCAAGGTGTGCTTACGTGTTGGTTGTCAAGACTTGCAGTTTGGGCCAATTCTGGCCTGTTTCTTGGACTATTACTCAGTTTTGGGGTCCCGAAGTGATTTTTGCAATTGACGAATCCCGCGGTGCATTTATGTCTCGGTCATCAACACTCACAATTTTGGCCGATTCTGTTCCATTTCATGCACTATTACTCCAACCCCAAACCTCATCGTCAAGATAGCCGTGACTATGGCAGACGCTGGTTGCGCCGCAGTTGATGCCCTTGTATCGCCCCCAGCCACCACGGGGTCCAAACGCCTGCCTCATGATCTACGACTGCCGTCGTAGCCCGATGGCTCGGTGTTTCCGCTTAATAGACTCTTTTGCCTCCCTTATATTAAGGGATCAATTACCCTCTATTTTCTTTTTTCCCGAGACAACTTCTTCATACATGGGAAACTAAAGAAGTATATAAATAGGATTGATTATATGCGAGGGGGCAATATGGAACTATTTAAGGAAAGTATTGACCTAAAACTTAGCACATAACGTTGCCTAGGTCATCTTGCAACCTCATTCTCTATCGATCAGGAGGTCGTGAGTTCGATTCTCCATAGCATCGCTTATTTGTTTCCTCAACTTAGCTCATCTGGAAAGGTGGACCTGATTTGTTGGGTGCAGTGCATGGGCCAGAAACAGAAAAGAAAAACGACCTCCTCAGCTTGGCTCATCTGAAAAGGTGGACCTGATTTGTTGGCCGCAGTGCATGTGCCTGTCTCAGAAACAGAGAAGAAAAATGGCCCAGGCACCCAGCGTAGGACAACAAATTTAGATCAAGGAGTGTTTATTACCACCTCGTACAGAGCAAAATAAAACAAATGTACCAACAAAAATTAACAAAAAAACTAATCGCGGGACAAAACCAAACACTCGCGGTTTTAATCGATTCTGACCCGTTTCATGGACTATTACTCACCATTTTTGGAGTCCCAAAGAGAATTCCATGGTTGCCGAACCCAAGGTGTGCTTACAGGTTGGTTGTCAAGACTCGCAGTTTGGGCCGATTCGGGCCTGTTTCTTGGACTATTACTCAGTTTTGGGGTCCGGAAGTGATTTCCGCGATTGACGAACCAGGGTGCATTTACGTGTCGGTCGTCAACACTCACAATTTTTACCGATTCTGGTCCATTTCATGCACTATTACTCACTGTTTTGGGGGTCCCAGAGAGATTTCCACGATTGACGATCCCGACGTGCGTTTACGTGTCGTCCGTCCTCAACACTCACATTTTTGGCAAAATCTGACCCATTTCGTGGACTATTACTCACCGTTTTGGGGTCCCGAAGCGATTTCCATAATTGTTGAACCCCAAGGTGCGCTTACGTGTCGGTCATCAACACTCGCAGTTTTGGCCGGTTTTGGCCCGTTTCGTGGACTATTACTCACGATTTTGGGGTCCCGGAGTGATTTCCGCGGTTAACGAACCCTGGGGTGAGTTTACATGTCGGTCATCAACACTCGTAGTTTTGGCCGATTTCTGGCCCGTTTCATGGACTATGCTAACCGTTTTGGGGTCTCGAAGCGATTTCCATAGTTGTTGAACCCCAAGGTGCGCTTACGTGTCGGTTATCAACACTGGTAGTTTTGGCTGAGTCTGGCACATTTCATGGACTATTACACACTATTTCGGGGTCTAGAAGCGATTTCCATAGTTGTTGAACCCCAAGGTGCGCCTACGTGTCGGTCATTAACACTGGCAATTTTGGCCCATTTTGGCCCGTTTCATGGACTATTACTCACTGTTTTGGGTCCTAGAGTGATTTCCACGATTAACGAACCCTGTGGTGCGTTTACGTGTCGGTCATCAACACTCGCAGTTTTGGCCGATTCTGGCCCGTTTCCTGGACTATTACTCACTATTTCGGGGTCCCGAAGCGATATTCGTAGTGGTTGAACCCTAAGGTGCGCTTACGTGTCGGTCATCAACACTGGCAGTTTTGGCCGATTCTGGCCTGTTTCATGGACTATTACTCACTGTTTTGGGGTCCCAGAGTGATTTCCACGATTAACGAACCCTGGTGTGCGTTTACGTGTCGGTCATCAACACTCGCAGTTTTGGCCGATTCTGGCCCGTTTCTTGGACTATTACTCACTGTTTTGGGGTCCCGAAGCGATTTTCATAGTTGTTGAACCTCAAGGTGCGCTTACGTGTCGGTCATCAACACTCGCAGTTTTGGCCGATTCTGGCCCGTTTCATGGACTATTACTCACTGTTTTGGGGTCCGAGAGTGATTTCCACGATTAACGAACCTCGGGCGGCGTTCGTGTCACCATCAACATCGCGTTTTGGCGATTCTCGCCCGCTTATTGGACTATTACTCACTGTTTCGGGGTCCCAAAGCGATTTTCATAGTTGTTGAACCCCAAGGTGCGCTTACGTGTCGGTCATCAACACTGGCAGTTTTGGCTGATTCTGGCCGTTTCATGGACTATTACTCACTGTTTTGGCTCTGAGAGTGATTTCCACGATTAACGAAGCCTGGGGTGCGTTTACGTGTCGGTCACCAACACTCGCAGTTTGGACGATTCTGGCCCGTTTCTTGGAATATTACTCACTGTTTTGGGGTCTAGAATCGATTTCGATAGTTGTTGAACCCCAAGGTGCGCTTATGTGTCGATCATTAACACTAGGAGTTTTGGCCGGTTCTGCCCCGTTTCATGGACTATTACTCACCGCTTTGGGGTCCCAGAGTGATTTGCACGATTAACGAACCCTGGGGTGCGTTTACGTGTCGGTCATCAACAGTCGCAGTTTTGGCCGATTCTGGCCCGTTTTCTTGGATTATTACTCACTGTTTTGGGGTCCAGAAGCGATTTCCACAGTTGTTGAACCCCAAGGTGCGCTTACGTGTCGGTCATGAACACTGGCACTTTTGGCCGATTCTGTCCTGTTTCATGGACTATTACTCACTGTTTTGGGGTCCCGGAGTGATTTCCACAATTAACGAACCCTGGGGTGCGTTTACGTGTTGGTCACCAACACTCGCTGTTTGGCCGATTCTAGCCCGTTTCTTGGATTATTACTCACTGTTTCGGGGTCTAGAAGCGAATTGCATTGTTGTTGAACCCCAAGGTGCGCTTACGTGTCGGTCATTAACATCGCAATTTTGGCGATTCTCGCCCGTTCATGGACTATTACTCCTTTGTTTTGGGTCCCGAGTGATTTCCACGATTAACGAACCCTGGGGTGCATTTACGTGTCGGTCATCAACACTCGCAGTTTTGGCCGATTCTGGCCCGTTTCCTGAACTATTACTCACTGTTTCGGGGTCCCAAAGCGATTTTCATAGTTGTTGAACCCCAAGGTGTGCTTACGTGTCGGTCATCAACGCTGGCAGTTTTGGCCGATTCTGGCCTGTTTCATGGACTATTACTCACTTTTTTGGGGTCATAGAGTGATTTCCACGATTAACGAACCCTGGGGTGCGTTTACGTGTCGGTCATCAACAATGGCAGTTTTGGCCGATTCTGCCCCGTTTATTGGACTATTACTTACTGTTTTGGGGTCCCGAAGCGATTTTCATAGTTGTTGAACCTCAAGGTGCACTTACGTGTCGGTCATCAACACTCGCAGTTTTGGCCGATTCTGGCCCGTTTCATGGACTATTACTCACTGTTTTGGGTATAAGAGTGATTTCCACGATTAACGAACCCTAGGGTGCGCTTACGTGTCGGTCTCCAACACTCGCAGTTTGGCCGATTCTGGCCCGTTTCTTAGATTATTACTCACTGTTTTGGGGTCCAGAATCGATTTCCATAGTTGTTGAACCCCAAGGTGCACTTACGTGTCGGTCATCAACACTGGCAGTTCTGGCCGATTCTGGCCTGTTTCATGGACTATTACTCACTGTTTTGGGGTCCCAGAGTGATTTCCACGATTAACGAACCCTGGGGTGCATTTACGTGTCGGTCATCAACACTGGCACTTTTGGCCGATTCTGGCCCGTTTCTTGGACTATTACTCACTGTTTCGGGGTCCCGAAGCGATTTCCATAGTTGTTGAACCCAAGGTGCGTTTACGTGTCAGTCATCAACACTGGCAGTTTTGGCTGATTCTGGCCCGTTTCATGGACTACTACTCACTGTTTTGGGGTCCGTGAGTGATTTCCATGATTAACGAACCCTGGGGTGCGTTTACGTGTCGGTCACCAACACTCGCAGTTTGGCCGATTCTGGCCCGTTTCTTGGATTATTACTCACTGTTTCGGGGTCTAGAAGCGATTTCCATAGTTGTTGAACCCCAAGGTGCGCTTACGTGTCGGTCATTAACACTGGCAATTTTGGCCGATTCTGGCCCGTTTCATGGACTATTACTCACTGTTTTGGGGTCCCAGATTGATTTCCACGATTAACGAACCCCGGGGTCAAGCCTTGCAGTTTGGGCCGGTTCTGGCCCGTTTCTTGGACTATTACTCAGTTTTGGAGTCCCGAAGTGATTTCTGCGATTCACGAACCCCGCGGTGCTTTTACGTGTCGGTCATCAACATTCACAATTTTTCCCGATTCTGGTCCATTTCATGCACTATTACTCAGTGTGTTGGGGGTCCCAGAGCGATTTACACGTTTGACGATCCCGGGGTGCGTTTACGTGTCGTCCGTTGTCAACACTCATAGTTTTGGCCAATTATAGCCCGTTTCGTGGAGTATTACTCACCGTTTTTGGGGTCCCAAAGCGGTTTCCATGGTTGTTGAACCCCAAGGTCCGGTTATGTATCGGTCATCAACACTCATAGTTTTGACCGATTCTTGCCCATTTAGTGGACTATTACTCACTTTTTGGGGTCCCGGAATGATTTCCACGATTGACGAACACCGGTGTGCGTTTACGTGTCGATCATCAACACTCGCGGTTTTTATCGATTCTGACCCATTTTGTGGACTAGTACTCACCATTTTTGGGGTCCCAAAGTGATTTCCACGGTTGTCGAACCCCAAGGTGTGCTTACGTGTTGGTTGTCAAGACTTGCAGTTTGGGCCAATTCTGGCCTGTTTCTTGGACTATTACTCAGTTTTGGGGTCCCGAAGTGATTTTCGCAATTGACGAATCCCGCGGTGCATTTACGTCTCGGTCATCAACACTCACAATTTTGGCCGATTCTGTTCCATTTCATGCACTATTACTCCAACCCCAAACCTCATCGTCAAGATAGCCGTGACTATGGCAGACGCTGGTTGCGCCGCAGTCGATGCCCTTGTATCGCCCCACCGCCACGGGTCCAAACGTCCTCATGATCTCGGCTGCCGCCAGAGTCCGATATTGATGTTTCCGCTTAATAGACTCTTTTGCCTCCCTTATATTAAGGGATCAATTACCCTCTATTTTCTTTTTTCCCGAGACAACTTCTTCATACATGGGAAACTAAAGAAGTATATAAATAGGATTGATTATATGCGAGGGGGCAATATGAAACTATTTAAGGAAAGTATTGACCTAAAACTCGCAGTTTTGGCCGATTCTGGCCCGTTTCTTGGACTATTACTCACTGTTTTGGGGTCCCGAAGCGATTTTCATAGTTGTTGAACCTCAAGGTGCGCTTACGTGTCGGTCATCAACACTCGCAGTTTTGACCGATTCTGGCCCGTTTCATGGACTATTACTCACTGTTTCGGGGTCCCAGAGTGATTTCCACGATTAACGAACCCTGGGGTGCATTTACGTGTCGGTCATCAACACTGGCACTTTTGGCCGATTCTGGCCCGTTTCTTGGACTATTACTCACTGTTTGTGGGTCCCGAAGCAATTTCCATAGTTGTTGAACACAAGGTGCGTTTACGTGTCGGTCATCAACAGTGCCAGTTTTGGCCGATTCTGGCCCGTTTCATGGACTATTACTCACTGTTTTGGGGTCCGAGAGTGATTTCCCTGATTAACGAACCACAGGGTGCGTTCGCACCAACACTTTCAGATTTGGCGATTTCGCCCGTTTTCGGGATTATTACTCACTGTTTTGGGGTCCAGAATCGATTTCTATAGTTGATGAACCCCAAGGTGCGCCTACATGTTGGTCATTAACACTTGGAGTTTTGGCCGATTCTGGCCCGTTTCATGGACTATTACTCACTGTTTGTGGGTCCCGAAGCGATTTTCATAGTTGTTGAACCCCAAGGTGCGCTTACGTGTCGGTCATCAATACTGGCAGTTTTGGCCGATTCTGGCCCGTTTCATGGACTATTACTCACTGTTTTGGGGTCCGAGAGTGATTTCCCTGATTAACGAACCCTGGGGTGCGTTTACGTGCACCAACACTCGCAGGTTGGCCGATTCTGGCCCGTTTCTGGGATTATTACTCACTGTTTTGGGGTCCAGAATCGATTTCTATAGTTGATGAACCCCAAGGTGCGCCTACATGTTGGTCATTAACACTTGGAGTTTTGGCCGATTCTGGCCCGTTTCATGGACTATTACTCACTGTTTTGGGGTCCCAGAGTGACTTCCATGATTAACGAACCCAAGGGGTGCATTTACGTGTCAGTCATCAACACTCGCAGTTTTGGCTGATTCTGGCCCGTTTCTTGGACTATTACTCACTGTTTTGGGGTCCAGAATCGATTTCCATAGTTGTTGAACCCCAAGGTGCGCTTACGTGTCGGTCATCAACGCCGCAGTTTTGGCGATTCGGCCCGCTTCGTGGACTATTACTCACTCGCTTTTCGGTCGAGTGATTTCCACGATTAACGAACCCTTAGTGCGTTTACGTGTCGATCATCAACACCGCGTTTTGGCGATTCTCGCCCGCTTATTGGACTATTACTCACTATTTCGGGTCCCGGCGATTTTCATAGTTGTTGAACCCCAAGGTGCGCTTACGTGTCGGTCATCAATCTCGCCGCTTTTGGCGATTTCGCCCGTTCATGGACTATTACTCACTTGTTTTGGGTCTAAGAGTGATTTACACGATTAACGAACCCTAGGTGCGTTTACGTGTCGGTCTCCAACACTCGTAGTTTGGCCGATTCTGGCCCGTTTCTTGGATTATTACTCACTGTTTTGGGGTCCAGAATCGATTTCCATAGTTGTTGAACCCCAAGGTGCGCTTACGTGTCGGTCATTAACACTGGCAGTTTTGGCCGATTCTGCCTGTTTCATTATTACTCACTGTTTTGGGGTCCCAGAGTGATTTCCACGATTAACGAACCCTGGGGTGCGTTTACGTGTCGGTCATCAAACTGGCACTTTTGGCCGATTCTGGCCCGTTTCTTGGACTATTACTCACTGTTTCGGGGTCGCGAAGCGATTTCCATAGTGTTTGAACCCAAGCTGCGTTTACGTGTCAGTCATCAACACTGGCAGTTTTGGCCGATTCTGGCCCGTTTCATGGACTACTACTCACTGTTTTGGGGTCCGAGAGTGATTTCCATGATTAACGAACCCTGGGGTGCGTTTACGTGTCGGTCACCAACACTCGCAGTTTGGCCGATTCTGTCCCGTTTCTTGGATTATTACTCATTGTTTCGGGGTCTAGAAGCCATTTCCATAGTTGTTGAACCCCAAGGTGCACTTACGTGTCGGTCATTAACACTGGCAATTTTGGCCGATTCTGGCCCGTTTCATGGACTATTACTCACTGTTTTGGGGTCCCAGAGTGATTTCCACGATTAACGAACCCCGGGGTCCGTTTACGTGTCGGTAATCAACACTCGAAGTTTTGGCCGATTCTGAAGGAAATATGCCCTAGAGGCAATAATAAAGTTATTATTTATTTCCTTATTTCATGATAAATGTTTATCATTCATGCTAGAATTGTATTAACCGGAAACATGATACATTTGTGAATGCATAGACAAAACATTATGTCACTAGTATGCCTCTACTAGACTAGCTTGTTAATCAAAGATGGTTATGTTTCGACCATGAACAAAGAGTTGTTATTTGATTAACGAGGTCACATCATTAGTAGAATGATCGATTGACATGACCCATTCCATTAGCTTAGCACACGATCGTTTAGTATGTTGCTACTGCTTTTATCCATGACTTATACATGTTCCTGTAACTATGAGATTATGCAACTCCGTTTACGGAGGAACACTTTGGTGCTACCAAGCGCCACAACGAATCGGGTGATTATAAAGGAGTACTACAGGTGTCTCCAAAGGCAGATGTTGGGTTGGCGTATTTCGAGATTAGGTTTTGTCACTCCGATTGTCGGAGAGGTATCTCTGGGCCCTCTCGGTAATGCACATCACTGAAGCCTTGCAAGTACTACAACTAAAGAGTTAGTTGTGAGATGATGTATTACAGAACGAGTAAAGAGACTTGCCGGTAACGAGATTGCACTAGGTATTAGATACCGACGATCGAATCTCGGGCAAGTAACATACCGATGACAAAGGGAACAACGTATGTTGTTATGCGGTCTGTCCGATAAAGATCTTCGTAGAATATGTGGGAGCCAATATGGGCATCCAGGTCCCGCTATTGGTTATTGACCGGAAACGTGTCTCGGTCATGTCTACATAGTTCTCGAACCCGTAGGGTCCGCACGCTTAACGCTTCATTGACGATATAGTATTATATGAGTTATGCATGTTGGTAACCGAATGTTGTTCGGAGTCCCGAATAAGATCATGGACATGACGAGGAACTCCGGAATGGTCCGGAGATAAAGTTTGATATATGGGATAATAGTGTTTGATCTCCGGAAGGGTTCGAATTCACCGGAAGGGGTTCGGATGTTTCGAAATGTTTGGGTGCGAGAACACGTTATTTGGGCCAAAGGGAAAGCCCACAAGGTTTTGGAAAGCGCAAAAGGAAGTTTTATGAGTCCGAGGCCGACGCCATGGTCTCGGCATGCGGGTCAGACGCGGGAACCTGGCGTCTCGCCCCGAGTCCGAGAAGGACTCTTGCCTTCGGGTGAAACCGACTTTGTGGAGGCTTTTACTCCAAGTTTCGACCCCAAGGCTCAACATATAAATAGAGGGTAGGGCTAGCACCAAAGACACATCAAGAAACACCAAGCCGTGTGCGGCAACCCCGCCCCTCTAGTTTATCCTCCGTCATAGTTTCCGTAGTGCTTAGGCGAAGCCTGCGGAGATTGTTCTTCACCAACACCGTCACCACACCGCTGCCGTCGTGCTGCGGAACTCATCTACTACCTCGCCCGTCTTGCTGGATCGAGAAGGCGAGGACGCCATCGAGCTGAACGTGTGCAGAACTCGGAGGTGCCGTGCGTTGCGGTACTTGGATCGGTCGGATCGTGAAGACGTCGACTACATCAACGCGTTGATAAACGCTCCGCTTAGCGATCTTCAAGGGTATGAAGATACACTCCCTTCTTGTTGCTATACAACACCATGATCTTGCGTGTGCGTAGGAAATTTTTGAAATTACTCGTTCCCCAATGATGGCATCCGAGCCTAGGTTTTTATGGTTTGATGTTTTGCACGAGTAGAACACAAGTGAGTTGTGGGCGATACAAGTCATACTACCTACCAGCATGTCATACTTTGGTTCAGCGGTATTGTGAGATGAAGCGGCCGGACCGACATTACGCAGACGCTTACGCGAGACTGGTTTCACCGCCTGAGCACTCGTTGCTTAAAGGTGATTGGCGGGTGTCTGTCTCTCTCACTTTAGTTTAACCGAGTACGGTTACGCCCGGTCCTTGAGAAGGTTAAACGGAGTCTATTTGACGAAGTATCGTTGTGGTTTTGATGCGAGGTGAGATTGGTTCTTGCTTAAGCCCGTAGCAGCCACGTAAAATTTGCAACAACAAAGTAGAGGACGTCTAACTTGTTTTTGCAGGCATGTTGTGATGTGATATGGTCAAGGCGTGATGCTATATTTTATTGTATGAGATGATCATGTTTTGTAACGAAGTTATCGGCAATCGGCTGGAGCCATATGGTTGTCGCTTTATTGTATGCAATGCATCGCTTGTAATGCTTTACTTTATCACTAAGCGGTAGCGATAGTCGTAGAAGCATAAGATTGGCGAGGCGATAACGATGCTACGATGGAGATCAAGGTGTCGCGCGGTGGCGATGGTGATCATGGTGGTGCTGCGGAGATGAAGATCACGAAGCACAAGATGATGATGACCATATCATATCACTTATATTGATTTGCATGTGATGTTTATCCTTTATGCATCTTATCTTGCTTTGATTGACGGTAGCATTATAAGATGATCTCTCACTAAATTATCAAGAAGTGTTCTCCCGAGTATGCACCGTTGCCAAAGTTCGTCGTGCCCGGACACCACGTGATGATCGGGTGTGATAAGCTCGTCCATCTACAACGGGTGCAAGCAAGTTTTGCACACGCAGAATACTCGGGTTATACTTGGCGAGCCTAGCGTATGCAGATATGGCCTCGGAACACGGAGACCGAAGGTCGGCGTGAATCATATAGTAGATATGATCAGCATAAGATGTTCACCATTGAAAACTACTCCATTTCACGTGATGATCGGTTATGGTTTAGTTGATTTGGATCACGTGATCACTTAGATGACTAGAGAGATGTCTGTCTAAGTGGGAGTTCTTAAGTAATATGATTAATTGAACTTAAATTTATCATGAACTTAGTCTGGTAGTATTTTGCAAATTATGTTGTAAGATCAATAGCTTGCGTTGTTGCTTTCATATGTTTATTTTGATATGTTCCTAGAGAAAATTGTGTTGAAAAATGTTAGTAGCAATGATGCGGATTTGATCCGTGATCGAGGTTTATCCTCATTCTTTGCCTGTAAGAATTATGTCCTTAATGCACCGCTAGGTGACAGACCTATTGCAGGAGCAGATGCGAGGCGTTATGAGCGTTTGGCTAGCTCAATATGATGACTACTTGATAGTTTCGTGCACCATGCTTTATGGCTTAGAATCGGGACTTCAAAGATGTTTTGAACATCATGGACCATATGAGATGTTCCAGGAATTGAAGTTAATATTTCAAGAAAATACCGAGTTGAGAGATATGAAGTCTCCAACAAGTTCTATAGCTAAAAGATGGAGGAGAATCGCTCAACTAGTGAGCATGTGCTCAGATTATGCAGGTACTACAATCGCTTGAATCAAGTGGGAGTTAATCTTCCGGATAAGATAGTGATTGATGAATTCTCTAGTCACCATCACCAAGTTAGTAGAACTTCGTGATGAACTATAGTATGCAAGGGATGATGAAAATGATTCCGAGTTTTTCATGATGATGAAATCGATGAAGGTAGAAATCAAGAAAGAACATCAAGTGTTGATGGTTAACAAAACCACTAGTTTCAAGAAAAGGGCAAAGGGATAGAAGGAACTTCAAGAAGAGCGGCAAGCAAGTTGCTGCTCAAGTGAAGAAGCCCAAGTCTGGACCTAAGCACGAGACTAAGTGCTTCTCTGCAAAGGGACTGGTCCTCGAAGCAGAACTACCCCAAGTATTTGGCGGATAAGAAGGATGGCAAAGTAAACAAAGGTATATTTGATATACATGTTATTGATGTGTACTTTACTAGTGTTTATAGCAACCCCTCGGTATTTGGTACTGGTTCAGTTGCTAAGAGTAGTAACTCGAAACGGGAGTTGCAGAATAAACAGAAACTAGTTAAGGGTGAAGTGACGATGTGTGTTGAAAGTAGTTTCAAGATCGATATGATCATCATCGCACACTCCCTATACTTTCGGGATTAGTGTTGAACCTAAATAAATGTTATTTGGTGTTTGCGTTGAGCATGATATGATTGGATCGTGTTTATTGCAATACGGTTATTCATTTAAGTAAGAGAATAAACTGTTGTTCTGTTTACATGAATAAAACCTTATATGGTTACACACCCAATGAAAATGGTTCATTGGATCTCGATCGTAGTGATACACATATTCATAATATTGAAACCAAAAGATGCAGAGTTAATAATGATAGTGCAACTTATTTGTGGCACTGCCTTTTAGGTCATATTGGTGTAAAGCGCATGAAGAAACTCCATGCCGATGGGATTTTGGAATCACTTGATTATGAATCACTTGATGCTTGCGAACCATGCCTCATGGGCAAGATGACCAAGACTCCGTTCTCCGGAACAGTGGAGCGAGCAACTGACTTATTGGAAATAATACATCTTGATGTATGCAATCCAATGAGTGTTAAGGCTCATGGCGGGTATCGTTATTTTTCGACCTTCACAGATGATTTGAGCAGATATGGGTATATCTACTTGATGAAACATAAGTCTGAAATAGTTGAAAGGTTCAAAGAATTTCAGAGTGAAGTGGAAAATCATCGTGACAAGAAAATAAGGTTTCTACGATCGATCGCGGAGACAAATATTTGAGTTCTGAGTTTGGTCTTCAATTAAAACAATGTGGAATAGTTTCACAAATTCATGCCACCGAACACCACATCATAATGGTGTGTCCGAACGTCATAACCGTACTTTATTGGATATAGTACAATCTATGATGTTTCTTACCGATTTACCAATATTGTTTTGGGATCATGCATTAGAGACAGCTGCATTCACGTTAAATAGGGCACCATCTAAATCCGTTGAGGCGACACTATATGAACTGTGGTTTAGCAAGAAACCAAAGTTGTCGTTTCTTAAAGTTTGGGGCTGCGATGCTTATGTGAAAAAGTTTTCATCTGATAAGCTCAAACCCAAATCGGAGAATGCGTCTTCATAGAATACCCAAAGGAAATTGTTGGGTACGCCTTCTATCACAGATCCGAAGGCAAAACATTCGTTGCTAATAAATGGATCCTTTCTAGAGAAGGAGTTTCTCTCGAAAGAAGTGAGTGGGAGGAAAGTGGAACTTGATGAGGTAATAGTACCTTCTCCCTTACTTGAAAGTAGTTAAATCGCAGAAACGGTTTCGAGACATCTACACCAAGTAGTGAGGAAGTTGATGATGTGGATCATGAAACTTCAGATCAAGTTACTCTGTAACCTCGTAGATCAAGCAGTGAGATCCGCACTGAGTGGTACGGTAATCCTGTTCGGAAGTCATGTAACTAGACCATGATGAACCTACGAACTATGAGGAAGCGATGATGAGCCCAGATTCATGAAATGGCTTGAGGCCATGAAATCTGAGATGAGATCCATGTATGAGAACAAAGTGTGGACTTTGGTGGCGTTGCCCGATGATCGACAATCCATAGAAAATAAATGTATCTTCAAGAGGAAGACGGACGCCGATAGTAGTGTTACTATCTACAAAGCTCGACTTGTCGCAAAAAGGTTTTGACAAGTTCAAGGTGTTGACTACAATGAGATTTTCTCAACTGTAGCAATGCTTAAGTCTGTCCGAATCATGTTAGCAATTGCCATAATTTATGAAATTTGGCAAATGGATGTAAAACTGCATTCTGAATGGGTTTGGGAGGAAGAGTTGTATATGATGCAACGAGAAGGTTTTATCGATCCAAAGGAGCTAACAAAGTGTGCAAGCTCCAATGATCCATCTATGGACTGGTGCAAGCATCTCGGAGTTGGAATATACGCTTTGATGAGTTGATCAAAGCATATAGTTTTATCTGAGACTTACGGTGAAGCTGTATTTACTAAAAAGTGAGTGAGAGCACTACAACATTTCGATAAGTATATGTGAATGACATATTGTAGATCGAAATAATGTAGAAGTATTCTGCAAAGCATAAAGAAGTGTTTGAAAGGAGTTTTTAAAGAAAGACCTCGGTAAAGCTACTTACATATTGAGCATCAAGATCTATAGAGATAGATCAAGGCGCTTGATAAGTTTTTCAATTAGTACATACCTTGACAAGATTTTGAAGTAGTTCAAAATGGAGCAGATCAAAGAAAGAGTTCTTGCCTGTGTTACAAGGTGTGAAATTGAGTAAGACTCAAAACCCGACCACGACAAAAGATAGAAAGAGAATGAAAGTCATTCCCTATGCCTTGGCCATAGGTTCTATAAAGTATGCCATCTTGTGTACCAGATCTATTGTATACCCGCACCTTGAGTTTGGCAAGGAGTACAATAGTGATCTAGGAGTAGATCATCGGACAGCGGTCAAAATTATCCTTAGTGGAATAAGGATATGTTTCTCGATTATGGAAGTGACAAAAGGTTAGGTAAGTAAAGGGTTACGTCGATGCAAGTTTTGACACTGATCTGGATGACTCTAAGTATCGATCTAGATACATATTGAAAGTGGGAGCAATTAGCTAGAGTAGCTCCGTGTAGAGCATTGTAGACATAGAATATTTGCAAAATACATACGGCTCTGAATATAATAGACCCGTTGACTAAGATTCTCTCACAAGCAAAACATGATCACACCTTAGTACTCTCTGGGTGTTAATCACATAGCGATGTGAACTAGATTATTGACTCTAGTAAACCCTTTGGGTGTTGGTCACATGACGATGTGAACTATGGGTGTTAATCATATACAGATATGATTATTGGTGTTCGATCACATGGCGATGTGAACTAGATTATTGACTCTAGTGCAAGTGGGAGATGAAGGAAATATGCCCTAGAGGCAATAATAAAGTTATTATTTATTTCCTTATTTCATGATAAATGTTTATCATTCATGCTAGAATTGTATTATTAGGAAACATTATACATGTGTGAATGCATAGACAAAAATTATGTCACTAGTATGCCTCTACTAGACTAGCTTGTTAATCAAAGATGGTTATGTTTCCGACCATGAACAAAGAGTTGTTATTTGATTAACGAGGTCACATCATTAGTAGAATGATCGATTGACATGACCCATTCCATTAGCTTAGCACACGATCGTTTAGTATGTTGCTCTGCTTTTATCCATGACTTATACATGTTCTGTAACTATGAGATTATGCAACTCCGTTTACGGAGGAACACTTTGGTGCTACCAAGCGTCACAGCGAATCGGGTGATTATAAAGGAGTACTACGGTGTCTCCAAAGGCAGATGTTGGGTTGGCGTATTTGAGATTAGGTTTTGTCACTCCGATTGTCGGAGAGGTATCTCTGGGCCCTCTCGGTAATGCACATCTTTGAAGCCTTGCAAGTACTACAACTAAAGAGTTAGTTGTGAGATGATGTATTCTGAGCGAGTAAAGAGACTTGCGTAGCGAGATTGAACTAGGTATTAGATACCGACGATCGAATCTCGGGCAAGTAACATACCGATGACAAAGGGAACAACGTATGTTGTTATGCGGTCTGATCGATAAAGATCTTCGTAGAATATGTGGGAGCCAATATGGGCATCCAGGTCCCACTATTGGTTATTGACCGGAAACGTGTCTCGGTCATGTCTACATAGTTCTCGAACCCGTAGGGTCCGCACGCTTAACGCTTCATTGACGATATAGTATTATATGAGTTATGCATGTTGGTAACGAATGTTGTTCGAGTCCGGATAAGATCATGGACATGACGAGGAACTCCGGAATGGTCGGAGATAAAGTTTGATATATGGGATAATAGTGTTTGATCTCCGGAAGGTTCCGAATTCACGGAAGGGGTTCCGGATGTTTCAAATGTTTGTGTCGAGAACACGTTATTTGGGCCAAAGGGAAAGCCCACAAGGTTTTGGAAAGCGCAAAGGAAGTTTTGCGGAGTTCAGGCGACGCCATGGTCCTGGCGTGCGGGTCGAGACGCCGGGAACCTGGCGTCTCGCCCCGAGTCCGAGAAGGACTCTTGCCTTTCGGGTGAAACCGACTTTGTGGAGGCTTTACTCCAAGTTTCGACCCCAAGGCTCAACATATAAATAGAGGGTAGGGCTAGCACCAAAGACACATCAAGAAACACCAAGCCGTGTGCCGCAACCCGTCCCCTCTAGTTTATCCTCCGTCATAGTTTACGTAGTGCTTAGCGAAGCCCTGCGGAGATTGTTCTTCACCAACACCGTCACCACACCGTCGTGCTGCGGAACTCATCTACTACCTTGCCCGTCTTCTTTGGATCGAGAAGGCGAGGGCGTCATCGAGCTGAGCGTGTGCAGAACTTCGAGGTGCCGTCGTTCGGTACTTGGATCGGTCGGATCGTGAAGGCGTCGACTACATCAACCGCGTTGATAAACGCTTCCGCTTAGCGATCTTCAAGGGTATGAAGATACACTCCCCTTCTTGTTGCTATACATCACCATGATCTTGCGTGTGCGTAGGATTTTTTTTTGAAATTACTACGTTCCCCAACAGATTCTGCCCCGTTGCCTGGACTATTACTCACTGTTTCGGGGTCCCGAAGCGATTTTCATAGTTGTTGAACCCCAAGGTGTGCTTAGGTGTCGGTCATCAACACTGGCAGTTTTGGCCGATTCTGGCCTGTTTCATGGACTATTACTCACTTTTTTGGGGTCCTAGAGTGATTTCCACGATTAACGAACCCTGGGGTGCGTTTACGTGCGGTCATCAACACTTTCGCAGATTTTGGCGATTCGCCCGCGTTCTTGGACTATTACTCACTGTTTTGGGATCCCGAAGCGATTTTCATAGTTGTTGAACCTCAAGGTGCGCTTACGTGTCGGTCATCAACACTCGCAGTTTTGACCGATTCTGGCCCGTTCATGGACTATTACTCACCGTTTGGGGTCGAGTAATTTCCACGATTAACGAACCACCGGGTGCATTTACGTGTCGCCATCATCAACATCGCACTTTTGGCGATTCTGGCCCGTTTCTTGGACTATTACTCACTTTTACGGGTCGGCGATTTCCATAGTTGTTGAACACAAGGTGCGTTTACGTGTCGGTCATCAACTTGGCGGTGTTGGCGATTCTCGCCCGTTCATGGACTATTACTCACTGTTTTGCGGTCCGAGAGTGATTTCCATGATTAACGAACCCTGGGGTGCGTTTACGTGCACCAACACTCGCAGTTTGGCCGATTCTGGCCCGTTTCTTGGATTATTACTCACTGTTTTGGGGTCCGGAGACGACTTCTATAGTTGATGAACCCCAAGGTGCGCCTACATGTTGGTAATTAACACTTGGAGTTTTTGCCGATTCTGGCCCGTTTCATGGACTATTACTCACTGTTTTGGGGTCCCAGAGTGATTTCCACGATTAACGAACCCAAGGGGTGCATTTACGTGTCAGTCATCAACACTCGCAGTTTTGGCTGATTCTGGCCCGTTTCTTGGACTATTACTCACTGTTTTGGGGTCCAGAATCGATTTCCATAGTTGTTGAACCCCAAGGTGCGCTTACGTGTCGGTCATCAACGCTGGGAGTTTTGGCCGATTCTGGCCCGTTTCAGGGACTATTACTCACTATTTTCGGGTCCCAGAGTGATTTCCACGATTAACGAACCCTTGGTGCGTTTACGTGTCGGTCATCAACACTGGCAGTTTTGGCCTATTCTGCCCCGTTTATTGGACTATTACTCACTATTTCGGGGTCCCGAAGCGATTTTCATAGTTGTTGAACCCCAAGGTGCGCTTACGTGTCGGTCATCAATCTTGGCCAGTTTTGGCCGATTCTGGCCCGTTTCATGGACTATTACTCACTGTTTTGGGTCTAAGAGTGATTTCCACGATTAACGAACCCTAGGGTGCGTTTACGTGTCGGTCTCCAACACTCGTAGTTTGGCCGATTCTGGCCCGTTTCTTGGATTATTACTCACTGTTTTGGGGTCCAGAATCGATTTCCATAGTTGTTGAACCCCAAGGTGCGCTTACATGTCGGTCATTAACACTGGCAGTTTTGGCCGATTCTGCCTGTTTCATGATCTATTACTCACTGTTTTGGGGTCCGAGAGTGATTTCCACGATTAACGAACCCTGGGGTGCGTTTACGTGTCGGTCATCAACACTGGCACTTTTGGCCGATTCTGGCCCGTTTCTTGGACTATTACTCACTGTTTCGGGGTCCCGAAGCGATTTCCATAGTTGTTGAACCCAAGGTGCGTTTACGTGTCAGTCATCAACACTGGCAGTTTTGGCCGATTCTGGCCCGTTTCATGGACTACTACTCACTGTTTCGGGGTCCGAGAGTGATTTCCATGATTAATGAACCCTGGGGTGCGTTTACGTGTCGGTCACCAACACACGCAGTTTGGCCGATTCTGTCCCGTTTCTTGGATTATTACTCATTGTTTCGGGGTCTAGAAGCGATTTCCATAGTTGTTGAACCACAAGGTGCACTTACGTGTCGGTCATTAACACTGGCAATTTTGGCCGATTCTGGCCCATTTCATGGACTATTACTCACTGTTTTGGGGTCCCAGAGTGATTTCCACGATAAACAAACCCCGGGGTCCGTTTACGTGTCAGTAATCAACACTCGCAGTTTTGGCCGATTCTGCCCCGTTGCCTGGACTCTTACTCACTGTTTCGGGGTCCCGAAGCGATTTTCATAGTTGTTGAACCCCAAGGTGTGCTTAGGTGTCGGTCATCAACACTGGCAGTTTTGGCCGATTCTGGCCTGTTTCATGGACTATTACTCACTTTTTTGGGGTCCTAGAGTGATTTCCACGATTAACGAACCCTGGGGTGCGTTTACGTGTCGGTCATCAACACTCGCAGTTTTGGCCGATTCTGGCCCGTTTCTTGGA
The DNA here is from genome assembly GCA_021437245.1 of Aegilops speltoides. Lineage (NCBI taxonomy): Eukaryota > Viridiplantae > Streptophyta > Magnoliopsida > Poales > Poaceae > Aegilops > Aegilops speltoides. The sequence goes on from CM038147.1 coordinate 110,582,339, forward strand.
CTATTACTCACTGTTTTGGGGTCCCGAAGCGATTTTCATAGTTGTTGAACCTCAAGGTGCGCTTACGTGTCGGTCATCAACACTGGCAGTTTTGACCGATTCTGGCCCGTTTCATGGACTATTACTCACTGTTTCGGGGTCCCAAAGTGATTTCCACGATTAACGAACCCTGGGGTGCATTTACGTGTCGGTCATCAACACTGGCACTTTTGGCCGATTCTGGCCCGTTTCTTGGACTATTACTCACTGTTTCTAGGTCCCGAAGCGATTTCCATAGTTGTTGAACACAAGGTGCGTTTACGTGTCGGTCATCAACACTGGCAGTGTTGGCCGATTCTGGCCCGTTTCATGGACTATTACTCACTGTTTTGCGGTCCGAGAGTGATTTCCATGATTAACGAACCCTGGGGTGCGTTTACGTGCACCAACACTCGCAGTTTGGCCGATTCTGGCCCGTTTCTTGGATTATTACTCACTGTTTTGGGGTCCGGAGACGATTTCTATAGTTGATGAACCCCAAGGTGCGCCTACATGTTGGTCATTAACACCAGGAGTTTTGGCCGATTCTGGCCCGTTTCATGGACTATTACTCACTGTTTTGGGGTCCGAGAGTGATTTCCACGATTAACGAACCCAAGGGGTGCATTTACGTGTCAGTCATCAACACTCGCAGTTTTGGCTGATTCTGGCCCGTTTCTTGGACTATTACTCACTGTTTTGGGGTCCCGAAGCGATTTCCATAGTTGTTGAACCCCAAGGTGCGCTTACGTGTCGGTCATCAACGCTCGCAGTTTTGGCCGATTCTGGCCCATTTCAGGGACTATTACTCACTGTTTTCGGGTCCCAAAGTGATTTCCATGATTAACGAACCTTTGGTGCGTTTACGTGTCGGTCATCAACACTGGCAGTTTTGGCCGATTCTGCCCCGTTTATTGGACTATTACTCACTATTTCGGGGTCCCGAAGCGATTTTCATAGTTGTTGGACCCCAAGGTGCGCTTACGTGTCGGTCATCAATACTGGCAGTTTTGGCCGATTCTGGCCCGTTTCATGGACTATTACTCACTGTTTTGGGTCTAAGAGTGATTTCCACGATTAACGAACCCTAGGGTGCGTTTACGTGTCGGTCTCCAACACTCATAGTTTGGCCGATTCTGGCCCGTTTCTTGGATTATTACTCACTATTTTGGGGTCCAGAATCGATTTCCATAGTTGTTGAACCCCAAGGTGCACTTACATGTCGGTCATTAACACTGGTAGTTTTGGCCGATTCTGGCCTGTTTCATGGACAATTACTCACTGTTTTGGGGTCCCAGAGTGATTTCCACGATTAACGAACCCTGGGGTGCGTTTACGTGTCGGTCATCAACACTCGTAGTTTTGGCCGATTCTGGCCCGTTTCTTGGACTATTACTCACTGTTTTGGGGTCCCGAAGCGATTGTCATAGTTGTTGAACCTCAAGGTGCGCTTACGTGTCAGTCGTCAACACTGGCAGTTTTGGCCAATTCAGGCCCGTTTCATGGAGTATTACTCACTGTTTTGGGGTACGAGAGTGATTTCCATGATTAACGAACCCTAGGGTGCGTTTACGTGTCGGTCACCAACACTCGCAGTTTGGCCGATTCTGGCCCGATTCTTGGATTATTACTCACTATTTTGGGGTCCAGAATCGATTTCTATAGTTCTTGAACCCCAAGATGCGCTTGCGTGTGGGTCATTAACACTGGGAGTTTTGGCCGATTCTGGCCCGTTTCATGGACTATTACTCACTGTTTTGGGGTCCCAGAGTGATTTCCATGATTAACGAACCCTGGGGTGCGTTTACGTCTCGGTTATCAACACTCGCAGTTTTGGCCGATTTTGGCCCATTTCTTGGACTATTACTCACTGTTTTGGGGTCCCGAAGCGACTTCCATTGTTGTTGAACCCCAAGGTGCGCTTACGTGTCTGTCATCAACACTGGCAGTTTTGGCGGATTCTGGCCCATTTCATGGACTATTACTCACTATTTTGGGGTCCCAGAATGATTTCCACGATTAACGAACCCTGGGGTGCTACGTGTCGGTCATCAACACTGGCAGTTTTGGCCGATTCTGGCCCGTTTATTGGAATATTACTCACTGTTTCGGGGTCTCGAAGCGATTTTCATAGTTGTTGAACCCCAAGGTTCGCTTACGTGTCGGTCATCAACACTGGCAGTTTTGGCCGATTCTTGCCGTTTCATGGACTATTACTCACTGTTTTGGGTCTGAGAGTGATTTCCACGATTAACGAACCCTGGGGTGCGTTTACGTGTCGGTCACCAACACTCGCAGTTTGGCCGATTCTGGCCCGTTTCTTGGATTATTACTCACTGTTTTGGGGTCCAAAATCGATTTCGATAGTTGTTGAACCCCAAGGTGCGCTTACGTGTCGGTCATTAACACTGGGAGTCTGGCTTATTCTGGCCCGTTTCATGGACTATTACTCACTGCTTCAGGTTCCCAGAGTGATTTGCACGATTAACGAACCCTGGGGTGCGTTTACTTTCGGTCAGCAACACTCGCAGTTTGGCCGATTCTGGCCCATTTCTTGGATTATTACTCACTGTTTTGGGGTCCCGAAGCGATTTCCATAGTTGTTGAACCCCAAGGTGCCCTTACGTGTTGGTCATCAACACTGGCAGTTTTGGCCGATTCTGGCCCGTTTCATGGACTATTACTCACTGTTTTGGGTCCCTGAGTGATTTCCATGATTAATGAACCCTGGGGTGCATTTATGTGTCGGTCACCAACACTCGCAGTTTGGCCGGTTCTGGCCCGTTTCTTGGATTATTACTCATGGTCCAGAAGCGATTTCCATAGTCGTTGAACCCCAAGGTGCGCTTACGTGTCGGTCATCAACACTGGCAGTTTTGGCCAATTCTGGCCTGTTTCATGGACTATTACTCACTGTTTTGGGGTCCGAGAGTGACTTCCACGATTAACGAACCCTCGGATGCGTTTACATGTCGGTCATCAACACTCGCAGGTTTGGCCGATTCTGGCCCGTTTCTTGGGCTATTACTCACTATTTTGGGGTCCCAAAGCGATTTCCATAGTTGTTGAACCTCAACGTGCGCTTACGTGTCGGTCATCAACACTGGCAGTTTTGGCCGATTCTGGCCCGTTTCATGGACTATTACTCACTCTTTTGGGGTCCCAGAGTGATTTCCACGATTAACGAACCCTGGGGTGCATTTACGTGTCGGTCATCAACACTGGCACTTTTGGCCGATTCTGGCCCGTTTCTTGGACTTTACTCCTTTGTTTGGGGTCCCTGGCGATTTCCATAGTTGTTGAACCCCAAGGTGCGCTTACGTGTCGGTCATCAACACTGGCAGTTTTTGCCGATTCTGGCCCGTTTCATGGACTATTACTCACTGCTTTGTGTCTGAGAGTGATTTCCACGATTAACGAACCCTAGGGTGCGTTTACGTGTCGGTCACCAACACTCACAGTTTGGCCGATTCTGGCCCGTTTCTTGGATATTACTCACTGTTTTGGGGTCCAGAGTCGATTTCCATAGTTGTTGAACCCCAAGGTGCGCTTATGTGTCGGTCATTAACACTGGCAGTTTTGGCCGATTCTGGCCTGTTTCATGGACTATTACTCACTGTTTTGGGTCCCAGAGTGATTTCCACGATTAACGAACTCTGGGGTGCGTTTACGTGTCGGTCATCAACACTGGCACTTTTGGCCGATTCTGGCCCATTTCTTGGACTATTACTCACTGTTTTGGGGTCCCGAAGCGATTTCCATAGTTGTTGAACCCCAAGGTGCGCTTACGTGTCGGTCATCAACACTGGCAGTTTTGGCCAATTCTGGACTGTTTCATGGACTATTACTCACTGTTTTGGGCTCCGAGACTAATTTCCACGATTAACGAACCCTGGGGTGCGTTTACGTGTCGGTCATCAACACTGGCAGTTTTGGCCGATTCTGGCCCGTTTCATGGACCATTACTCACTATTTTGGGGTCCGAGAGTGATTTGCACGATTAACGAACCCTAGGGTGCGTTTACATGTCGGTCATCAACACTGGCAGTTTTGGCCGACCCTGGCCCGTTTATTGGACTATTACTCACTGTTTCGGGGTCCCAAAGCGATTTTCATAGTTGTTGAACCCCAAGGTGCGCTTACGTGTCGGTCATCAACACTGGCAGTTTTGGCTGATTCTGGCCGTTTCATGGACTATTACTCACTGTTTTGGCTCTGAGAGTGATTTCCATGATTAACGAACCATGGGGTGCGTTTACGTGTCGGTCATCAACACTCGCAGTTTGGCCGATTCTGGCCCGTTTCTTGGAATATTACTCACTGTTTTGGGGTCCAGAATCGATTTCGATAGTTGTTGAACCCCAAGCTGTGCTTACGTGTCGGTCATTAACACCGGGAGTTTTGGCCTATTCTGGCCCGTTTCATGGACTATTACTCACTGCTTTGGGGTCCCAGAGTGATTTGCACGATTAACGAACCCTGGGGTGCGTTTACGTGTTGGTCAGCAACACTCGCAGTTTGGCCGATTCTGGCCCATTTCTTGGATTATTATTCACTCTTTTGGGGTCCCGAAGCGATTTCAATAGTTGTTGAACCCAAGGTGCGCTTACGTGTCGGTCGTAAACACTGCAGTTTTGGCCGATTTTGGCCCGTTTCAATGACTATTACTCACTGTTTTGGGGTCCCAGAGTTATTTCCAAGATTAACGAACCCTGGGGTGCGTTTACGTGTCGGTCATCAACACTGGCAGTTTTGGCCGATTCTGGCCCGTTTCGTGGACTATTACTCACTGTTTTGTGTCTGAGAGTGATTTCCACGATTAACGAACCCTAGGGTGCGTTTACGTGTCGGTCACCAACACTCGCAGTTTGGCCAATTCTGGCCCGTTTCCTTGATTATTACTCACTGTTTTGGGGTCCAGAATCGATTTCCATAGTTGTTGAACCCCAAGGTGCGCTTATGTGTCGGTCATTAACACTGGCAGTTTTGGCCGATTCTGGCCTGTTCATGGACTATTACTCACTCTTTTGGGTCCCAGAGTGATTTCCACGATTAACGAACCCTGGGGTGCGTTTACGTGTCGGTCATCAACACTCGCAGTTTTGGCCGATTCTGGCCCGTTTCTTGGACTATTACTCACTGTTTTGGGGTCCCGAAGCGATTTCCATAGTTGTTGAACCCCAAGGTGCGCTTACGTGTCGGTCATCAACACTCGCAGTTTTGGCCGATTCTGGCCTGTTTCATGGACTATTACTCACTGTTTTGGGGTCCAGAGTGATTTCCACGATTAACGAACCCTGGGGTGCGTTTACGTGTCGGTCATCAACACTCGCAGTTTTGGCCGATTCTGGCCCGTTTCTTGGACTATTACTCACTGTTTTGGGGTCCCGAAGCGATTTCCATAGTTGTTGAACCCCAAGGTGTGCTTACGTGTTGGTCGTCAAGCCTTGCAGTTTGGGCCGATTCTGGCCCGTTTCTTGGACTATTACTCAGTTTTGGAGTCCCGAAGTGATTTCTGCGATTCACGAACCCCGCGGTGCTTTTACGTGTCGGTCATCAACATTCACAATTTTGCCCGATTCTTGTCCGTTTCATGCACTATTACTCAGTGTGTTGGGGGTCCGAGAGCGATTTACACGTTTGACGATCCCGGAGTGCGTTTATGTGTCGTCCGTTGTCAACACTCACAGTTTTGGCCAATTCTAGACCGTTTCGTGGAGTATTACTCACCGTTTTTGGGGTCCCAAAGCGGTTTCCATGGTTGTTGAACCCCAAGGTGCGGTTATGTGTCGGGCATCAACACTCATAGTTTTGGCCGATTCTTGCCCGTTTAGTGGACTATTACTCACTGTTTTTGGGGTTCCGGAATGATTTCCACGATTGACGAACACCGGTGTGCGTTTACGTGTCGATCATCAACACTCGCTGTTTTTATCGATTCTGACCCATTTTGTGGACTATTACTCACCATTTTTGGGGTCCCAAAGTGATTTCCATGGTTGTCGAACCCCAAGGTGTGCTTACGTGTTGGTTGTCAAGACTTGCAGTTTGGGCCGATTCTGGCCTGTTTCTTGGACTATTACCCAGTTTTGGGGTCCCGAAGTGATTTTCGCAATTGACGAATCCCGGGGTGCGTTTACGTGTCGGTCATCAACACTCACAATTTTGGCCGATTCTGTTCCGTTTCATGCACTATTACTCCAACCCCAAACCTGATCGTCAAGATAGCCGTGACTATGGCAGACGCTGGTTGTGCCGCAGTCGATGCCCTTGTATCGCCCCCAGCCGCCACGAGGTCCAAACGCCTGCCTCATGATCTACGGCTGCCGTCGTAGCCCGATGGCTCGGTGTTTCCGCTTAATAGACTCTTTTTGCCTCCCTTATATTAAGGGATCAATTACCCTCTATTTTCGTTTTTCCCGAGACAACTTCTTCATACATGGGAAACTAAAGAAGTATATAAATAGGATTGATTATATGCGAGGGGGCAATATGGGACTATTTAAGGAAAGTATTGACCTAAACCTTAGCACATAACGTTGCCTAGGTCATCTTGCAACCTCGTTTTCTATCGATCAGGTGGTCGTGAGTTCGATTCTCCATAGCATCGCTTATTTTCTCCTCAACTTAGCTCATCTGGAAAGGTGGACCTGATTTGTTGGCTGCAGTGCATGGGCCAGAAACAGAAAAGAAAAACGGCCTCCTTAGCTTGGCTCATCTGAAAAGGTGGACCTGATTTGTTGGCCGCAGTGCATGGGCCTATCTCAGAAACAAAGAAGAAAAATGGCCCAGGCACCCACCGAAGGAAAACAAATTTAGATCAAGGAGTGTTTAGTACCACCTCGTACGGAGCAAAATAAAACGAATGTACCAACAAATATTAACAAAAAGAAAACTAATCGCGGGACAAAACCAAACACTCGCGGTTTTAGTCGATTCTGACCCGTTTCATGAACTATTACTCACCGTTTTTGGAGTCCCAAAGAGATTTCCATGGTTGCCGAACCCAAGGTGTGCTTACGAGTTGGTTGTCAAGACTCGCAGTTTGGGCCGATTCGGGCTTGTTTCTTGGACTATTACTTAGTTTTGGGGTCCGGAAGTGATTTCCGCGATTGACGAACCAGGTTGCATTTTCATGCACTATTACTCAGTGTTTTGGGGGTCCCAGAGCGATTTCCATGATTGACGATCCCGAGGTGCGTTTACGTGTCGTCCGTCGACAACACTCACAGTTTTGGCAAAATCTGACCCATTTCGTGGACTATTACTCACCGTTTTGGGGTCCCGAAGCGATTTCCATAATTGTTGAACCCCAAGGTGTGCTTACGTGTCGGTCATCAACACTCGCTGTTTTGGCGATTCTGGCCCGTTTCATGGACTATTACTCGCAATTTTGGGGTCCCGGAGTGAATTCTGCGATTAACAAAACCTGGGGTGAATTTACATGTCGGTCATCAACACTCGCAGTTTTGGCCGATTTCTGGCCCGTTTCATGGACTATGCTCACCGTTTTGGGGTCCCGAAGCGATTTCCATAGTTATTGAACCCCAAGGTACGCTTACGTGTCGGTTATCAACACTGGTAGTTTTGGCCGATTCTGGCCCGTTTATTGGACTATTGCTCACTAATTCGGGGTCCCAAAGCGATTTTCATATTTGTTGAACCCCAAGGTGCGTTTGCGTGTCGGTCATCAACACTGGCAGTTTTGGCTGATTCTGGCCGTTTCATGGACTATTACTCACTGTTTTGGCTCTGAGAGTGATTTCCATGATTAATGAATCCTGGGGTGCGTTTACGTGTCGGTCATCAACACTCGCAGTTTTGGCCGATTCTGGCCCGTTTTCTTGGATTATTACTCACTTTTTTGGGGTCCAGAAGCGATTTCCATAGTTGTTGAACCCCAAGGCGCGATTACGTGTCGGTCATTAACACTGGCACTTTTGGCCAATTCTGACCTGTTTCATGGACTATTACTCACTGTTTTGGGGTCCCAGAGTGATTTCCACGATTAACGAACCCTGGGGTGCGTTTACGTGTCGATCATAACACAACACTCGCATTTGGCGATTTCGCCCGTTCTTGGATTATTACTCATTGTTTCGGGGTCTAGAAGCGATATTCCATAGCTGTTGAACCCCAAGCTGCGCTTACGTGTCGGTCATTAACACTGGCAATTTGGCCGATTCTGGCCCGTTTCATGGACTATTACTCACTGTTTTGGGGTCCCAGAGTGATTTCCACGATTAACGAACCCTGCGGTGCGTTTACGTGTCGGTCATCAACACTCGCAGTTTTGGCCGATTCTGGCCCGTTTCCTGGACTATTACTCACTGTTTCGGGGTCTCGAAGCGATTTTCATAGTTGTTGAACCCCAAGGTGCGCTTACGTGTCGGTCATCAACACTGGCAGTTTTGGCCGATTCTGGCCTGTTTCATGGACTATTACTCACTTTTGTGGGGTCCTAGAGTGATTTCCACGATTAACGAACCCTGGGGTGCAACACTCGCAGTTTTGGCCGATTCTGGCCCGTTTCTTGGACTATTACTCACTGTTTTGGGGTCCCGAAGCGATTTTCATAGTTGTTGAACCTCAAGGTGCGCTTACGTGTCGGTCATCAACACTGGCAGTTTTGGCCGATTCTGGCCCGTTTCATGGACTATTACTCACTGTTTTGGGGTCCCAGAGTGATTTCCACGATTAACGAACCCTGGGGTGCATTTACGTGTCGGTCATCAACACTGGCACTTTTGGCCGATTCTGGCCCGTTTCTTGGACTATTACTCACTGTTTTGGGGTCCCAAAGCGATTTCCATAGTTGTTGAACCCCAAGGTGCGCTTACGTGTCGGTCATCAACATTGGCAGTTTTGGCCGACTCTGGCCCGTTTCATGGGCTACTACTCACTGTTTTGGGGTCCGAGAGTGATTTCCATGATTAACGAACCCTGGGGTGCGTTTACGTGTCGGTCACCAACACTCGAAGTTTGGCCGATTCTGGCCCGTTTCTTGGATTATTACTCACTGTTTTGGGGTCCAGAATCGATTTCTATAGTTGATGAACCCCAAGGTGCGCTTACATGTTGGTCATTAACACTGGGAGTTTTGGCCGACTCTGGCCCATTTCATGGACTATTACTCACTGTTTTGGGGTCCCAGAGTGATTTCCACGATTAACGAACCCTGGGGTGCGTTTACGTGTTAGTCATCAACACTCGCAGTTTTGGCTGATTCTGGCCCGTTTCTTGGACTATTACTCACTGTTTCGGGGTCCCGAAGCGATTTCCATAGTTATTGAACCCCAAGGTACGCTTACGTGTCGGTTATCAACACTGGTAGTTTTGGCCGATTCTGGCCCGTTTATTGGACTATTGCTCACTACTTCGGGGTCCCAAAGCGATTTTCATAGTTGTTGAACCCCAAGGTGCGCTTACGTGTCGGTCATCAACACTGGCAGTTTTGGCTGATTCTGGCCGTTTCATGGACTATTACTCACTGTTTTGGCTCTGAGAGTGATTTCCATGATTAACGAATCCTGGGGTGCGTTTAGGTGTCGGTCATCAACACTCGCAGTTTTGGCCGATTCCAGCCCGTTTTCTTGGATTATTACTCACTGTTTTGGGGTCCAGAAGCGATTTCCATAGTTGTTGAACCCCAAGGTGCGATTACGTGTCGGTCATTAACACTGGCACTTTTGGCCAATTCTGACCTGTTTCATGGACTATTACTCACTGTTTTGGGGTCCCAGAGTGATTTCCACGATTAACGAACCCTGGGGTGCGTTTACGTGTCGGTCACCAACACTCCAGTTTGGCCGATTCTGGCCCGTTTCTTGGATTATTACGCACTGTTTCGGGGTCTAGAAGCGATTTCCATAGTTGTTGAACCCCAAGGTGCGCTTACGTGTCGGTCATTAACACAGGCAATTTTGGCCGATTCTGACCCGTTTCATCGACTATTACTCACTGTTTTGGGGTCCCAGAGTGATTTCCACGATTAACAAACCCTGGGGTGCGTTTACGTGTCGGTCATCAACACTTTCGCAGTTTTGGCGATTCTGCCCGTTTCGGACTATTACTCCTTTGTTTGGGGTCCCGAAGCGATTTTCATAGTTGTTGAACCCCAAGGTGCGCTTACGTGTCGGTCATCAACACTGGCAGTTTTGGCCGATTCTGGCCTGTTTCATGGACTATTACTCACTGTTTTGGGGTCCGAGGGTGATTTCCACGATTAACGAACCCTGGGGTGCGTTTACGTGTCGGTCATCAACACTCGCAGTTTGGCCGATTCTGGCCCGTTTATTGGACTATTACTCACTGTTTTGGGGTCCCGAAGCGACTTCCATAGTTGTTGAACCCCAAGGTGCGCTTACGTGTCGGTCATCAACACTGGCAGTTTTGGCGGATTCTGGCCCATTTCATGGACTATTACTCACTGTTTTGGGGTCCCAGAGTGATTTCCACGATTAACGAACCCTGGGGTGCTACGTGTCGGTCATCAACACTGGCAGTTTTGGCCGATTCTAGCCCGTTTATTGGACTATTACTCACTGTTTCGGAGTCCCGAAGCGATTTTCATAGTTGTTGAACGCCAAGGTGCTGTTACGTGTCGGTCATCAACACTGGCAGTATTAGTTGATTCTGGCCGTTTCATGGACTATTACTCACTGTTTTGGCTCTGAGAGTGATTTCCACGATTAACGAACCCCGGGGTGCGTTTACGTGTCGGTCACCAACACTCGCAGTTTTGGCTAATTCTGGCCCGTTTCTTGGACTATTACTCACTGTTTTGGGTTCCCGAAGCGATTTTCATAGTTGCTGAACCCCAAGGTGCGCTTACGTATCGGTCATAAACACTGGCAGTTTTGGCCGATTCTGGCCCGTTTCATGGACTATTACTCACTGCTTTGGGGTCCCAAAGTGATTTGCACAATTAACGAACCCTGGGGTGCGTTTACGTGTCGGTCAGCAACACTCGCAATTTGGCTGATTCTGGCCCGTTTCTTGGAATATTACTCACTGTTTTGGGGTCCCGAAGCGATTTCCATAGTTGTTGAACCCCAAGGTGCGCTTACGTATCGGTCATAAACACTGGGAGTTTTGGCCTATTCTGGCCCATTTCATGGACAATTACTCACTGCTTTGGGGTCCCAAAGTGATTTGCACGATTAACGAACCCTGGGGTGCGTTTACGTGTCGGTCAGCAACACTCGCAATTTGGCCGATTCTGGCCCGTTTCTTGGATTATTACTCACTGTTTTGGGGTCCCGAAGCGATTTCCATAGTTGTTGGACCCCAAGGTGCGCTTACGTATCGGTCATAAACACTGGCAGTTTTGGCCAATTCTGGCCCGTTTCATGGACTATTACTCACTGTTTTGGGGTCCCAGAGTGATTTCCACGATTAGCAAACCCTGGGGTGCGTTTACGTGTCGGTCTACACTCGCAGTTTTGGCCGATTCTGGCCCGTTTTCTTGGATTAGTACTCACTGTTTTGGGGTCCTGAAGCGATTTCCATAGTTGTTGAACCCCAAGGTGCGCTTACGTGTCGGTCATTAACACTGACACTTTTGGCCGATTCTGGCCTGTTTCATGGACTATTACTCACTGTGTTCGGGTCCCAGAGTGATTTCCACGATTAACGAACCCTGGGGTGCATTTACGTGTCGGTCACCAACTTTTCGCGATTTGGCGATTTCGCCCGTTCTTGGATTATTACTCACTGTTTCGGGGTCTAGAAGCGATTTCCATAGTTGTTGAACCCCAAGGTGCGCTTACGTGTTGGTCATTAACACAGGCAATTTTGGCCGATTCTGACCCGTTTCATCGACTATTACTCACTGTTTTGGGGTCCCAGAGTGATTTCCACGATTAACAAACCCTGGGGTGCGTTTACGTGTCGGTCATCAACACTCGCAGTTTTGGCCGATTCTGCCCCGTTTCTGGACTATTACTCACTGTTTCGGGGTCCCGAAGCGATTTTCATAGTTGTTGAACCCCAAGGTGCGCTTACGTGTCGGTCATCAACACTGGCAGTTTTGGCCGATTCTGGCCTGTTTCATGGACTATTACTCACTGTTTTGGGGTCCGAGGGTGATTTCCACGATTAACGAACCCTAGGGTGCGTTTACGTGTCGGTCATCAACACTTTCGCAGATTTTGGCGATTTCGCCCGTTCTTGGACTATTACTCACTGTTTTGGGGTCCCGAAGCGATTTTCATAGTTGTTGAACCTCAAGGTGCGCTTACGTGTCGGTCATCAACACTGGCAGTTTTGGCCGATTCTGGCCCGTTTCATGGACTATTATTCACTGTTTTGGGGTCCCAGAGTGATTTCCACGATTAACGAACCCTGGGGTGCATTTACGTTTCGGTCATCAACACTGGCACTTTTGGCCGATTCTGGCCCGTTTCTTGGACTATAACTCACTGTTTCGGGGTCCCGAAGCGATTTCCATAGTTGTTGAACCCTAAGGTGCGCATACGTGTCGGTCATCAACACTGGCAGTTTTGGCCGATTCTGTCCCGTTTCGTGGACTATTACTCACTGTTTTGGGGTCCGAGAGTGATTTCCATGATTAACGAACCCTAGGGTGCGTTTACGTGTCGGTCACCAACACTCGCAGTTTGGCCGATTCTGGCCCGTTTCTTGGATCATTACTCACTGTTTTGGGGTCCAGAATCAATTTCTATAGTTGATGAACCCCAAGGTGCGCTTACGTGTCGGTCATCAACACTAGGAGTTTTGGCCGATTCTGTCCCGTTTCATGGACTATTACTCACTGTTTGGGGGTCCCAGAGTGATTTCCACGATTAACGAACCCTGGGGTGCGTTTACGTGTCAGTCATCAACACTCGCAGTTTTGGCTGATTCTGGCCCGTTTCTTGGACTATTACTCACTGTTTTGAGGTCCCGAAGCGATTTTCATAGTTGTTGAACCCCAAGGTGCTCTTACGTGTCGATCATCAACACTGGCAGTTTAGGCCGATTCTGGCCTGTTTCATGGATTATTACTCACTCTTTTGGGGTCCCAGAGTGATTTCCACGATTAACGAACCCTGGGGTGCGTTTACGTGTCGGTCATCAACACTCGCAGTTTTGGCTGATTTTGGCCCGTTTCTTGGACTATTACTCACTGTTTTGGGGTCCCGAAGCGATTTTCATAGTTGTTGAACCTCAAGGTGCGCTTACGTGTCGGTCATCAACACTGGCAGTTTTGGCCGATTCTGGCCCGTTTCATGGACTATTACTCACTGTTTTGGGGTCCCAGAGTGATTTCGATTAAAGAACCCTGGGGTGCATTTACGTGTCGGTCATCAACACTGGCACTTTTGGCCGATTCTGGCCCGTTTCTTGGACTATTACTCACTGTTTCGGGGCCCCGAAGCGATGTCCATAGTTGTTGAACCCAAGGTGCGTTTACGTGTCAGTCATCAACACTGGCAGTTTTGGCCGATTCTGGCCCGTTTCATGGACTATTACTCACTGTTTTGGGGTCCGAGAGTGATTTCCATGATTAACGAACCCTGGGGTGCGTTTACGTGTCGGTCACAACACTCGCAGTTTGGCCGATTCTGGCCCGTTTCTTGGATTATTACTCACTGTTTCGGGGTCTAGAAGCGATTTCCATAGTTGTTGAACCCCAAGGTGCGCTTACGTGTCGGTCATTAACACTAGCAATTTTGGCCGATTCTGGCCCGTTTCATGGACTATTACTCACTGTTTTGGGGTCCCAGAGTGATTTGCACGATTAACGAACCCTGGGGTGTTTACGTGTCGGTCATCAACACTCGCAGTTTTGGTCGATTCTGGCCCGTTTCCTGGACTATTACTCACTGTTTCGGGGTCCCGAAGCGATTTTCATAGTTGTTGAACCCCAAGGTGCGCTTACGTGTCGGTCATCAACACTGGCAGTTTTGGCCGATTCTGGCCTGTTTCATGGACTATTACTCACTTTTTTGGGGTCCTAGAGTGATTTCCACGATTAACGAACCCTGGGGTGCGTTTACGTGTCGGTCATCAACACTTTCGCGATTTTGGCGATTCTCGCCCGTTTCGGACTATTACTCCTTTGTTTGGGGTCCCGAAGCGATTTTCATAGTTGTTGAACCCCAAGGTGCGCTTACGTGTCGGTCATCAACACTGGCAGTTTTGGCCGATTCTGGCCTGTTTCATTGACTATTACTCACTTTTTTGGGGTCCTAGAGTGATTTCCACGATTAACGAACCCTAGGGTGCGTTTACGTGTCGGTCATCAACACTCGCAGTTTTGGCCGATTCTGGCCCGTTTCTTGGACTATTACTCACTGTTTTGGGGTCCCGAAGCGATTTTCATAGTTGTTGAACCTCAAGGTGCGCTTACGTGTCGGTCATCAACACTGGCAGTTTTGGCCGATTCTGGCCCGTTTCATGGACTATTATTCATTGTTTTGGGGTCCCAGAGTGATTTCCACGATTAACGAATCCTGGGGTGCATTTACGTTTGATCATCAACATGGCACTTTTGGCGATTCGGCCCGTTTCTTGGACTATAACTCACCTTTGTTTGGGGTCGGCGATTTCCATAGTTGTTGAACCTAAGGTGCGCATACGTGTCGATCATCAACATGGCAGTTTTGGCGATTCGCCCGTTTATTGGAATATTACTCCTTTGTTTTGGGTCTCGGCGATTTTCATAGTTGTTGAACCCAAGGTTCGCTTACGTGTCGGTCATCAACACTGGCAGTTTTGGCGATTCTTGCCGTTCATGGACTATTACTCACT